>CM061134.1:104653302-105220641 GCA_030789695.1 Scilla litardierei | reverse complement strand
AAAATAAAAAGGTCAAACGACGAAGTCTAACGTTACAACACTCCTTCAAACAAAGTTGTTTTGTGGGAGAACGGCCCATGAAAAGACATTCACAAATAATTCCACAAATAAGCACTCTTGCAGAGGGTCACAACGACATATCACATCGTATGTTTGGGATACAAGAATAGATCAAAATAAATACGCGTTCGAATAAAAGTACGCGCACGAAAAATGTACGATCGAAAATCGACCGTGACACTAGCCCTCTCAAATTCCCCTTCCGGGGGCGACACATCGGGCGAGATATACTACTACTCTCTGCTCGTTAACACTTAAAATTTACTCGTGTTCCCCCAAACTCACATCTGGAGTCTCACCCATTTTAGAATGGATTGAGTGCTCCCGATGTCAAACTCTCGGTTCACTCTCAGTTTTCAAATTATTCATCATTGCCTTGACAATGATTCATTAGCGGTTTCAACTACCTCTTTCACTTCATTTTAACAAATATCATCATCATCCTCATCCTCCTCTCAAGTAAAGCATTACATGGAATATCATCATAAACTCATTGTCATGAACATACTAATATGAGCACAAGAGCATAAGCAATTTAAATTTAAACAACATTAACATAACTTAAGTGTAGCATAATTCACCGATCTGTCCAAAACTGCTACTACAGAAAGAATGGCTCTGTTACCCTAACTACAGTCACAATTAGCTTCTGGTCCCTCTTCAACATTCTAGATAATTTTCTGCAGTTTTCCGTAGTGTCCTAAATTGTATTTTTCTGATTTCTCTACTATTTTCTACGATTTTTCTAAGTTGCTGTTCTGTGCTATGAAAAATTCCAGCAACTTAAATCTTTAACTAAACTAGTTTCTAACATAGTTGGGTGCCATTAATCAACATAATTATACTAGCATGACAATAGGATTACAACATTTTCAAGATATTAATTTACTTCTAACTCCACAAAAAGATTATTTTTATTGTAAACATACATTACACAATAAAACTATGTTGCTGGCAACCTATCACTTAATAGAATTAGCATGGGAACCAACTTTCTAAACATAGAAAATCAAAAATTAACATTCTTAAAAAGTTAACATATAACTCATTTTCTCAATTTTTCAATATGGCACAATTTTACTAATTTTGAGTATTAAAACAAAATGAGACCAAAACATATGAATCTTGATATCTAAAGCTCAAAATGGTACCAAATTGAAGTAATCAACATGAAAAAAAATTGAATTTACTAAGACATGGATTCTACCATGAGTTTCATAACATAATTTCAAACAAATATTTATGTAATTTGCTAACTCAAGTGAACCCCTAGTCCTAAAACTAATTCCTACTAAAAGTGCTAGAAATTCTACCTCCAAAGTCCTCCAAAATTTCCTTGGCCCTTCTTAGTCCTTGAAGAATTCTTGGGCCTCCTTCTTCAATCTCCTATCTTCAAGCTCTAAATTGGCTTCTAAAGATGGATTTGAGATGATTTTTGAGGTGAATTTTGATGGAGGAATGATGAGGAATGAGGGGGTGCTTGGAAGAGTTCTTAGTGGAGAGAAAAATGAAGCAAAGGAGTGAAAGAGGGGGGGAGAGAAAATTCGGCATAATTTGGGGAATGAGGGAGAGAGTGAAAGAGGGAGAGATTTTTTTTTGTTTTTGATTTTTCTTTGCCTAAATTTTTGTTTCCACAAAATCCTCTCCACCCTTCATCAAGTCAAGATCTTGACATGTGTTTCTCCTTTAGCTAATAAGATGACACATATTAGGTAATGTGTCATGCTTAAAAAAATTTAGAATTTGTATTTTGTAAAAATAAAAATACATGTTGAAATACCATATACACCTTAAATACAAGTATTCATCCAAATACTCATATTTATTAAATTCAAAAGATGAGTTTAAAATCTTTTGAAAATAATTTCTACACCAAATAATTAAAATAAAAATACAAGCATACTCCCAAAAATATACGTATGCATTTATGCCAAAGTACGTATCAATACGCATACATGGAAATTGAGGCCATTACATCCTACCACCCTTAAAATAAATTCCGTCCCCAGAATTTCAAATTAAGGGAGAAAAACTTTCTATACATCATATAACAGACATAACAAAATTACATCAGACAAACAAGTGAAGATACTTCTCTCTCATCTCATCCTCGAGTTCCCAGGTAGACTCTCCTGGTGACTCTCGGTGCACATAACTCTCACCAGATTGATGGACTTATTTCTCAGCATCTTCTGCCTTCGGTCTAGAATGGACACATGCTGCTGATCATAGTCAAGTCTGGTCGCACTTCAATCTCAGAGAAGTCGACGACATGATCAGGATTTCCAACACACCTCCTAAGCTGAGATATATGAAACACATTATGCACTCACTCAAGAGATGCTAGCAAGGCAATCCTATAAGCCACTTCTTCAACATGAGCCAAAACTTCAAAAGGTCGAATATATCTTGGGCTTAACTTTCCTCGTCTTCCAAAATGAATCAGCCCTCGAGTTGGCGAGATCTTCAAAAATACTAGCTCGCCTGGCTGAAACTCTAAGTGTCGCCTTTTCGCATCTGCCTAATGCTTATAACGGTCTTGGGCTATGAGAAGATTGTCTTTGACGACTCTCACAACAATCACGGTTTCAGCGATCATATTAGGGCCCAACAATTTACGATCTCCAACATCATCCCAACAAAGAGGAGATTGGAACTTCCCCCTATACAGAGCCGCAAATGGCGACATGCTTATACTGGCTTGAAAACTATTATTGTAGGCGAACTCTACCAGATGTAGATGTTCGTCCCAAGAGCCTTGAAATCTAGCATGCATGCCCTCAGCATATCTTCCAAAATCTGAATTGTCCTCTCCGACTGACCGTCTGTCTGTGTATGGTATGCAGTACTGAAACTCAGTTGAGTTCCCAAGCTGGCCTGCAGACTTCTCCAAAGTGAGATGTGAAGCTAGTGTCACGGTCGGAGACTATGCATACAGGTAGTCCATGAAGCCTCTTAATTTCCTACATACATGACCTACTCAGAATCTAGACTAATCAACAAAATCGAGAGAGCTATAAAATAAGAAATCTCACCTCCATATATCTCTTAGCAAGATGGTCTGTTGACTGGCACACTCGAAAAGGTATGAAGTGAGCTGATTTGGTCAACCGGTCAACGATCACCCAAATAGCATCATTTCCTCAAGGAGTGCGAGGTAAGCCAGTTACGAAGTCCATCTTCACATGCTTCCACGTCCACTCTGGAATCGGAAGAGGATGCAGAAGTCCTGCCATTCTCTGATGTTCGGCCTTGACTTGCTGACATGTCAAACATGAAGCTACACTCCTAGCCACACTACGCTTCATGCTATGCCACCAAAAATGTTGTCGCAGGTCACGATACATTTTAGTGCCTCCAGGATGGATAGAATAAGGTGAGCTATGAGCCTCTCTCAACAGTCCATCCCGAATGTCACCTGATGGCACACAAATCCTGCTCCCAAAACATAGAGACCCATCTTCCTGAATACAGAAATCATTACGAAGTCCGGCCTCTATCTGCTCTTGAATCTTCTTCAGCTTCGCATCTCCGGACTGAGCTGCCTTGATCCTTTCAACCAAATCAGATTAAACCAGCAAGTTCATCATCACCATTGATGAACCAGGTAAGACAACTTCAATCTCCATTTATCGAATATCACCCCAAAGTCCTCTCTGTGCTGTCAACATCATCACTGCCGGCATGCGACTAAGAGCATCAGGCACTACGTTAACTTTCCCAGGGTGATATTGGAGGTCGACATCATAATCAGCCATCAACTTGAGCCAACTGTGTTGCCTCATATTCAGTTATTTTTGAGTGAACATGTACTTCAAACTCTTGTGATCTGTGTATATCTTTACACGTTCACCCAGAAGAAAATGCCTCCACAACTTCAATGTAAACACCACTGCTGCTAACTCCAAGTCATGCGTCGGATAGTTCCTCTCATGAGTCTTCAATAATCTAGAAGCTTAGGCTACTAACCTACCATGCTGATGGAGAACACATCACAATCCTCTGCCTGACACATCACAGTAAATCTCATATCCACCTGAATGGTCTGGAATCGTCAGAACAGGTGCAATGATCAATATATGCTTCAGTTCATCAAATGCTCACTAACATTACTCTGACCAACTGTAAGCAACATTCTTCTTGGTTAGAAGAGTCATCGGTGTAATGATCTTAGAGAAATCCTTGATGAACTTCCTGTAGTACCCAGCCAATCCCAAGAAACTTCTAATCTCTGTAACTGACTTAGGAACTGGCAACTTCTCTACTGCAGCAACCTTCTCTGGATCTATAGCTATCCCATCTCTAGACATAACATGTCCCAGAAAAGCAACCTTGGTCAGCGAAAACTGACACTTGCTATACTTAGCATATAACTGGTGCTGCATCAGAGTCTCCGGGACTATCCTCAGATGCTTAGCATGATCTTCCTCCGACCTAGAGTACACCAAGATATCATCTATGAAGATGACCACAAACTTATCCAAGTACTCATGAAGACTTGGTTCATTAACCTCATGAATGTGGTTGGTGCATTAGTAACACCGAAAGGCATAACTAAGAACTCATAATGACCATACCGGGTTCTAAATGCAGTCTTCGAAATATCTAATCCTCTGACCTTCATCTGATGATACCCACTTCTCAAATCCAGCTTCGAATATATACGCGATCCACCCAGCTGATCAAAGATGTCATCAATCCTAGGAAGAGGATACTTGTTCTTCACAGTAACCTTATTCAACTCCCGGTAGTCGATGCACATCCTTGGAGATCCATCCTTCTTATTCACCTAAAGTACCGGCGCACCCCATGGCAAAACACTTGGCTTAATAAGACCACGCTCTGATAGATCCTTCAACTGACTACGAAGCTCTGCTAACTCTGGAGGAGCCATACGATATGGAGCATTCGCAATCAGTTGAGTGCCTGGAATCAGATCAATGGTGAACTCCAAAGATCTATCTGGAGGAAGTCCATAAATATCGTCTGGAAAGACATCAGGGAAATCTCGAACTACCCTCGGCAATGCAGGCTCAACATTTATCTCCATCATCACTTCTACTGGTTGGCCTTAAACTTCAACAGTCTAAGGGAACTATTACCACTAAGAAATTCAAACTCTGGATGATCATGAATCTGAAATACTATCTTCCTGAGCCTAGAATCTATAGTGGCATAGAACATCCCTAACCAGTCCATTCCAAACACTGCTTCAAAATGAGGCATCTCCATCACTAAGAAATCTGCATACAGTCTACGTCCACAAATCTCTATAGGACACTGTCGGTATCCTGAAGAACTGCGGATCACTCCACTCCATGTATAGATATTCCAACTAGAACCAAAGGAGTCTACTGCTAAGGAATTCCTAGTCACAAACTGCTGAGACAGGAAGCAATGGGATGCTCCCGAATCAAATAGTGACAAGGCAGGGAAGGAAGCAACTATAATAACACCTAAGAGGATAAACATGAACTAACATAATAATCTAATCATTCTAATCACAAAAACAAACATACCATACTATAATAGAAAGAAGGAAACATCCATTACTAAAAATAAATAGGTACCAGTGATCACTCGACCGGTGTCATCGGCCTCCACGGCTGACATGGTAAAAGCCTGATGCCTCGATGCCGCTCTCCTGGGGGTCTGCTGCTGCTAGGGAGTTCAGGCAGTCCCCTTAGAGTCATTGTACCCGGTAATGGTGGTGGTGGCAGTGGAAGCCTCTGTGGAGCCGGTGGAAGGGCCCTCTGCTGCATCGATCAGACTGCCACTGGTGCCACTGGTCCTGAAGTCTGCCCCTACTGAGGACACTGCCTACTGATGTGTCCTGGCTGACCACAGGTAAAACACCGCCCATCCCTAAACTTACAACTCTACTGCTCATGCCCAGACTTCCCACAAAATCTATAGGACAATCGCCGATGGGGCACTGGTGGAGCTCCAGGCCTCCCGAACTATGTGGTCTGAGTAGGCCTCGGGAAAATCCTCTGCTGACCCGCAGGGCGCCTCTCTACTGCTGCTGGGCCTCTACCTACACTCTTCAGATGTGTCTCATGCATCCTGGCCGCCTCCAGCACGGCACTATATGTAAGCAACACCTGGGTCGACATCACTGCTCTGAACTCATGATCCAACCCCATCCTGAATCGCCTAGCTTTGGTGGCCTCTGACTGCACCCACTCAGGAGCAAACTTGCTCAATAGTGAGAACTCTGCATCATAAGCATCTACACTCCGTCGTCCCTGAGTCAGGTGCTCGAACCTCAAACGAAGCTCATCCTTCTTCGTCTCTGGAAGGAACTGAGCCTTAAACAGCTCTCTAAACTTCTCCCACGAGATTGGCTTGATCAAATGTAACTCCTGAGCATCCCACCAATCTCGTGCTTGATGTGTCAGCTATCTCTTCGTGGCATCCACCCATTTATCTCTCCGGTATCCAACAGCCTCCAGGTCATCCTCAGAATGCCTAATCCACTCGTCCACCTTCAGTGGACCCTCCTTACCTGAAAAGGACTTCGGGTGTAGGCTCTGAACTGTCTGATATCCACAGGCTTCGGTGGTGCACCACTAGCCACCCAATCCTCCATCTGCTGCATATGCTCCAGAATCCCTATCAGAATCTTTCCCATCAGGGAAGCCTCAGATAATGCGGGTCATGTTCTCGGACGATCCATTCCCCGGATCCATTCTGCAAGAATGAACAAGAAAAACAATATTCAGTACCAAAATTGCGAATTATAATGTTGGAGCTTTACTTGTACTATTCCTACGTGCATCGCAGTGTGAGCTGACCAGCATGGGCCACCACAAAAACCTGTCACGCCCCGCTCTCCTAAGTACGGGAAGCGTATCTGACGAGGCCGCCGTAGTAATTAGACTCGGGCTTCGAGCCCTCTTATCTAAATACTATTAGGCATTTTTTGGTGGATAAATAAATTTAATACGCAGGCCACTGCAACACACTATAACAGTACACAGAGAAAAAGAAAAGTGCTCCAACAGAGAATAAATCGCAGTACTGAAAAGAAAATACCACAACACAGAACATTACATTACATCATACTAGTCCATATACATACATCAGATATACAAAGGAGGTACAAAAATGGGTACAACAAAAGAAGAAACCCTCGACCCAAAAAGCATAAAAAGGTACACACCCGGTACAATGCACCCACTAGTCTAACCCTGGGAAGTCCAACGGGACAAGGTCGCCCATATGCTCTACCTCTGCTGCACTGGCATCTGCCTCTGACTCAGGAACCCCCACAGACTGCTCGGGTCTTGCACCTGAAACCACAAGTTGGGATACGTCAATGCGTGACCCAGTAGAACTCCTAACACTCTAATAGGACCCAGTTTTAGAACTGGTCCTCCTAACTAGTCAACTAACAACAGGTGTCACATCAATCTCAGAAATATGCAAAAATTAAAGACAGAACATAAGTGCTGAAAGTAAACAACAGAAAGCAGAACTGAAGTGAGATCACAGATCAAATTAATTAAAATTAATCATTGTTCTGATTTGGAACCCGGGTATACCGTAGGATGCTAAGAAAGCGGACTTCACCCAGGGTGGGTGAAAAAGTGGTACCACTCTAGCAACACGAGTACTGAAGGGGCCTCTCGTAACTCCGTACCCGACTGGACAAGGTATCGGAGTGAGACTCATCTCGGTTTTTCTTGGGACAAACGGAGAAAACCATCATTTACCGACATGGTGCGACATGAGCTGACCAGCGGCCTCTCTAGCCCTCTCAAACTCCCCTTCCGGGGGCGACACGTCGGGCGAGATATACTACTACTGTCCGCTCCTTAACACCTAAAATTTACCCGTGTTCCCCCAAACCCACATCTGGAGTCTCACCTATTTTAGAATGGATTGAGTTCTCCCGATGTCAAACTCTCTCCTCACTCTCAGTTTTCAAATTATTACATCATTGCCTTGACAATGATTCATTAGCGGTTTCAACTACCGCTTTCCCTTCATTTTAACAAATATCATCATCATCATCATCATCCTCTCAAGTAAAGCATTATATGGAATATCATCATAAACTCATTCTCATGAACATACTAATATGTGTTGGAAGCAACGATCTAGGCTCTTGGTTTGATGATGACAAACGTGTCGGTATATCTGACGTGTGTGCTCAGTGTGTTTCAGGATTGGCGAAACGATACATCCCTCGCTAATTGAGTAATTGCTATTCGTATTGCTATTTGGGTGTGTTAGGGAGCTTTGGACTAAGCAAAGTGGACTTAGTCCAATTTGAAGATAAGAAAGTGGACTTGGTCCAAAGAGACAAAGAGATGGAACCAAATTTGGATTCAAAATAGATTTGTTCATATCTTTTAGCTATATTTACAAATAGTTGATCATACCCATTACCTATTCAAACTCCTAATCAAATCATCCAAAAATCCCAACTACTTTGTATCAATCCCCTAGCACATCATATAAAAGGCCATCTCCCAAAACCCTAAAAAAAATCACGACCTACAAAGAAGAAAGGTGTGCGGCAATCAACAAAAAAAGGAGAGCAGCCCAACAAGTCTAAAAAGCCAAAAAGATCAAGGCTTCTTTGCCGCGACATTATCAAGCCAAACTTCTTAAAGTCGCAAAGAATAAACCAAGGCCAAAAAGTCTCATATCCACTCATCAAGCAAAGAGCAAGAAGTTTGAGTCTTATCCTCCATGCCGTAAGCATCTCGAAGCACTCCATGAAGCCATCGCCGCTGCCCAAAGCCCGCATAGCCACCGCCTAGTTGCAGCCATCGTTGAAGACGAAGCAA
This sequence comes from Scilla litardierei, assembly GCA_030789695.1. NCBI lineage: Eukaryota > Viridiplantae > Streptophyta > Magnoliopsida > Asparagales > Asparagaceae > Scilla > Scilla litardierei. The sequence continues at coordinate 105,211,780 of CM061134.1, read as the reverse complement.
GTGTCGTCGTCGAAGAAAAGGTCACCGGAGCCTCTACACGAACGTCTACCAAAGCCCATCATCGGAGAACCGCTGTCGAAGCGAAGACGAAGCAAGGTAGCCGTCACCGTGCACAGTCAAGAGCCCGAAGACGAAGCCGCCGTCGGGATCAAGGCGTCGCCATGAGTCAACACCGGAGGCACGTGGAAGCTGCTGACGCCGGAGAAGATCACTACAGTCAACAGGCTGCTGTCGAAGTCCGTCGCTGCCCAACGCTGAGTCGTCACCGTCGTCAAGTGCGGATCGTGCAGTCACCGGAGGAACTGGGTCGCATCGCCGGAGCTCTCGATCTCGCCACCGTCCGCTGCCGAAGTCGAAGTTCGTCGAAGAAGCCCGACGCTGTCGTCTTTGGAGAGGAGCTGCCGCTGCTTAAAGATTGTCGCCTGCTGCAGTCAAGAGATCACCAGAGATCGCTGCAGCTCTCGATCAGTGCCGGGTCACCGCTGTGACGTGATCGCCGCCGCTGCCGGTGAGAGAAGCGAAGAAGTCAGAGCTTGCATGCAAACGAAACGAAGGCGCTGACGTGGGGAGGCAACCGCATGAATTCGAAATCGCAAAAAGAGCGCTGACGTGGCATGCGAATTATTAAAGGAGCTTGCTTTGCGCACAGGCCGTTAATTAAAAAGCTTGAGCTGAATTGATCCACGCACCGACTGCTATTTTTAAGGAGTTTCTGAGCGCACAGACCGGCTTATATTGGATTTTGAACTGCAATTGCTTTACGCACAGACCAGTGCATGTCCTGACATCCAGGAGCCGGATTGAGACACCGTTTGCGTCAGATTGGAGCTGACGACGTGCTGATTGACAGAGACGCCTACATGGACACAAACTGAGCATTTCTAAACCCTTAAACTCTTTTATTTGTGTCTTAGTGTAATGTTCTCTGTAGGGAAAAATTTTACCTATTTTGTGACTATTTTGGGACTTGTCTAGTTGGGACTAGACAAGTGGGACCCAGCTAGTTTGGGACTAGCTGGTAGAAAGCATTACTAGGATTGATAGTGAGAGGAAACACTGTGTGTGGGGTACTGAGAGCCTGGCGAGTGTAGAGACGTAGAGGGTGCTCTAAGCGTGCTCTAACTTGTGGTTTTGTACCTATTGCGCTATTCAATACTAGTTCTGCTTTGGGGGCTGGAGTAGGTCGTTGGGACGACCGAACCAGGGTAAATCTGCTGTGTACTCTGTGTCTGCTTTTTATTTACCATGTTGTTGCTATAACTGTGTGTGCTTATTCGTGGGTTGCACGAATTATTTTTAAAAAGCCTATTCACCCCCCCTCTAGGCTAAGATCCAGATCCAACAAGTGGTATCAGAGCGGGTTTTAGGATCAGCCTAGTTTGACCATGGACCACATTGATAGTGCTTTTGCTGAGGGTCAGTCTATTTCACGACCACCTAGATTTAATGGAGTAGACTATGCTTATTGGAAAAATCGTATGCGAATCTACTTGATTTCTATTAATTATAAAGCTTGGCAAATTGTTGAAAAAGGCTATAAATCACCAGTTATTAAAATTGAAAACACTGAGATGCTTAAACCTGATGATAAATGGGATGATAATGATTGGAAGCTTTATTCTCTTAATGTTAAAGCTATGAATGCTCTCATTTATGCATTAGATAAATCTGAATTCAATCGCATCTCACATTGTTTAACTGCGCAGGAAATATGGCATACTTTGGAGGTGACGCACGAGGGAACGTCACATGTGAAGGAGTCTAGACTTGCACTTCTGAGCACGGAATACGAGGGATTTCGCATGCTACCATCAGAGACCATATCAAAAATGTTTGCGAGGTTCACCAACATTGTCTACAAGTCTAGTTCGCTCGGTAAGCCATATTCTAGGCTTGAGCAGGTAAGAAAGATATTAAGAGCACTGCCAAGCTCTTTCAGGCCTAAAGTCACTGCCATCCAAGAAGCGAAAGATCTGTCACAGATGAGGGTGGAGGACTTGATAGGTAATTTAATGTCCCACGAGCTTGAATTGCAAAATATTGATGAAAGGGAGAAACCTGAGGAAAAAGAAAAAGCTACCAAGCCACTTGCTCTGAAAGCTGACGAAAGTGAAGATGATGATGATGACATAGCGCTAATGGTCAGAAACTTCAGAAAGTATGTCCAGACCAAGCAAGGAAGAACATAAATGGCACCCAGGTTTAATCGCTCTAACTTTTTTCAGTCTTCTAAGCAAACTTATGATCAGAATGCTACTAATAGAATGACTTGTTTTAAATGCAAGAAAAGATGACATCGAATGAGGGATTGCCCACATGAGACAGCTCAGGTAGCTAAAGAAAAGGGAAAATCCAAGGTGCTAACTTGGGATATGGACAGCGAAGCTGAGAGTGAGGAGGAAGAACATGAAGCCCACTCATGCATGGCATTGATGGGAATACACGATGAGGTAATTTCTGGTAGTAAAACTGAACTCCTTACTCTTTGTAAAGAAATGCAAGATAAAATAGTAGAGCTTGAATCCACTATAGATGATTATCAAAATGAGAACTTTGAAATGCAACAATCTGAATATGAAATGTCTAAAGAGATTGAAAAACTCAAAATTGATATTGTTGCTCGTGACTCTACTATTGACACTTTGAAAAAGGAAAAGTCCAGTTTTAATGATGAAGCACCTTGTCTCTCTTGCCCTTCCTTGATGAATAATATTAGCATGCTTAAACTTGATTTGATTAAGCTCGAAACTGAAAAAGACTATGTGATTAGAGAGCTTAATGATAAATTCTGCATGTTGGATAATGATTTTAAAAGAAAAATGATTGAATTTGAAAAGAAGGAAGAGGAAAACAAGAGATCTTTTGTTAGTAAATGCACGATGCTTGTGGAAGAAAATAAACAATTAAAAACCAAAGTCTCTCATCTTGAAGTAGCCATTAAGAAATTCTCTATGGAAAAACAATCGTTGGACACTATTTTAGAGAATCAATTATATGGCAATAATAGAAGGGGACTTGGTTTTGGTCTGAAAAACGTTGAAAAGCAAAAATTCAAGAAATTCCACAATGCACCCTCTATTGCAAAGAACAAATATGCAAAGTGCTTTACTTGTGACAGTGTAGGCCACACTTCATATTATTGTAAATTTAGGAACACAAATATCAAGTTTAAACAAGTGTGTGTTCCTAAACTATATTGGCTAACACTAGCGGACCTTGTTGGATTCCAAGGTCACACTTAACACCTTTCATGTAGGTGTGATGGAGTTTTGGCGAGGAGCGTTAAAATTCAATGTCTCATTCTTTTAGCTCCTTCGTCAAATAGCGACGAGAAGGTATAATTTTTATCCCTCTTTGCATTTCATTGCATACCTTCATAGATTTGTTTGTGTGCTTGTTTTATTTTATTTTGTGTGCTTGCATGCATGATTTTTGAAATGTTTTTATTTCTGAAAAAAAAAATTGAAAAAAAAAAAATAAAAAAAAATTGTGCTTATTGATTATCCTCTTATGTATCTCTTAAGTGGTATTATATGAATGATCAATCTATCCCTTGTAGAAGTCAATTCATTATTGTTGTAGCTACATGAACATGATGTTATTCTTTTTAGTAGCCATGACATGTCTCATAAGTTTTAAACTTGACTTCTACACCTACATTTGCACTTTCACGATATTTGACTTTTTAGTACTTTTGGAGATTCTTTTGAAGAATAATGGAAAGTGAATGTAGGAATGATTAATTTCTGAAATTTTCTAAGGGATATGAAGTGTTTAGCCATGAATAAAAATTGAGCACAAAATAATTGCAAATGAAAAAAAAATTGAAAATTGCTCCGTATGAAAAATGGATACACTTCATGGCTAATACACAACCCACGAGTATCCAACTTGTGCTAAATGGGTAATCATTAGCGTTGGTGTATATAACTTGTCAAGCAATGCCACCCCGCATTTACAAGTCCGTTTAGGCCATGTTTCGGGGTTCGGTAACTTGAACTCATCTTCGATGAGGTGGGAAAAATCAATCCTAGTGATATTCATGAAAATTGGAAAATGCGGATTGATTTGGTTGATTGTTCTTAAATTGAACCTCCCTTAGTACTTTATTGTTTATATCATTACACTTACACAAAGGTGGAGAAGTCTTGTTTTAAATATCTATGAGCTTGAATTGTCTATTCTTTGGAAAACTCCTGCAAATTGCACGCTACATTTAATAATGGTTTATTTTTGCATGGAATATCTTTGTGACTTCATTAATCCACTTTTGGTGATTACAAAGGGGGAGAAAGAAAAGAAAGATTTGTCGGTATTATTTGTTGATGGGGGAGCTTGAGAACAATACTTGAATATAAATGTTGAAGGGGGAGCTTGAGAGAAGGGGGAGCATGCTTTTATATTTCCTAATTGTTGTGCATGCTTTGTAATGGTTGAATGACTCATCCGTACATCATATATCATTACACCCATCAACACACCTCACACACTCATACTTATTGCTCAAATCTTTTATGGGTTTGTCATCACCAAAAGGGGGAGATTGTTGGAAGCAACGATCTAGGCTCTTGGTTTGATGATGACAAACGTGTCGGTATATCTGACGTGTGTGCTCAGTGTGTTTCAGGATTGGCGAAACGATACATCCCTCGCTAATTGAGTAATTGCTATTCGTATTGCTATTTGGGTGTGTTAGGGAGCTTTGGACTAAGCAAAGTGGACTTAGTCCAATTTGAAGATAAGAAAGTGGACTTGGTCCAAAGAGACAAAGAGATGGAACCAAATTTGGATTCAAAATAGATTTGTTCATATCTTTTAGCTATATTTACAAATAGTTGATCATACCCATTACCTATTCAAACTCCTAATCAAATCATCCAAAAATCCCAACTACTTTGTATCAATCCCCTAGCACATCCTATAAAAGGACATCTCCCAAAACCCTAAAAAAATCACGGCCTACAAAGAAGAAAGGTGTGCGGCAATCAACAAAAAAAGGAGAGCAGCCCAACAAGTCTAAAAAGCCAAAAAGATCAAGACTTCTTTGCCGCAACATTATCAAGCCAAACTTCTTAAAGCCGCAAAGAATAAACCAAGGCCAAAAATTCTCATATCCACTCATCAAGCAAAGAGCAAGAAGTTTGAGTCTTATCCTCCATGCCGTAAGCATCTCGAAGCACTCCGTGAAGCCATCGCCGCTGCCCAAAGCCCGCATAGCCACCGCCTAGTTGCAGCCATCGTTGAAGACGAAGCAAGTGTCGTCGTCGAAGAAAAGGTCACCGGAGCCTCTACACGAACGTCTACCAAAGCCCATCATCGGAGAACCGCTGTCGAAGCGAGGTAGCTGTCACCGTGCACAGCAAGAGCCCGAAGACGAAGCCGCCGTTGGGATCTAGGCATCGCCGTGAGTCAACACCGGAGGCACGTGGAAGCTGCTGATGCCGGAGAAGATCACTGCAGTCGACAGGCCACTGTCGAAGTCCGTCGCTGCCCAACGCTGAGTCGTCGTCGTCGTCAAGTGCGGATCGTGCAGTCACCGGAGGAACTGGGTCGCATCGCCGGAGCTCTCGATCTCGCCACCGTCTGCTGCCGAAGTCGAAGTTCGTCGAAGAAGCCCGACACTGTCGTCTTTGGAGAGGAGCTGCCGCTGCTTAAAGATTGTCTCCTGCTGCAGTCGAGAGATCACCGGAGATCGCTGCAGCTCTCGATCAGTGCCGGGTCACCGCTGTGACGTGATCGCCGCCGCTGCCGGTGAGAGAAGCGAAGAAGTCGGAGCTTGCATGCAAACGAAATGAAGGCGCTGACGTGGGGAGGCAACCGCATGAATTCGAAATCGCAAAAAGAGCGCTGACGTGGCATGCAAATTATTAAAGGAGCTTGCTTTGCGCACATGCCGTTAATTGAAAAGCTTGAGCTGAATTGATCCACGCACCGACTGCTATTTTTAAGGAGTTTCTGAGCGCACAGACCGGCTTATATTGGATTTTGAACTGCAATTGCTTTACGCACAGACCAGTGCATGTCCTGACGTCCAGGAGCCGGATTGAGACACCGTTTGCGTCAGATTGGAGCTGACGACGTGCTGATTGACAGAGACGCCTACACGGACACAAACTGAGCATTTCTAAACCCTTAAACTCTTTTATTTGTGTCTTAGTGTAACGTTCTCTGTAGGGGAAAGTTTTACCTATTTTGTGACTATTTTGGGACTTGTCTAGTTGGGACTAGACAAGTGGGACCCAGCTAGTTTGGGACTAGCTGGTAGAAAGCATTACTAGGATTGATAGTGAGAGGAAACACTGTGTGTGGGGTACTGAGAGCCTGGCGAGTGTAAAGACGTAGAGGGTGCTCTGAGCGTGCTCTAACATGTGGTTTTGTACCTATTGCGCTATTCAATACTAGTTCTGCTTTGGGGGCTGGAGTAGGTCGTTAGGACGACCGAACCAGGGTAAATCTGCTGTGTACTCTGTGTCTGCTTTTTATTTACCCTGTTATTGCTATAACTGTGTGTGCTTATTCGTGAGTTGCACGAATTATTTTTAAAAAGCCTATTCACCCCCTCTCTAGGCTAGGATCCAGATCCAACAATATGAGCACAAGAGCATAAGCAATTTAAATTTAAACAACATTAACATAACTTAAGTGTAGCATAATTCACCAATCTGTCCAAAACTGCTACTGCAGAAAGAATGGCTCTGTTACCCTAACTACAGTCATAATTAGCTTCTGGTCCCTCTTCAACGTTGTAGATAATTTTCTGCAGTTTTCCGTAGTGTCCTAAATTGTATTTTTCTGATTTCTCTACTATTTTCTACAATTTTTCTAAGTTACTGTTCTGTACTATGAAAAATTCTAGCAACTTAAATCTTTAACTAAACTAGTTTCTAACATAGTTGGGTGCCATTAATCAACATAATTATACTAGCACGACAAAAGGATTACAACATTTACAAGATATTAATTTACTTCTAACTCCACAAAAAGATTATTTTTATTGTAAATATATATTACACAATAAAACTATGTTGCTTGCAACCTATCACTTAATAGAATTAGCATGGGGACCAACTTCCTAAACATATCAAATCACAAATTAACATTCTTAAAAAGTTAACATATAACTCATTTTCTCAATTTTTCAATATGGCACAATTTTACTAATTTTGAATATTAAAACATAATGAGACCAAAACATATGAATCTTGATATCTAAAGCTCAACATGGTACCAAATTGAAGTAATCAACATGAAACAAAAATTGAATTTACTAAGACATGGATTCTACCATGAGTTTCATACTATAATTTCAAACAAATATTTATGTAATTTGCTAACTCAAGTGAACCCCTAGTCCCTAAACTAATTCCTACTAAAAGTGCTAGAAATTCTACCTCCAAAGTCCTCCAAAATTTCCTTGGCCCTTCTTAGTCCTTGAAGAATTCTTGGGCCTCCTTCTTCAATCTCCTATCTTCAAGCTCCAAATTGGCTTCTAAAGATGGATATTTGAGATGATTTTTGAGGTGAATTTTGATGGAGGAATGATGAGGAATGAGTAGGTGCTTGGAAGAGTTCTTGGTGGAGAGAAAAATGAAGCAAAGGAGTGAAAGAGGGGGGAGAGAAAATTCTGCATGGTTGGGGGAATTAGGGAGAGAGTGAAAGAGGGAGAGTTTTTTTTTGTTTTTGATTTTTCTTTGCCTAGATTTTTGTTTCCCCAAAATCCTCTCCACCCTTCATCAAGTCAAGATTTTGCCATGTGTTTCTCCTTTAGTTAATAAGATGACACCTATTAGCTAACGTGTCATGGTTAAAAAAATTTAGAATTTGTATTTTGTAAAAATAAAAATACATGTTGAAATACCATATACATCTTAAATACAAGTATTCATCCAAATACTCATATTTACTAAATTCAAAAGATGAGTTTAAAATATTTTGAAAATGATTTATACACCAAATAATTAAAAGAAAAAACAAGCATACTCCCAAAAATATACGTACGTATTTACGCGAAAGTACGTATCAGTACACGTACATGGAAATTAGGGCCATTACACAATATTACCTGTTTTACGTTATCCAGTTCTTTCTTTCAGTACATGCTTGTGAAGTTTTGCATTACTTTATGCATTAGTCTGCAGTTATGATTGTCACCAGTAGTTACACCTTTGTAGTATAGATCAACTCTGAGACTGATCCCTACCTGGGGTAGTTAGATTTCGTACCGGGTCACGATGTGACGTTTCCCACCTTGTGGTTTTAGGTCTGGTTTGATAGCAGGAGCTGTGCCAAGGAGTTGGAGTAATGAAGCTTCGTGAATGTTGTGTGCTTGAGAATGGGGTTGGTGAGTGAGATGGTGTCAAGGAGTATGTAGTATTGTTTGGTGAGAGTGGTAATGTGATGTATATGAGGTTTTGTACATGGTGATGCTATAAAGGAAGATATGATGTAATATTTTTGATGTATAAATAAAATCAATCAGTTTCCATTATTGTCTTTTGATTATTTCTATGTTGTCCTATATTATCTGTGTTGTGGGTTTGGTTGGACCATTGTCTATACTTCCTAGCACGTGCGTAGTGTCACGTGGAGTTTTTTGTTTCGAGCAATATTTCTCTTCTCTCTCCTCGTTTTTCTTCTTCACACCTGTAGTTTCGGAAATATCTGATACGGATTCGTACTTATCAGGTATCCTGGGAAGCGGGTCGTGACAATCTTCTTCGCTTTTTGAACAGACCAGAATTTCATCGATAAAGATCACTACGAATTTATCCAAGAACTCATAGAAGATCAAGTTTATGAGATTCATGAATACTGCTGGTGCATTGGTCACGTCGAGTGGCATAACCGCGAATTTGTAGTGTCCATACTTGGTTCGAAAAGCTGTCTTAGGTATGTCGTCCTTCTTGACCTTCACTTGATGATATCCACTTCGGAGATCTAACTTGGAGAAGACTCGAGATCCACCAAGTTGGTCAAAGATGTCATCGATGCGCTATAATGGATACTTATTCTTCACAGTGACTTTGTTCAGCTCTCGATAGTCCACACACATCCTTCTTGATCCATCATTCTTCTTGACCAATAAGACTGGTGCACCCCCAAGGAGATACGCTGGGCTGTATCCATCATTTCTGCAACAGGTCGTCCAATTGAGTACGAAGTTCCTCTAATTCTGCTGGTGCCATGTAATAAGGAGCTTTGGAGATAGGTTGAGTGTTTGGCATTAGTTCAATGATAAATTCGAGATCTTGATCAGGCTGTAATCCTGAAATTTCTTCCAGGAATATGTCGTCGAATTCTCGAACTACTCTGGGCCTCTCAGGTTTAGCTAGTATAGATGCCATTATCATCTCCATAGGCTTGGCTTGAAATTGAATAGGTCCAAGTGAACGGCTCACCCTCGAAAATTCGAACACTAGATGGTCGGGAATTTTGAACACTACATTCTTCTTGCGATAATCGATGGTAGCGTAAAAAGTTCATAACCAATCCATTCTGAATACTGCATCAACGTTTGATATGTCGATTATTATGACGTCAGCGAAGAGCCCACGACCACATATTACCAGAGGACATGATCGACAACCACCTGAAGTCTTCACTATGCCATTCTTGGTGTTGATGTTCCAATGATTAGAAAGGGGTCAACATTAATGGAATGTGTTGTAGTGAATTTTAGTGATAGAAAGCAATGGGAGGATCCAAAATCAAAGAGAGCTAAGGCTGGTTTAGATGATACTAAGACGATACCTAGAGTATGATAAGCTATACTTAGCAGTCTATAGTAAAGCGATGAACATCTAGTTAAAGTAAAGGAGGAAGATCGTAGGTGTCGCCTGTGATTACTGGCTCAGTAGCCTCATCTTCTTCGACAGTCATGGTGAATACTTGGAGCTTGGGCTGATTCGGCCAGTTCGTCCTGGAGTGTTAAAAGACCCTCTGTTGTGGAGGTAAGGGTGGTCCACGAGATGTCGATCCAGAAGCTCTTGCAGTCGAATTTACTTGTTTGTTGATGAACCGAGGGAAGTTGTCACGACCCGCTTCCCTAAAATGGAGGCGAGGCGTGACGAGGACCGCTTAGGCTTGGAGCTGTGAGGCTCCATCCTGTAAAGCATCTGGAATATACACGCAGGTCCCTATAATGTGACACGGAACAAAGACAAGAATAATAGAAGAGGCAATAATATAAAATTAAAATCTCGATGTCCAGATAAAATTCAGTAACCGCAGAAAAGCCACCAGGCAAACAAAAGAGTCCAAAAGAAAAGGCCTAGCATGGCCAACAAGAAGCCAACAACAACATTGCTACTCACCAACAACAGCAACAACTAAAGAAAAGACTGCGAAGGAACCCTAGGACTGGTCACCGGTGTCCTCGTACTCCACGTCAACAATAGAATTGGGCACGAACTCCACGAACTCGTCGCCCTCAACAGCAACCTCTGGCTCAGCAACTAACATGCGTCACCCAAAGAGAAGGGGCACATGTCAGCAAAGTCTACAAGACTTTGTGCAAGGAAACTAAAGGAAAGTAGGAACAACCTAGCAGTTCTAGAGTATAGTATGACCTGACATGTTATGCAATGAGAACAGCAAGTAAAGTAACAACAGTTTATGACATGGCATGGATTATAGCATGGCAGGTAACATGGCATGGTACATGTACTATTCACAAGGACAAGTACAAGTATGTAAGCACGTCGTGCACAGAGATTCCGCCCTTTGGCTAGAATGGTTGTACGGGCCAACTCTTACGCTCAAGTGACCGTTTATCCCTACCCCTCCACGTGTATCGAGCCAGGGCTTTACCCCCGAACATGAAATGCTCGCTTCTGGATCACAAGCCAGGAAGTGTTTTTAACAAGGATGTCGTAGGGTTATACCCGCATAACGGTTGCCTAGCCGTAACACGGAAACACGGATTGTACATGTATTTGGTAGCATGTGCTATGATGCAACATACAAATCAAATGGCATGTAAAGGATGCAATGCATGGTAGATATTCATTTTAAATTGCGTACCGTTAAAGAAATTAAACGTGACAGGCATTTCATGACATGATGTGACAAATGGCAATTCTAGCTTCGTTGTCAAGCTAGAATTTGAATTTGCGCCTAGACCGCTATCATTTCACGGTCTAGTCTCTTTCACACTAAAACAAGTAAGGGCCTAAAACATGGCCTAAAGCAAGGTTGGCAAGTTTCACTTGCCTGGTACCGAAGTTGTTGTTCGACGAGAGTCTCAAGATCGGTATCCTACGGAAGTTGGGTTCGCTGTTATGGCAAAATAGAAAGTTAGATTTGAGAGTTCTAATCCGGTTTGTATTTGGAATCCTATAGCGTCTAGTAATCCGTTTTATTAGGGGTTTCTAAATTACAGTGTGGGTTAAGGGAAATTAAAGGTAGATCACTAACCGTTTGCGAAGCAAAGATCGAGACGCCTACGGATCTGCGGTAGGAGAAGATCTCGCTGGATTCCGGATTGCCGTCGCCAAATCGGATCTAGCACGGCAACGGACGAAGCGATCCGAAAGAACTATGGTTGAAAAGGATTCCTCGCGACCGAATTGCTACAGATCTGGAGATTGGAGTTCGTCGGGAAAATCTAGAGCAAAAAGAGATTTTAGGGTTTTTGGTGTCGGCTGGCGGCCTACGGGGTGGTGCCGGCGCAATGGAGGGGGAGAGGAAGCACGGGAGGATGCGGGAAGGCTAGGGGAAGCTTGGGGGATGATTGGGGAAGAAGATCAGCTAGGAGAAGTGAAGAAATGAAATGAAACGTATAGGGTTTAAATAAAGAAAAGATGCGACGGCTACGACTTAACCTAGGTTTACTGGGAAAACTAGTCGGTCAGTGAAGAGTGGTCGAACGACTAGTTTGGAAACTAGTCGGTCGGTCGTCCAACTGACACCGACTAAAATCAAACAGTGAACAGGGTTGGTACAGGGTAGACAGAGTTAGTCGGTCTGTGAAGGCTCGTCAACCGACTAGTTTGAAAACTAGTCGGTCGGTCGTCCAACTGACACCGACTAAAATCAAACAGTGAACAGGGTTGGTACAGGGTAGACAGAGTTAGTCGGTCTGTGAAGGCTCGTCAACCGACTAGTTTGGAAACTAGTCGGTCAGTGAATGTTCATAGACCGACTAAGGGTAAAATTAGATAGATATTAAGTACTGAAAGTTAGTCGATCAGAGAAGGAATTCTAACCGACTAGTTTGGAAACTAATCGGTCGGTAGATGTTCTTTGACCGACTAACTATAAACAGTAACTCGGCCGACAAAAATGTACTCTGTACAAGTCGGTCTGAGAACAAGTCTTGACCGACTAGTTTCGCAACTAGTCGGTCAATGAATGTGCTTAGACCGACTAATTGCAAACAGTAACTCAGTCGAAAATTATAAGAGGAACTAGTTGGTCTGAGAAGTGTTGCCGACCGACTAGATTGCAATCTAGTCGGTTGGCTCTCCTTCATGAACCAACTAAGATGCACCAGAAGTGTCGAATCGAAGCGCGAAGCTTCGGGAAGATCCCTATGGCCTCTAGGATCACTCTAGCTCTAAGATATGGACGCTATGAAGCTTGTCGTAAGAATACTTACTCCAAGCCCCATCAAGATATGCAACGGAAGGTAAAAGATCAGAATGAACCGAACGAAAACGTCTGACGGAGAAAAACACGCAAGGAGAGAACATCCAATATTATTCATTTAATTGTCATTACAAAAAAAACCGGTCGTTACATCCTCCCCACCTTAAGAAAAATTCCGCCCTCGGAATTTCCCAATACTCACGTGTTAGGGAACAAAAGTGGGAAACGCTCTCTCATCTCATCCTCTCTCTCTCCCAAGTAGACTCTCCTGGCAAGCCGTGTCGCCACATCACCCTAACAAGATCGACTGTCTTGTTCCGGAGTGACTTCTGATGCCTGTCCAAAATCTACACTGGCTGCTGGTCATACGTCAGATCGTGGTGAACGGTGATCTCCGAGAACTCCACAGCATGAGATGGATCGCTGATGTATCAACAAAGCTGCGACACATGGAAGACATCGTGAACTCCTTCTAAAGATGGCGGCAAGGCTAAGCGGTAGGCTACCTCGCCAACTCTCTCCAGAATGTCAAACGGTCCAATGTATCTCGGGCTCAGCTTCCCTCGTTTCCCAAAGCGAATCACTCCTCGATTCGGGAAAATCTTCAGAAACACATGGTCACCTGGCTGAAACTCCAAAGGATGTCGTTTAGCATCTGCACAATGCTTAAAACGGTCCTAAGCAATCTTCATCCTCTCTTGTATGTTCCTCACAACATCCACGGCCTCCACGATCATCTCAGGTCCTAACAGCTCCCGATCTCCAATGTCATCCTAGCTCAGTGGCGATCGACATTTCTTCCCATATAGCGCGGCAAAAGGTGTCATGCCAATACTCCACTGGTAGTTGTTATTGTAGGCAAACTCCACGAGGTGGAGATGATCCTCCCAAGAACCCTTGAAGTCCAACATACACGCCCTCAGCATGTCCTCCAAAATCTGGATCGTCCTCTCGGACTGGCCATCCGTCTGCGGATGGTATGCGGTGCTGAAACTCAGACTCGTACCTAAACTCTTCTGCAAACTCTGCCAGAACTAAGATGTGAACCTCGTGTCTCTGTCCGACACGATACTCATAGGGACTCCGTGAAGTCGCACGATCTCCTGCACGATTCACGTTACATCACTATCTAAGCTAGGAAAAAGGAAATTAAAACGGAGAGTAAAAAGATTTACCTCCATATATCTCCTCGCTAGCGCCTCAGTGGACTGTCTTAATCAGAAAGGAATAAAGTGCGCGGATTTGGTCAATCAGTCGACGATCACCCAAATCGTGTCATTCTGCTTCGGACTCCGAGGTAGTCCAGTCACGAAGTCCATAGTGATGTGTTGCCATTTCCACTCCAGAATCGGAAGCGGTTGTAGCAACCCTGCCGTACGATGATGCTCCGCCTTTACCTACTGGCAAACCAGGCACTTGGCTACACTCCGAGCCACACTCCTCTTCATACCATACCACCAATAGTGCAGGCAAAGATCCTGGTACATCTTGGTGCCACCAGGATGCACAGAATACGGCGAACTGTGTGCCTCAACCAACAATTCCTCTCTGATGTCTCCAGCTGGCACACACAACCTGGCTCCAAATCTCAGCGAGCCATCCTCATGAATCACGAAGTCAGTCCGCAGACAGGCTTCCACCAACTCCCGAATCTTTACCAACTTCGGGTCTCCAGCCTGACCAGCCTTGATTCTATCCACGATCGTTGACGGTATCTGCATACACATCAACGAAGAAGCCTCTCCAGGAAGAACGATCTCAATACCAGACTCGCAAAAATCCTGCTGTAATCTCCACTGCGAAGTCAACAACATCACCGCTGGAAGTCTACCCAACGCATCCGGAACCACATTCACCTTGCCAGGGTGATACTGTAAATCAATCTCATAATCCGCCATGAGCTCCAGCCACCGACGCTGTCGCATGTTGAGCTCCTTCTGAGTAAAAATATACTTCAAGCTTTTGTGATCGGTGAAGATCTTCACCTTCTCACTCAGCAGGAAGTGCCTCCAAATCTTCAGCGCAAACACGACAGCGGCCAACTCCAAGTCGTGTGTCGGGTAATTCTTCTCATGAGCCTTAAGCTGACGAGAAGCATACGCAACCACGTGCCCACGCTGATGCAGTACACAACCGAGACCCTTGCCAGAAGCATCGCAAAAGATCTCGAATTCTCCACTCCGATCAGGCACAGCAAGAACAGGGGCAGTCGTCAACCTCTCCTTCAGAACACCAAAAGACTTCTCACAATCATCAGTCCAAACATAAGATACATCCTTCCGCGTCAGTCTGGTCATCGGCTCAGCGATACGGGAGAAGTCCCTAATGAACCGCCGGTAATAACCAGCCAATCCAAGGAAACTCCAGATCTCAGACGCTGACTACGGAACCGGCCACTCCCTGATAGCCTTAATCTTCTCGGGATCCACAGAAATACCATCTCCAGTCACCACATGCCCGAGAAAAGCAACTCTGTCCAGCCAAAACTCGCACTTGGAATACTTCGCATATAACCGATGCTTCCTCAAGATCTCCAACACTGTCCTCAAGTGCAATGCATGCTCCTCCTCCGACTTCGAGTAGATCAGAATGTCGTCAATGAAAATAACGACAAACTTGTCTAAAAAGTCGTAGAAGATCAAATTCATCAGATTCATAAAAACTGTGGGCGCGTTGGTTACACCGAAAGGCATAACCACGAACTCGTAGTGTCCATACTTCGTCCTGAACGCTGTCTTCAGAACATCTTCCTTCCTCACCTTCAGCTGGTGATAACCACTCCTCAGATCCAACTTAGAGAATACCCTCGATCCTCCAAGCTGATCAAAAATATCATCAATACGAGGCAACAGATATCGATTCTTGACGGTCACCGCATTCAACTCCTGGTAGTCCACACACATGCGACGCGAACCATCCTTCTTCTTCACCAGCAAGACCGGTGCTCCCCACGGAGACACACTGGGATTAATGTAACCCTTCTGAAGAAGTTCGTCCAGCTGCTTCCGTAATTCCTCCAATTCTGCTGGTGCCATGCGATAAGGCGCCTTCGAAATGGGCTGCACTCCCGGAATGAGATCGATCGAAAACTCGAGAGCTTGATCGGGCGGTAATCCAGACATCTCCTCAGGGAAGACGTCGTCGAATTCACGCACTACCGCAGGTCGACACTGCTCCATCTGCAAAGCAGTGATCTCCACCGGCTTGGCCCGAAACCTGACCGGACCAAGCGAACTGCTGCCATGGCTGAACTCAAACACTGGATGTCCAGGGATCTCGAACACCACCTTCTTCCTCCGACAATCGATCGTGGCGTAAAAACTCCCAAGCCAGTCCATACCGAGGACGGCATCATAGTTGATGATGTCATGGACGATGAAATCAGCGTAGAGCTCATGTCCACAGACCACCAGAGGGCAGGAATTGCAACCACGATGCACCGAGATCACTCCATTTCCTGTAACGATATCCCAACTCTTGGGAAGAGGGGAAGTCGACAAGGAATGCTTCTCCACGAAGCTCCGGGAAATAATGCACATCGACGCACCAGAGTCGAAAAGGACTCTTGCAGGAAATGTGCAAACCAAAATTACACCTAACAGTCAGTCTAACAATCAAATTCTATTCTAGCATACATAACAAACAACCAAACAAATCCAACAAACAAGACTAACTAAGAAACGAACAACTAGGTAAAGAGTTACCTGTAATAACCTCATCCTCGGTCTCAGCCTCCACTGCAGTCATCAGGAAAGCCTGCCTTCTCGGCTGAACAGCCTACTGAAAAGCCTGCCTCTGCGGAACGAGAGGCGCTCCACGTCCAGCAGGTACAGGCGCTCTCTGCTGCAACGGTTGGAATGCAACAGGTCCCTTCCACGGCTGCTTGGACTTCGGGCAGTCCTTCATGGTATGCGCAGGATCACCACAAACCAAGCACTGCCCCAACATCTTCCGGCATTGATCTTTGACATGCCCAGCCTTGCCACAAAAATGGCAAGTCTTCAGAGTAGGAGGTCCTCCGGGCCTCTTGAACTGTACCGGCTGATTGGGCCTGAACCCTGGTCTCATCACTATCCTGGCCTGCTCCATAGGCCTCTTCCCAGCTCCAGAGGCGCATCCTCTCTTCTGGTTCGCAATCTGCTCCTGCCTCTTCGCTGCAACCAGCACCTTCTGATAGGACTCCGCATCAGAAGAAGTCACAAAGCTCTGCAGATCCAAGGAAAGCCCCTGCAGAAACCTTTGAGCTCTCTCATCAGCATCCTGCACCATCTTCGGTGCAAAACGGCTCAACCGGGTGAATTCCTGGTGGTACTGATCCACCGTCAAGCTCCCATGCTTCAGGTCGATGAAGCGCTGCGCCATCTCCCTCCTGGCAGCCTTCGGAAAGTACTCCTCATCGAATCTGGACTTAAAAGTAGCCCAAGATATCGGCTCCTCCAGCAACTCCTCCTCGGCATCCCACCAGTTCTGAGCATTATCTCTAAGCTGCCTCTTCGCCAAGTCTACCCATCCAGCCGGGTCGACCTTCGACATCTTCAAGTTGTCCTCCATGTTCCTGGTCCACTCATCCGCAGCTAGAGGTCCTTCGGTCCCATCAAAGTAAGCGGGGCCCAGCTCCCGAAACTGCTTCGCTCCTGGCTCGAAGCGAGGGACATTCTGAACAGGCTGCGTTGCACGAGCAGGCGGAACATTTCGGGCATTCTGCAGCATCCCCTGCTGCACTTGCATCATCTGATGCATCATCCGCATAATCTCCCCGTTGGTGGGCTCCCGATCCGGCTCCTCGACACGAGGGGGCACACCACCACCAGCACGGGTATTCCGTCTTCCAGCCATCTAATGACACAGAAAACAAAACAATCAGACTCTCAGCCTATGACTCGGGTGTCGAAATTGTTTATCGGACATTCTATAATTTCTTATCGTTGTTCCGATTAAGTCATAGTTACAGAGTGAGAGGACCTGCATGGGCCACCAAAGAAACCTGACGTGACCCGCTACCCTAAAATGGAGGCGAGGCGTGACGAGGCCCGCTCAGGCTTGGAGCTGTGAGGCTCCAGCCTGTAAAGCGTCTGGAATATACACGCAGGTCCCTGTAATGTGACACGGAACAAAGACAAGAATAATAGAAGAGGAAATAATATAAAATTAAAATCTCCATGTCCAGATAAAATTCAGCAACCGCAGAAAAGCCACCAGGCAAACAAAAGAGTCCAAAAGAAAAGGCCTAGCATGGCCAACAAGAAGCTAACAACAACGGTGCTACTCACCAACAACAGCAACAACTAAAGAAAAGACTGCGAAGGAACCCTAGGACTGGTCACCGGTGTCCTCGTACTCCACGTCAGCAACAGAATCGGGCACGAACTCCACGAACTCGTCGCCCTCAACAGCAACCTCTGGCTCAGTAACTAACATGCGTCACCCAAAGAGAAGGGGCACATGTCAGCAAAGTCTACAAGACTTTGTGCAAGGAAACTAAAGGAAAGTAGGAACAACCTAGCAGTTCTAGAGTATAGTATGACCTGACATGTTATGCAATGAGAACAACAAGTAAAGTAACAACAATTTATGACATGGCATGGATTATAGCATGGCAGGTAACATGGCATGGTACATGTAATATTCATAAGGACAAGTACAAGTATGTAAGCACGTCGTGCACAGAGATTCCGCCCTTTGGCTAGAGTGGCTGTACGGGCCAACTCATACGCTCAAGTGACCGTTTATCCCTACCCCTCCACCTGTATCGAGCCTGGGCTTTACCCCTGAACATGGAATGCTCGCTTCTGGATCACAAGCCAGGAAGTGTTTTTTAACAAGGATGGCATAGGGTTATGCCCGCATAACGGGTGCCTAGCCGTAACACGGAAACACGGATTGTACATGTATTTGGTAGCGTGTGCTACGATGCAACATACAAATCAAATGGCATGTGAAGGATGCAATGCATGGCAGATATTCATTTTAAATTGTGTACCGTTAAAGAAATTAAACATGACATGCATTTCATGACATGATGTGACAAATGGCAATTCTAGCTTCGTTGTCAAGCTAGAATTTGAATTTGCGCCTAGACCGCTATCATTTCACGGTCTAGTCTCTTTCACGCTAAAATAAGTAAGGGCCTAAAACATGGCCTAAAGCAAGGTTGGCAAGTTTCACTTGCCTGGTACCGAAGTTGTTGTTCGACGAGAGTCTCAAGATCGGTATCCTACGGAAGTTGGGTTCGCTGTTATGCAAAATAGAAAGTTAGATTTGAGAGTTCTAATCCGGTTTGTATTTGGAATCTTATAGCGTCTAGTAATCTGTTTTATTAGGGTTTTCTAAATTACAGTGTGGGTTAAGGGGAATTAAAGGTAGGTCACTAACCGTTTGCGAAGCGAAGATCGAGACGCCTACGGATCTACGGTAGGAGAAGATCTCGCTAGATTCCGGATTGCCGTCGCCAAATCGGATCTAGCACGGCAACGGACGAAGCGATCCTGAAGAACTATTGTTGAAAAGGATTCCTCGCGGCCGAATTGCTACAGATCTGGAGATTGGAGTTCGTCGGGAAAATCTAGAGCAAAAAGAGATTTTAGGGTTTTTGGTGTCGGCCGGCGGCCTACGGGGTGGTGCCGGCGCAATGGAGGGGGAGAGGAAGCACGTGAGAATGCGGGAAGGCTAGGGGAAGCTTGGGGGATGATTGGGGAAGAAGATCAGCTAGGAGAAGTGAAGAAATGAAATGAAACGTATATGGTTTAAATAAAGAAAAGATGCGGGGGCTACGACTTAACCTAGGTTTACTGGGAAAACTAGTCAGTCAGTGAAGAGTGGTCGAACGACTAGTTTGGAAACTAGTCGGTCGGTCGTCCAACTGACACCGACTAAAATCAAACAGTGAACATGGTTGGTACAGGGTAGACAGAGTTAGTCGGTCTGTGAAGGCTCGTCAACCGACTAGTTTGGAAACTAGTCGGTCGGTCGTCCAACTGACATCGACTAAAATCAAACAGTGAACATGGTTGGTACAAGGTAGACAGAGTTAGTCGGTCTGTGAAGGCTCGTCAACCGACTAGTTTGAAAACTAGTCGGTCAGTGAATGTTCATAGACCGACTAAGGGTAAAATTAGATAGATATTAAGTACTGAAAGTTAGTCGGTCAGAGAAGGAATTCTAACCGACTAGTTTGGAAACTAATCGGTCGGTAGATGTTCTTTGACCGACTAACTATAAACAGTAACTCGGCTGACAAAAAGGTACTCTGTACAAGTCGGTCTGAGGACAAGTCTTGATCGACTAGTTTCGCAACTAGTCGGTCGATGAATGTGCTTAGACTGACTAATTGTAAACAGTAACTCAGTCGAAAATTATAAGAGGAACTAGTCGGTCTGAGAAGTGTTGCCGACTGACTAGATTGCAATCTAGTTGGTTGGCTCTCCTTCATGAACCAACTAAGATGCACCAGAAGTACCGAATCGAAGCGCGAAGCTTCGGGAAGATCCCTATGGCCTCTAGGATCACTCTAGCTCTAAGATATGGACGCTATGAAGCTCGTCGTAAGAATACTTACTCCAAGCCCCATCAAGATATGCAACGGAAGGTAAAAGATCAGAATGAACCGAACGAAAATGTCTGACGGAGAAAAACACGCAAGGAGAGAACATCCAATATTATTCATTTAATAGTCATTACAAAAAAAACCGGTCGTTACAGAAGTCATTGACAGAGTATTCTTATGTTCCACCGGCCAGGCATTGGTTCAATAACAGGCGACAGTCCTTCTTAACATGCCCTGGTCGGTTGCATTTGGAGGAGTAGCGGTCCGGTTGTTGGCTGAGCAGCATGCCTATAGTTGTTTGGAGCAGTAGGCCTCTTGAAAGTAGTAGTCTGCATCAGTCAGAGGTTGTTCCTTGGTGGTTCCATCGGACGCTTTCCTTGGGTTGCTTTACGATGTTTGTCAACAGCTCATGATTACGGACAGCTTCCAATATCTTCTCATAGCTGGTCAAATCAGCAGAAATCATTGAAGCTTGGATATTGAAATTCAGACCTTGGCGAAACTAAAAGGCATGATCATCTGAATTCTCGACCATGTGAGGGGTGAATCAACTTAGCATAGAGAACTAAGCATCATAATCGTCAACAGTCATTGATTCTTGCTTCAAGTTGACAAAACTTTATTGAAGTTCTCTTTTAGCTGTATTAGGGAAATACTTCGTGTCGAATCGTTCGCGAAAGGTGGCCCATGCTATAGGCCACATTATACACTTTTCCTCGATGTCCCACAAGTTTTGGGAGTTGTCAGTTAGTGGGAGACTTGCAACCTCTACCTATCCAAGATGTCTTCAGTGCTCCGTGCCCATTCTTCAGCTTCCAGTGGGCCTTCCTTCCTAGAGAAGGTCTTGGGACGCATCTCATGAAATTGTTTAACTCCTGCATCACCTCGGGGAGCAGGTTGAGGTTATAACTCCCATAATGTTGTGGTCAGAAACACCGTTAGCTCCATTAACATTTCGGGTATTGGGTCGACCTACCATGCTGCAAAACAAACCGCAATGTAAGTTCAGTAAGAAATTTATTCTAGTTAGACACTTTGATATCAATGTCGCCTAAACTATTTCTTAAAGTATTTGTATAAACAAGACCTGCATGGGCCACCACATAAACTTGTTACGCCCTGCTTCCCATTTTACCATGAGCAAGGACGTGAACGAGCCCGTGATGTTCTTAAAATAAGGAGGTGTACTTTTTTCTTTTAAATCTTTTCTTACTCCTTGGCTTAAACACAATAACACGTCTGCGAAATAAAATGGCGGGATCTTGCATGCTTATAAGAAATAATTCAAATGACATTATTACAATACCAAAGCGTCTGAAAGTAAAGTATAACATAGGCCTAGTATGGCCGGATCAACAAGGTACACAAATTACATTATTTCAAATATATAAAGGTGAAGTCGCGAAGGTGATCGTCTAATCTTTGGCGGGTAGGTAATCCACGTATTCTTTGAGCAGTAGCTCAACTTCTGTGGTAGCGTCTTCATAGAACTCACTATCGATACCTGATGGACATTTCATAAAACAACAAAGTGAAATGTCCGTCAGCGAGGTTTGCTCGGTAAAGTGATCTCCACAATAGAATGGTTAAGCAATTTAATTAAGTCAAGATGAAAATCAAGATATAACCATGATCAATGTTTACAATGATGATGATTGAGAATCTAACATTGGCCTATGCATTCACAGCCAGTCAGGTTTGGCCAAATAGGTTCACTATCCCCACAAGCAGGTTGACCTAAAACTTGGACACAAACGATCATAGATACCGGGTGAAACCAATGTTAAGAATGCAAATTAAAATCTCGGCTCCATCAATTTAGTCATAACTTTACAATCAAGCTTGGTGTGAGTACATAGAAGAAATTAACCAGTTTATTATGAAAGAGTTACATCAATTAAACAATTGATAGTAATTTTTGCAACATGTAGCAGTTAAGCATTTGATGGTAATTTTGCATCATGTAGCAGTTTAACATTTGATAGCAAATAGCAACCTGTAAAAAGAGGATAAGAGGATGTTAAATTAATATTTAATGACCAACTTGTTCTAGTGCTAAGTCCATGCCTGAAGATACAATACGTGACTAATATATGCCCTAACATTGGAAGCTACCCGCGGTCCTACTCACCGATCCCTTTTCTTGGGTGATCGGTCAAGTACTTTCCTCCACTTAGTGTACGTGTGAGGTAAATTTGTCGAGCAGACCCAGTCACTCCTACATCCTATGTGGCTATAGACTACCCCAATCCCACAGGTCAAGTCAAATGTAGGGTCAAAGTACGTGTACTATCAATTTATAATCCATGCAAAATTTCCATCAGTCAATACGATCAGTTCCGTACAGTTACATTATAACATATGCATATAGCCAATCTACAATATCTCATGAGTTTATATAGCAGTTCAATCTAATTATACTGCAAGTGACAAGTCGTCAATTTATGATATAACTGTTTTCACCACTTTAATCATGCATTTACTATATAAGAATAAATCCAAAAAAATTTGCAGTTAAGCTTACGAATTTATCTAAGCAGTAAATAATTTTCTAAGGCTATCAGATATTTTTCATGATTTTTAAACAAGCAATAAGCAATTTTCTAGAGTTAAAATGACCAAAAACTAATTTTTAATTCAAGAATTGATTTTCACAATATATATTCAAAGAATTGTTCATAGCAAATGACACATTGGAATTCTTTAAACAAGATGTCAAAATGAGCGTCTCAACTAGTACTACAGATATAATTTTTGGGTGTATCAGGAAAAATCAATGACACTAATTTATAAGTGAAACTAGCGTATTTTGAATTTAACTTTAAAGAATACTACGGGAGAATTACTTACCTAATCGCGAAGAAACCAGCGCCAACGCGTTTGTTTCTTCGTTCCGGATTTTCTGGTATGACATACATATTTCGAGTTTTCAATTTTTTGAATAAATCTCGCTTTCTCTCTCCACTTTCTCTCTCTACACATGATTGCCTCACAAAACCCAGTTTTTGTGTTTTGGTAAGGGTTTTCCGGCCGGCTCCGGCCGGCGACCGGTGGAGGAAGGCGGAGGAAGGCGGCGGGGGATCGGGGCGAGCTTGGTGGCCGGCGGGATGGCCGGGCGACGGTGGATATCGCCGGATTTGGAGGAGGAGGAAGTGGAAGTTATGGGTTTGTTTGTTTTCTTGAGTTTTATGGAAGAAGACGATGGTGGTGGTGGTGGGAGAGGTGGCGGTGATGAGGAGGTGGTGGTGGAGCTTGTGGTGGTGGAGAATGAGGTGGAGAAGGGTGGAAGTTGGGGTTGGCCATTGGGTGGCTGGTTGTGTGGGAAGAAGGAGATGTTTTAAGGGGGGTTTTAAAGGTTAAGATTAATATAAAACTAATTAACTTAATTAGAGTAGTATTAATGATATTAGGTGATTATTAAAGATGTGGTTGGGGATTAGCTTTTCACTAAGCAGATTCATGCACCCAAGCTTAGCCGTTTAACACATGGGCTGCTAAAGAGGTGGGTTAGTGGAGGTAATTAAGTAAGCTTAATTACTAATTAGTTAATTACTAAAGGTGATTAGTAAATAGTATAATAAAACTATATAAAATTACCCATTGTCACATACGACTCCGAAAAATTACGAAAAAAGGCCACGGGTTCGTATCGTCGCGAGGATCACAGATACGAAGTCCATTTCATAGTTTGAGCTACGAAAGTACGAGTTTTGGGCCAAAATGTTTGGTTCGCGGGTTAGCAGGTTCTAGGTCGATTTGACTTCAGAAAATTACGAAAATAATATGGTGAGTACTAAATGACCATAGAATCACATGGTAGAAGTTTGAAATTTATATCGAAAAAATTGATACAGCTATATCGGTAATAACTAAATATAAAATATTACATAAATTATTTAAAGGTATTAAATGGCACTCGAATTTACTAAAATAGGCTAAAACTATTTTGATGATACAAAATATTTTTTATAAAGGACTTTGAAACCATTTTTTGATATTAAACTCCTGACAAACCATTTTAAAATATTTTTAATATATAAAAAGACGTAGAATACGAATATACGTGTACTGATGGATACGGACCGTCACATTCTTTGTGTTGTTGTTCTCTCTTTTCTATTCCGCACTAAGGTTGTATAAAGGTTTTATAATTTAGTGTAATTGCATTATTATCGTTATAAAACACTATTCACCCTCCCTCTTCCTATAGTTTCAAATCCTACAATTGGTATCAGAGCGAGATTTTCAAACTATGGAAACCACAAGCAACAATAATAATCGCGACGGTGCTTCTTCTACGACCGAAGGACAATCCTCCACAGTTCGTCCCCACACTTCAACTGGTCAAATTATGGGTATTGAAAAGCCAAGATGATCATCTTCTAAAGAGCGCTTCTCTTTGGCGTACGATGGAAAAAGAGTATGTTTATTCGCTTGAGGAAGACTACTCCAAATGGTCTCCGACTCAAGTGCTTGCAAAGACAAATAATGCAAAAGCGATGAACTCGCTGATATGTGCATTGAATGCGACAGAATTCAACAAAGTGTCAAATTGCTCAACCGCATACCAAATTTAGAACATCCTCCAAGTTACTCATGAGGGGACAAACCAGGTAAAGTTGTCAAAACTTCATGCTTTTGTACAACGATTTGAGATGTTTCAAATGCATGAAAAGGAAACCATCTCTAGTATGTACGCAAGATTCATGGATATCGTGAATGAGCTTGAAGCTATTGGAAAGAAATATACCCATGTAGAAAAGGTAAGGAAACTCATTATGGCCATCACTCTGGAAAGGGAAAAGAAGACAGTGGTCATTAAGGAAGGCATTGACATGGCTACATACACGGTTGATACCTTCCTATGAAACCACATTGCTTATGAGGTCAGGAAGGCGAATAGAGAAGAAAGGAATGCTCTAAAAGCTCTATCTGAACCTAAAAAGAAAGCAATTGCTTTCAAAGACACCTCAGATAATTAAGACTCCAATGAAGAAATGGACATGGAGTCCATGGCACTTATGGCAAGGAAGTTCCAACGGTTTTACCGTAAAAGTAACTTCAAACCGAGAAACAAATTTGTTTCCACTAACAATTCTTCTTTGTGTTTTAGTAGTAATAAGCTAGGGCACATCAAGAAGGATTGCCCATTGCTTAAGAACAAGGAAAAATGGAAAGCTCCCAAGTACAAAAAGGGTGATTTGTATAGGAAGAACAAAAAGAAGAAAGGATTAGTTGGAACATGGGATGATTCAAGAGAGGATTCGAGTAGTGAAGACTCGAATGAGAAAAAGGGATAGGTAGTGATTCGGAGCGAAAAGTGTATATTTATATCCCCTAACTTCCCTCATTTTGTGCTAAGAATTATACTTAATCTTGCTCTTTTTGGGTATATTTTCACTTCATGTCATTTTTAGAGCTTATCCTCATTCTTTGCACAAAATACGGTTTTTATCTTCCTTATTGGCTTCCTATTATTTTTCATGTGCTCCTGATATTATTGTGATCATATTTTCAATTTTTGGGAATTATTTGAGGAATGGATTGTTTTATATGAATTTTGGAAGTCAATATTGTTTTATATAAGTCATTATATTTATTTTTATAATCAAATGGACTAATTTCTCCTTTTTCTCTTTTTCAGGTACTCATGTGAGTCTTGGGGATTTTCCAGAATTTTTTGAGATTTTTCTGAGATTTCTAGGTATTTTTTTGGAATTATTTGGAGGAGAAAAGGGGATTAAAAAGCAGAAAAGTGAATTTAAAGGGGGCGCCACATGGCGCGATCTGGAGGCGCCCTTCACCATAGCGGGCCATCGCTGTGCGTTTGCAAAACAGGAAAAAAAAGAAATTAAATAAAAAAGGCATTTGGGCCGGCCCGCTGGTCGGCCCAATCTTGCGGCCCGCACTCTTGTGGGTCGCTACGTTTTCTTTTAATAAAAAAGTAAAACGAAACGTGCGTGCAACTGGGGTGGGCACGCGGCGTCGGGCGCTCCAGCGCCAGACCCGACCCGCTTAACCCCTTGAGCGTGCGTGCAATTTGTGTGCAGGTCGGGCGCTGGCAATTTGTGTGCAGGTCGGGCGGCCAGCGCCCAACCCGCAAGCCCGCATTTGACCCGAATGTGCGTTTTGGGGTATTTTTTTGACCTGTGCATTTTCCAGCGGCCTTCTTCTTCGTTTTTTAATTTTTAAGGGCTTGGGGAGAGCTTAGAGGCCATAGGGGAGGTTGATGAGGCTTGAGGAGCTTGGAAGAGCATTTGGGAGAGAAAGATTTCATCTTGGAGTGACACTTGGGTGAAATTTCTCTAATCTCTTGTGTATTTGATTTAGGTTTTTGTGTTGTAATTTGGATGGTAGTTTTGAGTAAAGACTTCTCCTTTTTCATCATGATTCTCTAAATCTTGCTTGTGTGGTTATGTTGTGTGATTGTTGTTGTTGGGTTGTGAATTTCATCTCTAGCATGTGTTTATCTTCTAAATTGGTGGATGAAACACGAGTTAGTTTTTTTATTGGAACCCTAAAGGGAAATCCAAGAAGAGGCTCATCCTAGCGGACCCTCTCTAATGTGCTCATTGTCTATTACTCGCATGGGTTTCATTCATTACTTATTGCACCCCACTTGTTCGATGAAATACCGCATTTTCCGATTGAGCTTCCTTAGCCGGATAATCAATTGAGTTATATTTGGGATGATTTCTTGCGTCCCCGGCCTCATTCACATGCACACCACATGAGTCCTCTTCGTTGCTTGCCGATTCGGCTCTCCACCCTTAGTGCGTAGATTAAGATTGTAGTTTCACCACACGTTTTCCCACTCATCCACCGTTAGTTGAGGTAGTTGTAACACGCTTTTATCTTTCTTTATCGATCAATTTTGCGAGTGTAGAAAGACTTGTCCCTGTGATCCGTCCCGGTACTCACCGGTTATTTTTTATTGCATTGATGCTCCTACGCTTAGGAGTGGAAGTTGTGCTCCTTGCGCGTTTTCCGGTTCAATCAATTGGCACTGTTGTCGGGGACAATGGTTTCTACTATTTGCATTTTAGATTGATTTTGAAAGTTTTAGTGTGATAATCCTATCTCTTAGTGTTGTCTCTTTACATTTTATTTATTTTCCACTTATTGAGTCTTTTGGTTGTTTATTTTCATTTTCTTGAAATAAAATTTTTTTACAATAAAATGACATCATCTTCAGATTTTTCGGACATTGATTTGGAGGATATCCCACTTCAGCCATTCTTTCATGGCTCGGAGTGGGAGAACCCTCATTTACATACTAAAAAAATTGAAGAGTGGATGCATTCTTGTCTTGGTGGGAACATTTATGATGATTGCATATACTTTAGATTTTTTCCCTCTTCTTTACCAGATGATGCTATATTGTGGTTTGATTCATTGTCTCTCGGCTCACATTTTACTTGGTTGTCATTTCAGGATGAATTCCTCCAAGTGTTTTTGCCTATTTTCTTAGAGCAGGTACATGGGCGATAAGCCATGTAGCAGCATATAGCGAGCTTTACCCAAGCTGAATGGGAGGCCTACCATCAGGCTTGGCAGAGGTTCAATGATTTGGTGCTTGTGTGCCCACACCAGAGTTTCCACAAGGATCATCTCCTGCAGATATTGTATACGAGATTATCTCCATTTGGGCGTGACTTCGTGCAGATGAGCGGCGGTAGGGAGCTCTTTGATTATTCGACCGAGGATTCATGGTGTTACCTAAGGGTCCTTGCAGAGTATGAGGAGACAGTCCAGCATGTCTAGGACTAGCCTAAGTAGCCAGCTGAGGGCTCATTCCATTACGGCCCTACGGAGGAACAAGAGAACATGATGATGGGGCGCATTGGAACGAAGTAGAGGAAGCTGAATGTCCATATTTTGAGGAGTCAGAGGAGATGGATGATGGAGTGCGTGTCGACCACGACAGTGACACGATGCATTTTCACTTTGATGTTGAGGATGAAGCGGATGTGCATGATGGCCAAGAGCAGATTGAGGACACCATGGAGCCTGAGCCACAATCCACTTCAGAATTTGCTTCACAGGTCGAGATGGTTGAGTACTTAGGGAGGATGAATGAGATGAACTATTTGTGGGATGACGAGAATGATGCGTGCTTGGATTTACCCGAGACAAGTCTACCTCCAGTCCTGTCATAGATGTCACTCCCTCGCATCAAGATGCACGCTTACCAGTCATCGAGGAGGTTTGTCAGGAGTAGTTACCAGTTGTGGGGAGTGCCGCAGAGATCGTTGATGTTGATATTGACGTCGAGGAAGAGGATAGTGACGGGGATTGCGACATGGTATATATTGAGCCCGAGCTCCCTCCTACGCCAGTTTTCTTTCTGCAGCCACTTCCACCTCCTCTTGAGGCCATGCATCATCCCGAGCCTAGCATCACATTTCAAGGAAGTTCCAATCTTTCTTTTCCCTCCACCCCCAAATTAAATTATTTAATTCTATTTCATAATGATTCGGATTGTCGTCATTTGATCGTAAATTCATTTATTCATTTCGACGACCCATTTTGGCAAGTTTTTCACTTGGACGGGCGCTCTCGTCCAATTATTTATGACATGACCCATCTCCCCCATTTGGCAGGAACCCATCATAAGGAGATGCTCGGGGTTGTGTCGCTTGCCACTAATGCCCACAATGGAGGTAGGGCATTGGACGTGACGACGCTCGTAGAGGAGCGTAAAGATATGATCGAGCAGTTGCCACCACAGTTATACATTCGAGATCCAACTTTTGCCACGGTGTGTTCTTTCCAATAGTGTAAATAAATAAATGTTTTATTTTAGTGCTTTCGTGTGCTTTTCTTTTCTTTTCTAGGATCTGTTGTCGAGATCTAATACTCTCCCAACATTGAGGGCAATGTTTATTTTAAGTTGGGGGGAGAGTGTTAGATTCTTTAAGATTGTTAGGATTTTGAGTACTTTAGCTAATATTTTTTGAGACTCCTCCATCTTGCTCTCATCCAATGAACTTCATTGCATATCATATTTAGCCTCCTCGTCGCTATGCCGCGAGCTCTTTGTTTAGTCCCTACATGCTTAATGCCATGCAATTTTTTCGGATTGTCATTTTGGTATCAAATTTCTTGATGTTTGATTGGCATGTTTTAATTTCTTTTCCAATTTGGAGTCAAATTCTAATAGGCCATGTATGAAGCTATTTTATACGTCGTGATATCTCTTTGAAATAATTTGGAAATAGTTTGGTGTAAGTGATTGCATGATTTGGGATGAATAGCTTAGTTTTTAATTGGATTGGGTGTGGCCATATGGTGCATGCTTTGTTTTCCTCTTAAGGAGTGGGTGGATGAGTTGATAATTCATATTTAGAAAGAGAAAGAGAGTTATATAAGTGAATGGTTTTTCTAATCAAATCGAGTAGTCGGTGCCCCACAAAACATTGGGGATGATGCCAAAGATGAGATTTAGGGGATCATTCCACCCCTTTGCCCATATAGCGTTATCGCGTGTATGCAAAGGGGGCGGTGTTTGCATTTCATAGCGTTATTGCATGAATGCAAAACATAAACATCCAAAAAAAATACAAAAAATAAAATAAAATAAAATAAAAAATGAGAATAAATAAAAGAATAAGCAACATGAGTGATGTAATTTCATCTCCCACCACTTAGAGGAATTTCTTTTGTTTTGGCCATTTCCATGAAAGTTAGACACTTTGTAATTTGTGATATATATCAAAGAATGCGATACAGTGCTTATTACTTCACTCTTCTTTGAATTGGATTGAGGAAAATGTCATTTGTTGTTTACTTTCATACATTGAGTATATTGGCTTTGAAATTAATTAGAAATAACATTTGGTATGCCATGATGATATCTTGAGTTTGGTGCATGTTTTTCACTTTAATCCGAATTTATCGCATATTTTGCTAGGGACTAGCAAAAAGCTAGTTGGGAGGTGTGATTCGGAGAGAAAAGTGTATATTTACACCCCCGAACTTTTCCCATTTTGTGCTAAGAATTATACTTAATCTTGCTCTTTTTGGATATATTTTCACTTCATGTCATTTTTAGAGCTTATCCTCATTCTTTGCACAAAATACGGTTTTTATCGTCCTTATTGGCTTCCTATTATTTTTCATGTGCTCATGATATTATTGTGATCATATTTTCATTTTTTGAGAATTATTTGTGCAATGGATTATTTTATTTGAATTTTGGAAGTCAATACTGTTTTATATAAGTCATTATATTCAATTTTATAATCAAATGGACTAATTTCTCCTTCTCCTATTTTTCAGGTACTCCTGTGAGTCTTTGGGATTTTCCAGAATTTTTTTGGGATTTTTCTGAGATTTCTAGGTATTTTTTTGGAATTATTTGAAGGAGAAAAGGGGATTAAAAAGCAGAAAAAGGAATTTAAAGGGGTGCCACGTGGCGCGATCTGGAGGCGCCATGTGGCGCCATCTGCGCCCTTCACCATAGCGGGCCGCCGTTGTGCGTTTGCAAAATAGAAAAAAGAAATTAAATAAAAAAACAGGCATTTGGGCCGGTCCGCTGGCCGGCCCAATCTTGCGGCCCGCACTCTTGCGGGCCGCTGCGTTTTCTTTTAATAATAAAAAAATAAAACGAAACGCGCGCGCAGCTGGGGAGGGCACGCGACCCGCGCGTGCCCGCGCCCACGGGTCGAGCGCCCCAGCGCCCGACCCAACCCGCTTAACCCCTTGAGCGCGTGCGCAATTTGTGTGCGGGTCAGGCGGCGCTGGGGCCCGACCCGACCCGCTTAACCCCTTGAGCGCGTGCGCAATTTGTGTGCGGGTTAGGCGGCCAGCGCCCGACCCGCAAGCCAGCATTTGACTCGAATGTGCATTTTGGGGTATTTTTTCGGCCTGTGCGTTTTCCAGCGGCCTTTTTCTTCGTTTTTTTTCATTTTTGAGGGCTTGGGAGAGAGCTTGGAGGCCATGGGGGAGGTTGATGAGGCTTGAGGAGCTTGGAGGAGCATTTGGGACAGGAAGATTTCATCTTGGAGTGACACTTAGGTGAAATTTCTCTAATCTCTTGTGTAATATTTGATTTTGGTTTTTGTGTTGTAATTTGGATGATAGTTTTAAGTACATACTTCTCCTTTTTCATCATGATTCTCTAAATCTTGATTGTGTGATTGTGTTGTGTGATTATTGTTGTTGGGTTGTGAATTTCATCTCTAGCATGTGTTTATCCTCTAAATTGGTGGATGAAACATGAGTTATTTTGTTTACTGGAACCCTAAGGGGAAATCCAAGAAGAGGCTCATCCTAGCGGACCCTCTCTAATGTGATCATTGTCTATTACTCACATGGGTTTCATTCATTACTTATTGCACCCCGCTTGTTCGATGAAATGCCGCATTTTTCGATTGAGCTTCCTTAGCCGGATAATCAATTGCGTTATATTTGTGATGATTTCTTGCGTCCCCGGCCTCATTCACATGCACACCACATGAGTCCTCCTCGTTGCTTGCCGATTCGGCTCTCCACCCTTAGTGCGTAAGTTAAGATTGTAGTTTCACCACACGTTTTCCCACTCATCCACCGTTAGTTGAGGTAGTTGTAACACGCTATTATCTTTCTTTATCGATCAATTTTGCGAGTGTAGAACGACTTGTCCCTGTGATCCGACCCGGTACTCACCAGTTATTTTTTATTGCATTGACGCTCCTATGCTTGGGAGTGGAAGGCGTGCTCCTTGCGCGTTTTCCAGTTCAATCAGGTAGCACACATGTGTTTCATGGCTAAAGAAAACTCTCCAAAGGACTCATCAAGCGATAGTGATAGTGACACTGTTGAGGTAACTATGGACGATCTTAGACTAACAAATGAGCAATTATTTGATAGGTATCAAAAGTTGTTTAATTCTTATATGAATGCTAAGGATAAACTTGCTAGCATATCTACCTCATCCAAGAATATCAATATGAATGTTAGCATTACACATAATGCACTAATTAAAGAGAAAGCCACTTTGGGTTCTCAAAATGAATGTCTGAGAAATGAGGTTATGTCCCTTAAATCTCAATTGGACAATGTCCAAATTAGTGAATGTGACGATGATGAGATTAAAACACTTCGATCTCATAACACACTTTTGGAAAACGAGAATGTAGCTCTCAAATCCCAAGTGCAAGAGCTTAATTCACAAGTATCTACTTTGGATACTAATCTTTCTTGTTAGAGATATGAGCTCATGTCCTCTAACATTGATAGATTCAACAAGGGCAAGGATAAATTGAACACATTATTCGAAACCCAACATCCTGCAAATTACCATGGTGGACTTGGTTATTCAAAAGATAGTGCTTCAACCTATCGCACATCCTATAGTGGAGCTACTATAGGATTTGTGAGGCCATCCTCTGGTACATCCACTTATGGAGCATCTAACCTCTTGAGTAGTTCATCTACCAAGATAAGCTCTATTCCGGTGACACCCTCTTTTTAAAAGAAACCCACCAAGGGTAGACAACCAAAGAAGAGACATGCATACATGTACACACGCACTCAACCACGTAGGATAGTACCTTCACATCGTCCTCCTGCATATGATGAATTTTACGCACCACACCCTTGTGCATTTGCAAACACACATGTGAGACACCCACATGGCCGCACAAACACTCATGCACATGGTTATGTACAACCACCGCATGCACAAGCTTACTCACATGTTTCTCATGCTTATCATGCTTCACATTCTTATGCACCTAATGCATATACACTGAACGTGAAAAACTCATATGAATGCTCACAATGCATCGCACACATCGTGCAAGATCACATGCTATGTACCATGCACACCCTCACATCTATTACCCACATACTCACCCACATGCATATGTTCACCCAAATGCCTATGTACATTCACATGCTCTTATGTCACATGCTTCAACTAGAAACACACATCCTTCAATGCATGTAACCATAAGGCATAAGAATTCCAAAAGTCATTTAATTTGGGGTCCTAAGAACACTATCATGTATGAAAAAGGCTTGTATATGCAATCATATTTTAGGGATGTAGTAAATAATGTGAACTATGTTTAGAAGCCAAATCTAATTGGACTTAGTTTCCAAAGGTCTAATCCCCTTAAACCCAACATGCTTGGGTACCATGTGCTTATGGTATATTTTATAGGTACCCAAGAAGAGTAAAAATGGTAATATGGGAAAAGATTTCTCAAGGTGCAAGAAAAAGGGTTGGATACTCAATAGAGGGTGTTCCAAACATATGACGGGAGACCCAAGTTTGCGCTCCGAGATTATCCGTATCAAGAATGGCAGAACAGTCACTTTCGAAGGCAATGAGAAGGACTCCATCATATGAATTGGTAAAGTTGGTATTCCTTCTAAACCTCTCATTGATAATGTTTATTTTGTATATGGTTTAAATCACAATATTATCTCTATAAGCCAACTTTGTGACAAGAGTTACAAAGTTAACTTTGGTGATGGATTGTGTAGTATTTTCGATAGTACTAATAATAGTGTTTTGTTTTGTGGTACATGCCAAATGGACATTTATATTTTGGATATGTCGTGCTTACAAGACCAATGTTTTGTTACTCACAGTAATGTACAAATTTTGTGGCGTCGACGCTTTGGTCATGTACACTTCAAGCACCTTCACAAATTGTCCAAGCATAACCTAGTTAGAGGATTTCTGAAACTTTCTTTTAATAAGAAAAGTTTTTGTGATTCATGCCAATGAGGCAAGCTTCATAAATCGTCATTTAAGCTTATGGATTGAACTTCTACCTCTAGGCCTCTAGAGCTTCTTCATCTAGATTTATTTAGCCCTACTAGAGTTGCATCCATAGTAAATGCATTTTATGGACTTGTGGTTATTGATGACTATTCTAGGTATACTTGGGTAAAGGTTTTGAATAGCAAAAATGAGGCTCTTGAAAAATTTAATATTTTGTCTATAAAAGTTCAAAAGATTCCAGGCACGTCCATTATCACCATTCGTAGTGACCATGGAGGTGAATTTGATAATGAACTATTCTCTAATTTTTGTTATGAGAATAAGATAACTCACACATTTTCCTTCCCTCGTGCCCCACCAAAAAAAGGTGTCGTGGAAAGAAAAAATAGAACTCTCATTGAGTGTACACGCACTATGCTTAGTGATAGTCGCATTGGTTCATAATTTTGGACGGAAGCCGTTCATACCACGTGCTATGTACTAAATAGGAGTCTTGTGAGACACCGTATGAACAAAACTTGTTATGGATTATTTTATAAAAAATGCCTCGTGTATGTTATTTCTGTGTTTTTGTTCAAAATGCTTTATTAAGAACACACACGGTAATTTGGATAAGTTTGATTCACGTTTCGATGAAGGAATATTTATCGGATACTTCAATCGTAGCAAGGCCTATCAGATATTCTATAAAATAACCTTAACGGTTGAAGAATCATTTCAGTTTCATTTAATGCGGATTTTGATGTTTCATTGTCTTACCTTGATCTCTGTTAAATTTCTATGTGATTCCTTGAATAATGTTAAATTAGTTGATTCTATTGCAACTAACCCTACTAATGATTCAGTTAAGTTTGTTCCAAAAATAAAAGCTTACCCAAGACATTTGCTATGGTTCCAAACTATCCACATGATCAAGTGATATGTAATATTGAAAATGGTGTCTGTACAAGGTCAAGGGTAGAGCAATTCACACATTGTGCTTTCGTCTCAACAATAGAACCAAAAAACATTGACGAAGCATGTGAATATAGCTCTTGGATCATGGCTATGTAAGAAGAACTCATCCAATTTGAATGGAACGAAGTTTGGGAATTAGTTCCTCCTATGGAAGACCACAATGTCATTGTCACAAAGTGGATCTTCAAAAACAAGATCGGATGAGATCGAAGTTGTTATTCGAAACAAGACAAGATTAGTAGAACAAGGTTACCGGCAAGAGGAAGGTATAGATTTTGAAGAATCATTTGCCCCGGTAGCTAGATTAGAATCTATTTGGCTATTGTTATCATTTGCATCATTCAAGAATTTTAAACTTTTTCAAATGGATGTGAAAAGTGCATTTTTAAATGGAGATGTTGTTGAGGAAGTTTATATTTCACAACCACCTGGTTTCATAAATGAAAAATCACCAAATCTTGTTTTTA
Source organism: Scilla litardierei (assembly GCA_030789695.1). Classification (NCBI taxonomy): domain Eukaryota; kingdom Viridiplantae; phylum Streptophyta; class Magnoliopsida; order Asparagales; family Asparagaceae; genus Scilla; species Scilla litardierei. The sequence goes on along the minus strand of CM061134.1, from coordinate 105,176,505 downwards.
GACTCAAGAAAGCTCTTTATGGGTTTAGACAAGCTCCTAAAGCTTGGTTCAAGAATTTTCTTTTGGATTTGGGTTTCAAAATGGGTGAAGTTCATTCAACACTTTTCACTAAGTATTTTGATCATGATATATTAATAATTCAAATAAATATTGATGACATTATATTTGGTTCTACTAACTCTTCACTTTGTCAAGATTTTGCAAAGTCCATGCAAGACAAATTTGAGATGAGCCACATAGGAGATCTCACCTACTTTCTAGGACTTCAAATCCGTCAATTGGAACAAGGGATCTTCATCCACCAAACAAAGTACACTGTGGAATTGATCAAGCGCTTTGGGATGGGATCCTCTTCATACAAGTGTACTCCAATGGGCACAACTACACATCTTGATAAAGATGAACGTGGAATGGATGTTGACATTCGTCAATATCGTGGTATGATTGGCAGCTTACTCAATCTTTCGGTGTACTTATGTGCACGTTATCAATCACGACGAAAATAATCACATTTGATTATGGTCAAACGGATTTTACGTTATTTAAACCAATCACTTGACTATGGATTATTTTATCCTAAGTCGTGCTCTTATGAGCTAGTTTCATTTAGTGATGCCGATTTTGCCGAATGTAAATCCAGGAGGAAAAGTAATAGTGGCACTTTTCATTTTTTAGGAAATTCGCATGTGTAATGGTTCTCCAGGAAACAAAATTTTGTCTCTCTACAACTGACGCAGAATACATTTTTGCGGGATTAGGTTGTGCACAAGTCTTATGGATGAGACAAACACTTAAAGACTATGACATTGATTGTGGTATATGTCCAATCATGGTTGATAATCAAAGTTCTATTTGTCTCTCCAAGAACCCGGTACAACATTTCCTTACCAAACACATTGATATTAGACATCATTTCATTAATCATCATGTCATCAAGAAGGATGTTTTTCTAGAGTACATCGACACCAAAAACCAAATTGCAAATATTTTAACCAAACCACCCAGAGAAGATTCCTTTGTGAGGCTTATGCGAGAATTAGGTATTATGGGTGAATCTAAATCGTAGAAGATCATTTTCCTTATGTTTAGTATATTTCATCTCATGGCAGCGTTTTTAAGAAATGTTGGTAAATGGCTATTGGTGCTTCGACATTTACCGGCGTTTATAAAAACATCAGAAAAAGTTGGACTTTTCATGGTGTTATATGGATGCCGGTAAATGTTGTACTTTTCTCGACGCTTTACTAAAAACGTCGACAAATTATGTACTTTTCCCAACCTTTTACTGGACTTTTCCCAGTCCTCTACTAAAACGCCGGTAAATATTGGATTTTTTCCGGCGCTTCACTAAAAAACTTTGATGTTTGTAATAAAGAGGAAAAAGTTTTAGTGGCATTCTTCTAAATTTTTAATGGCAAACCTAAAAAATAAGCGTTCTTATAATACTAAATTGACAAAAATTTAAATGGCAAAATCGTACTAAATAGTCAAAAAATTTAGGGAAGCCAACAAATTGGGCGCTTATCTAAAATTTTTCCCTCCCACTAAGGGCCTGTTCTTTTGTAGGAAAGTATAATTGGGAAAGTTGAGAAAGTGTGGAATCTGATGAGAGAGAAATTGGTGTGTAGTGTATTCTTTTGTTGGAAAGTGTGGTTGGATTATGGAGTTGAAAAGTTGAGGTGGAGCCCACTCCGTGTAGTGTGTTCTTTTGAATGAAGAAAGTTGTATGTTGGAAAATGGTGTGTGGTCCACTCAAATTTAATTTGTGCTATTTAAACCTAAACTAAATACTTAAAGTTAAATTAATTAATTAAAATCAAACTAATTAATACTTAAAATAACTAAAAGAGTACAAGCATTCTAATGAAATGTGCATACAGTGGGGGGCCCCACGCATTTGTCCCCATGCAGCAATTGCAGCGATTGAAATGAAAATGAGAAAAAAAAAATTAATAAGAGAGTGCGATTTGATTGGATGGGTCAGCAAGCGGGACCCATATTCGAAAGAATCTCATGTAAGCATTTCCTTCCGATTTCAAAAGCAAGCTCAGATTCTCACTGCCATCCTCCACGTAAGCCAATTTTCCCTGTCTCACACAAACCCCAAAAGAACACACCGATTGAATCCCAATCAGAATTCCACTCAAATGTGCATGAATAGCGTCGAATTTGGGACTCCTCTCCAACATTGGGACAAAAGAACAGCCCCTAATTTCCCTATCCTCCAAAATTAAAGAAATTAGGTCAGTGCGCATCAACTGAGAACTTAGGTCTGTGCGCATCAATAATCTTCAGATCGATCACCGACCAGAAGGCCGTCGTGTTTATCATGATCTCGTCGCCAACCTAAAGGCTACCAAGTTCGACGTGATCACGTCGCCGACCCCGTGCCGATCTCCATCAAATACATCGTTATCATCTTCTAAGGTTTATATTAGATCCTAACCCTTTCTAGGCTACAACATTTAGAGCCCCACACGGGTTTGAGGAAAGAAGAATGAGGCTCCTCCTCCGCCTACACCACACGGGTTTGAGGAAAGGAGAATGAGGCTCCTCCTCTGCCTACAGCACACGGGTTTGAGGAAAGGAGAATGAGGCTTTACACCATCGGCTCCTCCTTCGCCTCATTCTCCTTCCCTCCGACCCCAGGTCGACGAGAAGAATCTCAAAAACACCGGTTCACGCGCTAGAGTCTCGACCTCAGCGATGAGGTTGATCAGGCTTCCAGAGCCCCCAATTGGTTTTCGGGGTCGCTGGAGATCTTCGAGGGTGGGGTAAACGCGATACGAAGGGCGGTTGTGATCGCCAACAGGTTCGCCGCTGCTGAGAATCAGAGCGTCGGTCTGGTTCGCGCCCTTGGCCTAGGCGATAGACACTCGATCTATGTAAGTTCTACTAGTAATTTTGCATATTGGTCGGCTTTAGGTGTTTTATTCAAGGGAAAAAGTTGCAGCCTTTTGGGATTTAATTTTAGTGCTAATTAGGGCTGGAATTACTTGAGTACTGAAATAATATGTGCACTATAGTCCTTGAACGATGTGTTTTTGGACTCTTCCACAGCATTTCGAGTTCAAATTCATTTTTTTCAGGTATCAATTGCTTACAGGACTTAATTAATGGGGATCAATGTAAATATGTGAACGTTTCACTCTCCAATTAAATTGTGAGTGTAAATGGAATAGATTTAGGTGTTGTTAAACTGAACCGTTCTATTGACTGTTTTTTTCTTGTTTTGTATCTTTGTTATTCCATTTTTTTTCCTAGTTTAATTTTTCGTATGCTTCATTTGATGAACGTTTGTGTGATTTCTAATCCTCACTGTGATTTACAGCGAGTGATTAGACCCAGCGGGGGAATCAACGAGTGGCTTCGATGGCTTTCGTGCCTTTGCGCGAAATCGTAGACAGTGTAATCAAGCAAGTTTTTGGCAATTCGAGATTTGGAGCAACAATCCAATGGAAGAAGTTTGTACAATATTCTATTCGGAATGGTGGAAGCATTGGGTTGTCATCTGTTGTGGTGGAACTGGAGTAAGTCCCTTGATCTGCCATTTTTGCAATGAGTTGACATTTTACTGATACTCGCTTGCATGAAATGTAGGCTACAAGAGCAACCACTGAAGGATGAATTCCAAGCTTCAAAAATCGCTGACGAGCTCCCTGACATTGCTAAAGTGATACTGAGGCTGTCCCCTATCTGGACGATGCTCCTAATGTTTGCAGTCAGCTTTCAACAGCCGCCTACATTCTTCACAAAGCAATGCATGGCAATGAGCCACACACTTGGAGTCAGTCCTCCACCTCTGCCTTTGCCTCATTGTTACATATGCGACGTCTTTTTAATGAAGATTATTAAGATTTTTCTAAGGTTAACAGTCTGTTATATTTGCTTTTCGTGAAATAATGTAAGGGTAGTAGTCCACCATATTTCTTACTAATTTGTCCATATTTTTTTTCACTTTATGTGTCTGATTTTCTACGTAATACGAATAAAGATATGTATATAAGAAAGTAGGCATTACCACTGTCAATATTGTGTGAAATGGTTTGTACTTTGTTATCTACATGATCTTGTTTTTAATCAGATTGAGACACTCCAATTCTTGCTTCTAATCAAGCAAATGAACACAACAGATATATTTAGGTAGATGATACACTGTGGGGTATCTTTTGTGTTTACGTTCGGGGTCGTTTTGTCCTGTCACACCCTTGCACTTCTCGGTATATTCTTATTTCTATTTTTCTGCTAGGATTTTTTTAAAAACATTTATTTATTTATTATTTGCTTATTTATTGTGAATTTGAACTCATCCCTTCCCATCAAAACTCATGGCGAGGTCCCTGACTTCTAGCCTAAACTCTTGATGACTATGACAATGTGCATATAGAGAATCTGGCATTAAGGATGAATTACAATGCAAGTGAATGCATTTGGTTTCTGTTTGCAGGAGTTGCTCCTTGCATATTACAACTTGTTGGACTCCTCTTCATCCTAGAATCTCCCAGATGGCTGGTAAGTGGTGTATAGCATGACATGCTTATCATTAGCATTTCATTCCCAGAAAATGATTGGGTTTATAAAACTAACGCTAAGTTTATTTACATGCAAAGATTGGCTGCGACGACGAGTTTGTGACAGCACTGCAGAGGCTCCGTGGCAACAATTCTGATATCTCCGCTGAGGCTGAGGAGATTAAGGTGCTAATGCAGTGTCAAGCAATCATTTCCTACATTCAAAGGATTGATGATTTATATGCTGATATGGCGATGATTCCATTGTTCTTGTAACAGCAATTCACGAAAATCCTGCAAAGCCTCCTACACGGCAGGATCCTTGACTTGTTTTAGGGGCGCTACCTTTGTGCTGTCGTTGTAAGTGCACACTGATGTCAGTAATTACAATCATCAGTTCATCTCCGTCTTCTAATGATACTTCAAATCATTTTTGACTGTATGCAGGTTGGAGTTGGACTAATGGCATTTTAGCAGTTTGGAGGGATTAATGGGATTTGCTTCTATGCCATTCATATATTTTTATCATCAGGTAACTACAGAATAAAATATTCCTTGCGAAGTTCTCCAAACTGTTTCTAAACTTCTGGTTTTCTTGGATGCAAATCAGGTTTCTCATCGGGCGTGATAATATCTATAGCAATGGCGCTTGTCCAGGTTCTGATGACGGCAGTTGGTGTCTTCTTAATGGACAAATCTGGAAGAAGACCCCTCCTGATTGTAAGTTGATGAAGAGAACCCGTCGAAATATTCTTAATATTATGCAGGTTCTTAGTATCCTCTAAGAAAATGTTGTAAGCCTTGTAGGTTTCTGCATCTGGGACATTCTTGGGCTGCTTACTGAATAGGCATCTCGTTCGCCCTGTACGCTACTTCTCAAACGCAGCTGAAATCTGTGCTGGCTTTGGCGGACAAACTGATGAATTTTCAATCTGCATATGTGACTAAGATGGGGGAGATGGAGTGGTACCTCTTCAGCATAAGGGATGGGAACTACCCAACTGGGTTGACTATTGAGGCAACTGGTGCTGGACTAGAAAGCAAGTGACGTCTAATGGTGCTCTTATATGCAATCTAGGACAGAGAGGTGTTATACGGTTCACACCGAGCGCGATTAATGACGAACTAAGATTGAAACTTTCGAATAAGAGAAACAATTGTATAATGGTGTTATAATTATTCTTTAGTTGTAGGATTTGTTTTTGTGAAGTTTAATTGTGTGCCACTTTGTTTAAAAATATTTGGAATTGGAATTGTAATATTTGTTTTTGTAGATTTTATCTATGTACTAATTTTTTATGAGCATTTGAGTTTTCATGGTAACTTAACCTCATAGTTTAATATTAGTTTGTCATTTATATTTTAGCAATGGTTACTTCAGTGCTTAAAATGTCGGTAATTTACAATGGTTTAAACCGGTGCAATTAACTCAATTAGCAATGGTTAGAAGTGGTTTTACTAAAATGCCGCTAAATGTATAAAATTTCTGTTAAATGTCCCATAAGCATTTTCCAATGTTTTACGAAAACGCCGCTAAATGTATTATATGCATTTTCCAACGTTTCAAGCAAACGCTGGGAAATTTCTGTTGGATATTGGACTCCCCGGATTTGGTTTTGGATGATGAACAAACATAAATATATCGTGAACTAACTCTTTGTGAGCGCAGTTATGGAGATCGTCGCCAAATTCATGTGAACATCCAAAGCGACGTCTCGAGACTTCTCAAAGCACGTGATCGTATGCCTAAAGCTTCGTTGAAGCTTTTGGACCATTTTAGAAGTCATGAAGATTCGGATTGAAGCTTTCGAAGATGGTTCGTCAAGTTTTATTTATAGTCTTTTAGCTTCGTTCCGTAGAATGTTAAGCCTTGAGTAGGTCTTACGTTTTAATCTTCATAACGCTCCTATCTTAGAGCTAGGAACTAGTAAGAAGTCCATACGAAATTTCCCGAAGCTTCGAGCTTCGTTTCGCGACTTCTTGTGCATGTTAGTTGGTTCAAGAAGAAGAACCAACCGACTAGATGGTGATCTAGTCGGTCGGCAATGCTTCTTGGACAGACTAGTTTGCCTTCTCTATTCTAAGCTCTTTACTGTTTACAGTTAGTCGGTCTACGTTGACTCACCGACCGACTAGTTTGTGAGCTAGTCGGTCAGTGATGGTTCTTAGACCGACTAGTTAAGCTTTCCCTGTACATGCTAAGTTACTGTTTATCGTTAGTCGGTCTATGTTCATTCAGCGACCGACTAGTTGATGAACTAGTCGGTCAACAATTGTTCTTGGACCGACTAAATCAATTTGTACTCAGACTATTTGTTTTATCTCTTAGTCGGTCTAAGTTCACTCACCGACCGACTAGTTGTGAAACTAGTCGGTTGGCAAGTGTTCTTTGACCGACTAGTTCTGTTAGTCTGAACTTCGACCTATTCCCTGTTCACCACTTAGTCGGTTCATGTTGATTGACCGACCGACTAGTTGATGAACTAGTCGGTCAGTGGTTGTTCTTTGACCGACTAGTTTGGTTCAGAATAGAGCCGTTGGAGCTTTAATTGAAACGTTTTTCTCTCTCTCTTTCCTCTAACCTATAAATACTTGGAGTGCTGCATTCATTGCACTCAAGGCTGATATTAAGAGAAGTTTAGATATTAAAGAGAAATCATTCATCTCATTTAAAGCTCATTCATTTCCTTTCAAGAATCTCTCCCTCACTCTTATTTCAAAAGAGAGATTCATTGATTGTGAGCCTTCCAAGCCAAGGGCTTGATTCTAGGTCACCAACAACCTCATAGCTCTCCATTGCTGGTCATCTACTTGGAGCTAGGGTTTGGTGCCTCTTCATCTTCCCCAAAATCCGTTTTGCCCTAAATCGTAAGTTTTACTCAAGGCATATGATTTTGTCAGAAAGCAATTTCATATTTCATTTACTTTCATATTGTAAGTGTTCATTCTCGGTTGTGAGAGTGTGTTTGTGATACCGGGTTGTGGGAGTCACAATTTTCTTTGTGTATGATTTGACTTGGTAAAGGTTCTTCACAAGTATTTCATAGTGGAAATCTTGAGTTAGGGTTTCTAACTCAAGTATCCGGAGGGGATCCGGGTGGTTGGGACGTATGATCACCGGGAACAAGTCGGGGAGACTTGGGTGGATCCGAACCCAGTAATATTGCTTGTTTGCGATTGTCTTCTTTGTTGTCGATTATTTACTATTCCGCATTTCCGCATTAATTGGTAGAGTTTGCAAGATAATTAGGAATTATCCCCTTAATTATTTTAAAGTACTATTCACCCCCCTCTAGTACTTGTGCAGTAGCTTAGCAGGGCATTACATTTGGTATCAGAGCCAAGTCTATAGCTATGTCTGCCAACGACAACAAGACCGTTCGTCCACCTTCCGACTATAGCACCTTCAGGAACCGAGAAGGAGCGTCTTTGGTAATGGAAGGACACTCCTCGACGAGGCCTCCATTCTTCAACGGTACCAACTACGGGTACTGGAAATGCCGGATGGAAACGTTTCTCCGGAGTGCTTCACTATGGAGGGCCACGATGAAGGAGTATGTCGAGCCCGCCGAAGAAGATTTCGAGAAGTGGACTACCGCGGAGATCTCCGCGGAAGTAAGCAATGCCAAGGCAATGAACGCCTTGCAATGCGCTTTGGAGCCCGAGGACTTCAACAAGATATGCACTTGTAAGAGTGCATATCAAATATGGAACTCCCTCCTCATCTTGCATGAAGGAACGAGTAGGGTAAGAGACTCTAAACTCTTTGTAGTTAATAAAGATTACGAGTTATTTCATATGCTACATGGTGATAAGATGAAGGAGTATTATGCTCGCTTCGTCGACATCACAAACGAGTTGGAGGCTCTCGGTAAGACCTACACCCAAAAGGAGAAAGTCTCGAAGATTATCGATGGACTTCCTTCTAGTTGGGAGAAACGTATCTTCGCCATCGAGGAAGGTAATGATATGAAAACTTATACCGTTGTTCAACTAATGGGTACCTTGATGTCTTATGAGGTACGCAAGGATAGCAAGTTGAAGTTGCAGGAAAAGATGAAGTCCTACCTAAAGCAAGACGAGCCAAAGAAGAAGGCTATTGCTTTCAAGGCCGTTCCATCAACTTCACATCGACCGATGATGAAAACTTGGAAGACGAGTTGGACTTGGAGTCCATGGCACTCATGGCGAAGAAGTTCAACCGGTTCTTCCGGAAAGGTAACTTCAAAAACAAATCAAAGTTTAATTCTTCTAATGCCTCCTCTCCTTTGTGTTTTCAATGCAACAAGCCCGGACACATGAAAGCGGAGTGTCCTCAAAACAAACACAAGGAGAAGTGGAAGGCGCCAAAGTTCGACAAGTCCAAGAAGTACAAGAAAGGGTACAAAAAGGGGCTTGTCGGGACATTCACCGACTCCGACGATTCGTCAAGCGGAGAGTCGGATGATGAGCAAGTGGAGAAAGCACACATGTGCTTCATGGCTAGAGAGGAAAATGAACAAGGATCTTCCTCCGATGATAGCGACAACGAAGGCGATGAGGTAACCATGGATGACCTTAGAAATGCTAATGAGCAACTATGGTCTAAATACACTAAATTAGTAAATAGGTATACTACAGTAAAAGATGATTTAGCTAGCATCCAAACCTCGCCTAAAACTATCATCACCAACAACGACACCGTTGTTGAAGAGTTGAAAAATGAGATTGTAAATCTCAAGTCTCAACTTGAACATGTTAGCATTGAGGATCCGGAGGAACACAAGATAGCGGATTTGACTTCTCAAAACTCGACTTTGAGTATTGAGAATGAAAATATCAAATCTCGTGTTTATGTGCTCACATCGCAAGTACCCACTTTGGATGCTTCTTTGCGTTCTCTCACCGAGAAATATGAGAGCACATTAGGCCGAATTGATAAATTCAATAAGGGTAAGGACCATTTGGATAAAATCCTAAGTGACTTACTTCCGGCCAATCACCACATTGGCTTGGGGTATACGATGGGAAGTTCATCCAAAATCGGCCACTACTTGTTAGGCCAACTTCCGGTGACTCAACAAGTGGTAGCAAACACTCTATTGGTAGTTCATCTACCAATGGTGCTTCCACCTCGTTCACTCCCTCATTTGGAAAGAAACCCACTTTGGGTGGACTTCCAAAGAAGGGTCATGCTTACATGTACACAAATATCATGCCACGTAGGAAAACACATCCTACTCCACATGCTCACTCATATGATGATTTTTATGCTACACGTTCACGGGCACGTGCACACCATGTGAGACAACCTCATGCACGTGTTCCCCCACATGCATATGTACACCCACATCATCGTATGAATAATTCTCATAATGCACCATTTCATCATGTTCCTTATGCCTATCCACGTCATGCATCACGTAGAAATCAACAACGCATACATGCACCCAATAGGATGAAGGCTCCCAAAATATTCACAATTTGGAGCCCAAAGGACACAAGCATGTATGAAAAACAAATTTATATGAATTCGTATTTCATGAATGTTGTGCATAGTGATAATTATGTGGGGAAGTCTAAGTCCAATTGGACTTGGCTTCCAAAGGTCTAATCTTTTGGACCAAATGACCTTGGGTACCATGATACGAAATTTTCTATCTTTAGGTACTCAAGAAAAAGAAACGGAGCTACAAATCCAAATTTGGCTCCAAGAATAATTGGATACTCGATAGCGGGTGTTCAAAACACATGACGGGTGACGCTCAATTGCTCTCCGGAGTGGTGCTCATTGCAAATGGAAACCACGTTGTCTTTGGAGGCAACGAGAGCGGAACCATCATAGGTGTTGGTAAAGTGGGTAATCCTTCAAAACCCCTTATATGTGATGTTTACCTTGTTAAAGGATTAAACCATAATCTTATTTCAATAAGCCAACTTTGTGACAAAGGTTACAAAGTTAGCTTTGCGAAAGGAATGTGCCATATTTTAAGAAAAGATAATAATGAATTATTGTTTTCCGGCACACGCCATAAGGATATATATATCCTAGATCTTCCAAGATCACATGAACAATGTCTAATTGCCAACACAAGTGAACAACACTTATGACATCGACGTTTTGGTCATATGAACTTTGGAACACTATTTAAGCTTTCCAAGTTAAATTCTATTAGAGGCTTCCCTAAGCTAGTCTTTCAAAAGAAAAGCTTTTGTGACTCGTGTCAACGAGGCAAGCTTCCAAAATCGTCTTTTAAACCTAAGAAAAGCATTTCTTCTAAGCGGCCACTAGAGCTATTACATCTAGATTTATTTGGGCCAACTAGAGTTGCTTCATTAGGAAATGCACGATATGGACTTGTCATCGTTGATGACTTTTCTAGGTTTACTTGGGTATTTTTTCCTTAAGTAATAAAAACGATGCTTTTGAAAACATCACAATTTTCGTTAAGAAAGTACAAAATCTCATTGAAACCACCATTGTCACTATTCGTAGTAGTCATGGAGGAGAATTTGAGAATGAGTCTTTCTCAACTTTTTGTGATGAAGTTGGTATTACACACACCTTTTCATTCCCTCGCGCACCTCCTCAAAATGGTGTTGTTGAGAGAAAGAATAGGACGCTAGTGGAATGTGCTCGCACTATGCTTGATGATAGTCAACTTGGCCATCAATTTTGGGCGGAAGTGGTACATACAGCTTGCTATGTGTTTAATAGGATACTTTTGAGGCCCGGCACTAAACAAACTTGTTATGAATTATTGTTTGGTAGGTTGCCTCAAGTTAAACATTTTCGTGTTTTCGGTTCGAAATGTTTTATTAAGAACACGTATGGTAGTTTGGACAAATTCGATCCAAGATCCGATGAGGGGATTTTTGTTGGATATTCCTCCCGTAGCAAAGCCTACCGGATATACAACAAACGAACCTCAACGATTGAGGAATCGCTTCATGTTTCATTTAATGAATGATTTGTTCCAACTAGAATTACTAATGATGATGACTCTATGGATGTCTTATGTGATTCAGTTGGTAATTCTAACTCTATTGATTCTATTGATACTAACCCGACTAATGAAGTTTTTGAGAATGTTCCTAGTGATCAAGGAATTCCCAAACGGCTTCATACCGTTCATGACCACATCATGAGCAAGTCATTGGCAATATCCATGATAGTATCAAGACGAGATTGCAAGTCAACTACTTCGCTCATTGTGCCTTTGCCTCCTCGATTGAGCCAAAGAATATTAATGAAGCGTGCGAAGATAGCGCTTGGATCCTTGCCATGGAAGAGGAACTCATTCAATTCGAGAGGAATGAGGTTTGGGAGCTTGTTCCTTTGCCTTCGAAGAACCACACCGTTATAGGGACAAAGTGGATCTTCAAGAACAAGACCGACGAAAACCAAAACGTCGTTCGGAACAAAGCTCGGTTAGTAGCTCAAGGCTATCGGCAAGAGGAAGGTATTGATTTCGAAGAATCCTTTGCTCCGGTAGCTAGATTAGAATCTATTAGATTATTGTTATCTTTTGCATGCCATAAGGATTTTAAATTATTTCAAATGGATGTAAAAAGTGCGTTTTTAAACGGAGATGTTGTTGAGGAAGTTTATGTTTCTCAACCTCCGGGTTTTATAAATGAAAAATTTCCAAATCATGTTTTTAAACTTAAGAAAGCACTTTACGGTTTGAGACAAGCTCCTCGAGCTTGATATGACCGTTTAAAGAATTTTCTTTTGGATTTAGGTTTTAAAATGGGAGAAGTTGATTCCACATTATTTATTAAGTATTCGAATAATGATATAATTTTAGTTCAAATTTATGTTGATGATATCATTTTCGGTGCTACTAACTTTGCTCTTTGCGAAGAGTTTTCTAATGTGATGAAGGATCAATTTGAGATGAGCCACATGTGTGAGCTCAAATATTTCTTAGGTCTCCAAATTCGCCAAATGAACGATGCAATCTTCATCCACCAAACAAAGTATACGGTGGAGTTGCTAAAGCGATTTGGAATGGAGAATGCTGTAATGCCCTACCAGCTACTGCACAAGTACTAGAGGGGGGGTGAATAGTACTTTAAAATAATAAGGCGTATAATTCCAAATTAAATTGCAAACAACCACCAAATCAATTTGCGGAAGCTTAAATTGATTGACAACAATGAAATAAACAAAGCTAACAAACGATGTAAATGGGTTCGGATCCACCCAAGTCTCCCCGACTTGTTCCCGGTGATCCTACGTCCCAACCACCCAGATCCCCTCCGGATACTTGAGTTAGAAACCCTAACTCAAGATTTCCACTATGAATATCTTGTGAAAAACCTTCACAAGATCAAATCATACATGCAATGGCAAAGTGAATCCCACAACCCGGGATCACAAACTTCTCTCACAACCGAGAGAGCCAATAAGCAATATAAAGAGTTTAAATGAAATAAATACTCTTACCACAAAATCCTATACCTTGAGTTTTTCTTACCCAATAGGTGGAATGAAGGATTTGAGGAAGATGAAGTCACCAAGCCCTAGCACCAAGGAAATGAGCAGCAATGGGTGCCTAGGGAAGAGTTGGAGACTTGGATCAAGCAATAGCTTGAAGAGCTCACCAAGAACAAGCTTCTCTCTAGATCTAGAAATGAGAGAGAATGGCTTTCTTGTGAGGAAGAGAGCTTTAGATTTGAGGGAGAATGGCTATCTCTTTAGGGCTCAATGAATCTCTTAATGGCAGCTCTATTGAAGATAGAAATGACCTAGGTTCGTATTTATAGGAACCCAAAAACATAAGTTAGGTCAATCTCCAACGGAAAGAAATCTGGGAGAATTAGTCGGTCAAAGAACAATCACTGACCGACTAGTTCATCAACTAGTCGGTCAGTCACAAAGCATGGACCGACTAAGAGCAGATCAGAGAAGAGATAGAATTTCAGACCTAGAAAACTAGTCTGAAGGCAAGTTGACTTAGTCGGTCCAAGAACAAAAGTTGACCGACTAGATTGTCAACTAGTCGGTCATCAAACGTTCTTAGACCGACTAACGGAAAACAGTAGCTTAGGAGAAATTTGGCATGTACAGTAAATCACAACTAGTCGGTCAAAGAAGCATCACTGACCGACTAGTTCACAAACTAGTCGGTCGGTGAGTCAACGTAGACCGACTAACTGTAAACAGTAAAGAACAAAGATTTAACTGACTGAAACTAGTCGGTCCAAGAACAGTGGCCGACCGACTAGATCTCCATCTAGTCGGTCAGTACTTGTTCTTGTACCAACTAACATGCACAACAAGGTCCGAATCGAAGCGCGACGCTTCGAGGAAATAAGAGTGAACTTGTGCAAGAATCCTAGAGCTACGAAATGAGCGAAATGAAGATAGAAACGTAAGATATACTCAAGGCTTAACATTCTATCAATCGAAACTAAAAGACTATAAATAAAACCTTAATAAACGGTCTTTGAGAGCTTCGATTGAATCTTCATTATTTCCAAAGCGTTGCATGAGCTTCAACGAAGCTTTAGGCTTGAATACGAGCTTTTGGAAGTGTTGAGATGTCGCTTTGAATATTCTCGTGAAATTGGCGACGATCTCCAATACTGCGCTCACAAATTGTTAGTTCATGAATTATTTATGTTTGCTCATCATCCAAAACCAAATCCGGGGAGTCCAATATTCAACATTCTCCCCCTTTTTGGTGATGACAAACCAACATAAATAATAATCAAAGATAATAATTCAAATGTAAAATACTTACTCCCCCTGCATTGATGACACGTTAATTCCAAAATGAATATAAATGAATTGTATCAAGCAGACGAGTAAGATAAATAAAGTGAATTGATTTTTGAAATATCGGATTTTGAAAATCCTTATTTGTATCTTAACTCCCCCTGAATCTAACATATCAAACTAGATTCTTGGAAATTGAGTTAAATTTTTCATTTGCGCTATTTATTATCATTATCTCTCCCCCTTTGGCATTATCCCAAAAATGGGGGGCATACAACGACAACAATTAGGAAATGTAAAATCCAACATCGGGAGTCGTAGACGAAGACAATGGACCAACTTGACACCAAGGGAAAAATGTGGAAATCAAAACAAGGTGTGTCAAATTTTCCATTATCAATAAAAATCAACGATAATCAAAATCATCAAAAAGATACCAAATGTTTATTCATGTCTTGAATAAAGAAACATACTCTTCAATATTCAATATTCTTGGTTAATTTTGAGCATGGAAAACAATTCTATAAAATCCATTTAACCAACTTTTTATGCGTCGATTCGATATCACATTTCAAATATATTCAACGAATATTAAATTTGCACGACGAATAAAAGATAAAGTGGTCGATGATGAACATATATATACATAGAGACAACATGAGTACATCCAAAAGATATCACATCGAATATAAGAGATACATCATATCAAGTGCTACATATCATCAAAAAGAAATACATCATCATCAACATATCATACAATCCAACACCGACAATCAGAAAGCACAAAAGCAATACAACAAGGCAACTCTCAACCCCATCCTAACCCAAAACTCTCTCACTAGAATACATCATCCAAAGTGTATATGGAGAGTCCTTGGAACAACGATCACGAGGAGGAGGCAGGATCTGCAGCGTCCGTGGGTCCAGTCGACGGAGTGGACTCAGGATCTGCAGGGAGCAGAGGTGTCTCAACAGATGGAATCGTCGGGGCAGGAGTCGAGATCTCAGCAACAGGCTCAACAGCAGCAGGAGTCTCGACAGAAGCAGCAGCAGATACATGAGCAGGCTCGGAAACTGGATCAGCAGCAGATGGCTCTGGAACACCGGAAGAGGTGGCAACTCCAGGAGCAGAAGTGGAAGTACCAGCAGCAGCTGAAGTGCCCTTGGGGGCACGAGTCGAAGCACGACAGATCTCCTCAACGTCCTCCTCATCCATCTCATCCATCTCCTCTCCCTCAGACACGGAAGGAGGAAGCTCAACACCCATCTGACGTGCCATACGGCAGACCACCTCCTCGGTACGAGCCAAGCGGGACTCGTGACGAAGAAGTATCCGGACGACGTCATCAAGGGTGGCAACGGGAGAAGCAGAGGCAGTGGCAGAGGCAGGGACAGACGCTGAAGGAGTCGTCCTCTGAACGTGACGAAGCGCCGCAAGAGATTTCTTGACGGCCGTCGCATTCAGCGGAGGACCGAGGGGACGCTCATCGTCACGAGGCAATGTGACACGAAAGTGACGAAACACGAGGGTCAACATGCAAGGAAAAGGAATATGAGCCGATTTACTGGACTTTCGAATACACTCGAAAGAATCAATCTTGTCGAGTATAATTCGAGCCCAATTAATCGAGCTCCCCATGAAGATCGCATAGATAAGCTTCAAAAATGGCTGGGATGGCAAAGATGAGGAGCCGTACTTGGGAAGCAAGCACGACTTCAGAATCAAATTTAGGACCCAAGCATTTGGCTTAAAAGATTTAGAGGGCACGCCAATCATAGCAGGAGGAATCTGATGGAAAATCTCTGATAGGATGGTCTGGTCAAGAGAGGAAATATCATCTACCGAGATATCAGAAGGAAGAAGGCCAGACGAAGAGATACCCAGAATCTCTCCTAAGATTTCCGCAGTGAGGACTATAGGAGTCCCCAAAACGGTCGTCTCAATAGAGTGGGTCTGATCGTACTGACCCCGGATCCTATTGGCATAGAAAAGCTTCACTAATCTAGGATAGGGGCGAGGATTCGCCTTCGGGTCAAATCGAAGGTAATCGAGAAGACCCGACGACGACAGAAGATCAGCTAGCCCTATGAAGTCGCTGAACTGGACGAAATGCTCCAGAAGCAGCGGACAATGTTCGATACGATTATATGCCGCAAGACACAAAGGGTCATCGCGACATAAGGAAATATCGACACCGCCCACCGGCATCGGAGCCTTTCCCTTAGGCTTTCGAGAAGACGTACGAGGGTGGGTGCTAGACTCGGGATGAATAGGAGGAGAGGGTTCCCTATGAGTCTCGGTCTCGGGATTATACTCCGTATCGGAATCGGTAGGAGTATGGAACGAAGAAGGAGAGGCAAGAGATTTGGCCTTTGGCTTAGGTTTGGGTTTGGGTTTGGGTTGACCTCTAGGCTTAGCGGTCGTCGTCCTCTTCTTCTTGAGAGGAGGCGAAGACGACGAAGGATGGGTGGTCTTGGCTCTACGCTTCGTAGGGGTTGGATGCTCGGGATCCGAAGAGGTTGGATCAACGGTCATCGGAGAGGGGTTAGAGGAAGGGATCGGAATGCGTGTTCTTGCCATAGTCGAAGCAAGACACGAGATCAAATCAACGAATCCTAGCACAACCCTAGAAATCCGAAACCCTAGAGGAAGAACTTTAGAACCCTAGGCAGAGAAACCTAACCCTAGAGCTGAAAACGAAACCCTAGATAGGAGAGGGAGGAGGTAGGTTTACCCTAGGAGGAAGAACGACGGCCGGCGACGGCGGAGATGATCGGAAAGAGGCCGGAAGTCGATCGGAAGGGGAAGAGTCGGGGTTTTGAGCGGAGTGAACTGAGTTTTCGATCGATTAGAATGGAAATCGATCGACTAAACTGAGTTTAAGTCGGTCGATTTCCCAAATGACCAAACAGCCCCTGGCACAACTAGTCGGTCACAGTTCAAGCACTGACCGACTAGTTCACAAACTAGTCGGTCGGTAACTGAGCTTGAACCGACTAGGTGCAAACAGTGGCTGAATCCAAGAAGACTGACAAGATTTAGTCGGTCTGCGTTCGATTACTGACCGACTAGATCTCAATCTAGTCGGTCGGTCACTGAACATGAACCGACTAAAGAGTCAAAAACTTGAAAATTAAGTTCTCTCCATAATACGCTTGGACGAAAAATCTCAAAACTCTCAATAGACATCTAAACTACCCCATTAAACATCGAAAAACAGAAATTTGACGATTACGCACAAATCGAACGAAAAATTAAGATAACACTTAAAATTCTCGAAAAATCCAATAATTCTAGCATGAATGAGATATTGTCAAGAATAATAGCATGCAAAATTATTGAATGAAACATGAATCCTATATTTCGGATTCACCCATAATCCCCAATTCTCGACGCAACCGCACAAAGGAGTCCTCCTTTAGGGGTTTCGTGAAAATATCGGTGATTTGCTTTTGGGTTTCAACGTACACTAGAATGATGTCCTTTTTAGCAACATGGTCATCTAAAAAATGGTGGCGGACATCTATGTGTTTCGAACGGGAATGATGTACCGGGTTCTTGGAAAGACATATTGCACTTTGGTTGTCAACCATGATAGGGCAAGTATCACAATTTATACCAAAGTCTTTAAGTGTGTGTCTCATCCAAAGAACTTGAGCACACGCGGCACCGGCGGCAATATATTCCGCCTCGGTGGTTGAAAGTGATACGGAATTTTGCTTCTTGGAAAACCAAGAGACAAGAGAATTTCCTATAAAATGGCAAGTGCCACTAGTACTTTTCCTGTCGGATTTGCATCCCGCATAATCGGCATCACTATATGAGATTAACTCATATGTGCTAGATCTCGGATAAAGTAATCCAAAATCTAAAGTGTAACTTAGATAGCGAAAAATACGCTTTACCGCTACTAAGTGAGACTCCTTAGGTTGAGACTGATAACGAGCACATATACATACGGCAAACATAATATCGGGCCTACTTGCGGTAAGATAAAGCAAACTACCAATCATACCTCGATATAAACGAATGTCTACATCCTTACCGCCCGTATCCTTGTCAAGATGCGTAGTCGTGCTCATTGGAGTCTTTTTCCCGGAGGCATTCTCCATTCCAAATCGCTTTAGCAACTCCACCGTGTACTTCGTTTGGTGGATGAAGATTGCATCGTTCATTTGGCGAATTTGGAGTCCTAAGAAATATTTGAGTTCGCCCATGTGGCTCATCTCAAATTGTTCCTTCATAACATTAGAAAACTCTTCGCAAAGAGTGAAGTTAGTAGCACCGAAAATGATATCATCAACATAAATTTGTACTAATAAAATATCATTATTCGCATGCTTAACAAAAAGAGTTGAATCGGCTTCGCCCATTTTAAAATTCAAATCCAAAAGAAAATTCTTTAGGCGATCATACCAAGCTCGAGGAGCTTGTCTCAAACCATAAAGAGCTTTCTTTAGTTTAAAAACGTGATTTGGAAATTTTTCATTTATGAAGCCCGGAGGTTGAGAAACGTAAACTTCCTCAACGACATCTCCGTTTAAAAAAGCACTTTTAACATCCATTTGAAATAATTTAAAATTCTTATGGCATGCAAAAGACAAAAGTAATCTAATTGATTCTAATCTAGCTACCGGAGCGAAGGATTCTTCGAAATCAATACCTTCCTCTTGTCGATAGCCTTGAGCTACTAACCGAGCTTTGTTCCGGACGACGACTTGGTTTTCGTCGGTTTTGTTCTTGAAAATCCACTTTGTCCCTATGACGGTGTGATTCTTCGAAGGCAATGGAACAAGCTCCCACACTTCATTCCTCTCGAATTGAATGAGCTCCTCCTCCATGGCAAGTATCCAAGCACTATCTTCGCATGCTTCAACTATATTCTTTGGCTCTATCGATGAGGCAAAGGCACAATTGGCGAAGTGGTGAACTTGTGATCTTGTCTTGACACTATCTTGAATATTGCCAATTACTTGCTCATGGGGATGGTCACGAATGACATGAAGTCGCTTGGGAATACCTTGATCACTTGGAACATTCTCAACAACTTCATTAGTCGGGTTAGTCTCAATAGAATCAATAGACTTAGAATTATCAAATGAATCACATAAAACATCCATAGAATCATTATCATTTGAAATTCTAGTTGGAACAAATCCTTCATTAAATGAGACATGAAGCGACTCCTCGATCGTCGAGGTTCGTTTGTTGAATATCCGGTAGGCTTTGCTACGCGAAGAATATCCCACAAAAATCCCCTCATCGGATCTCGGATCGAATTTGTCCAAACTACCATATGTGTTCTTAATAAAACATTTCGAACCAAAAACACGAAAATGTTTAACTTGAGGCAACCTACCAAACAACAATTCATAACAAGTTTGTTTAGTGCCGGGCCTCAAAAGTATTCTATTAAACACATAGCAAGCGGTGTGTACCGCTTCCGCCCAAAATTGATGGCCAAGTTGGCTATCATCAAGCATAGTGCGAGCACACTCCACTAGCGTCCTATTCTTTCTCTCAACTACACCATTTTGAGGCGGTGCACGAGGGAAAGAGAAGGTGTGAGTAATACCAACTTCATCACAAAATGTCTCAAAAGACTCATTCTCAAATTCACCTCCATGATCACTACGAATAGTGACAATGGTGTTTCCTAAGAGATTTTGTACTTTCTTAACAAAAATTGTGAAGTTTTCAAAAGCTTCATTTTTATTGCACAAGAAAAATACCCAAGTAAATCTTGAATAGTCATCTACGATGACAAGTCCATACCTTGCATTTCCTAAGGAAGCTACTCTAGTTGGCCCAAATAAATCTAGATGTAATAGCTCTAGTGGCCGTTTTGTAGAGATGCTTTTCTTAGGTTTAAATGAAGATTTAGGAAGCTTGCCGCGTTGACAACAATCACAAAAACTTTTCTTTTCAAAAACAAGCTTCGGAAAACCTTTAATAGAATTCAATTTTGAAAGCTTATATAGTGTTCCAAAGTTCACATGTCCAAAGCGTCGATGCCATAAGTGTTGTTCACTTGTGTTGGCAACGAGACATTGTTCATATGACTTAGGAAGATCCAAAATATAAATGTCTTTACGACGAGTTCCGGAAAATAATAATTTTTCATTATCCTTTCTTAAAATATGACACAATCCTTTCGCAAAGCTAACTTTGTAACCTTTGTCACAAAGTTGACTTATTGAAATAAGATTATGATTTAAACCACTAACAAGATACACATCACTAATTAATGGTTTAGAAGGGTTACCGACATTACCAACACCTATGATGGTTCCGCTCTCGTTGCCTCCAAATACGACGCGGTTTCCATTCACAATGGGAACCACTCCGGAGAGCAATCGAGCGTCACCCGTCATGTGTTTGGAGCACCCGCTATCGAGTATCCAATTCCCTTTGGAGCTAAATTTAAATTTGTTGCTCCTTTTCTTTTTCTTTTCCTTGAGTACCTAAAGATAGATAAGTTTCATATCATGGTACCCAAGGTCATTGGGTCCAAGGGATTAGACCTTTGGAAGCCAAGTCCAAGTGGACTTAGACTTCCCCACATAATTCTTACTATGCACAACATCCGAAAAATAAGCATTCATATATATTTGTTTTTCGTCCATGCTTGTGTCCTTTGGGCTCCAAATCGTGAAAACTTTGGGAGCCATCATCCTATTGGGTGCATGCATGCGACGTTGATTTCTACGTGATGCATGTTGTGGATAGGCATACGGGACATGATGGAATGGTGCACGACGAGAATTATTCATATGATGAGGTGGGTGTACATATGCATGTGTGGGAACACGTGCGTGAGAGTGTCTCACTTGGTGTGCACGTGCCCGAGAATGTGTTGCATAAAATTATCATAAGTGTGAGATGGTGGAGTAGGACGTGTGTTCCTACGTGGCATGGAATTGGTGTACATATAAGCATACCCCTTCTTTGGAGGTCCACCCAATGTGGGTTTCTTTCCGAAAGAGGGTGTGGACGAGGTGGAAGCACCATTGGTAGATGAACTACCAATAGAGTGTTTGCTCCCACTCGTTGAGGCTTCGGAAGTTGGCCTAACAAAGGTAGTGACCGACTTGGAAGAATTTCCCATCATATACCCCAAGCCAATGTGGTGCTTGGCCGGAAGTAAATCTTTTAGGATATTATCCAAATGGCCTTTACCCTTGTTGAATTTGTTGATTCGGCCCAATGTGTCCTCATATTTCTCTTTGAGAGAACGCAAGGAAGTATCCAAAGTGGATATTTGCGAAGTGAGCACATAAACACGAGATTTAAGATTCTCGTTCTCAATACTCAAAGTCGAGTTTTGAGAAGTTAAATCCGCTATCTCATGTTCTTCCGCATCCTCAATGCTAACATGTTCAAGTTTAGATTTGAGATTTACTATCTCATTTCTTAACTCTTCAACAACGGTGTCGTTGTTGGTGATGATAGTCTTAGGCGATGTTTGAATGCTAGCTAGGTCATCTTTTACCTTAGTATATCTATTTACTAACTTAGTATATTTTGACCAAAGTTGAGTGTTAGCATCCCTAAGATCATCCATCGTTACCTCATCGCTTTCTTCATCACTATCATCGGAAGAGGAGGATCCTTGATCGTGCTCCTCTCTTGCCATGAAACACATGTGTGCTTGCTCCACGTGCTCATCGTCCGACTCTCCGCTTGAGGAATCCTCGGAGTCGGTGAAGGTAGCTCCGACAAGTCCCTTCTTGTTTCCTTTCGTGTACTTCTTGGACTTGTCATACTTTGGCGCCTTCCACTTCTCCTTTTGCTTGTTTTGAGGACAATCCGCTTTGATGTGTCCTGGCTTATTGCATTTAAAGCACAAAGGTGGAGAGGCGTTAGTAGATGTAAACTTAGATTTGTGTTTGAAGTTACCCTTTCGAAAGAAGCGATTGAACTTCTTTGCCATGAGTGCAATGGATTCCATGTCCATTTCTTCTTCCGAGTTCTCATCATCGGTAGAGGTGGATGAAGCCGCCTTGAATGCAATCGCCTTTTTCTTAGGCGCATCTAGGTTCAAATATGACTTCATCTTTTCTTGTAGCTTCACCTTGCTATCTTTGCGTACCTCATATGACATCAAAGTACCCATTAGTTGAACTACGGTATATTTGTCCATGTCATTACCTTCCTCGATGGCGAAGGTACGTTTTTCCCAAGAAGAGGGAAGTCCTTCAATAAGCTTTAAGCACTTCTCCTTTTGAGTGTAGATCTTGCCGAGGGCCTCTAACTCGTTTATTATGTCAACGAAACGAGCGTAATATTCTTTCATCTTCTCGCCCTGTTGCATATGAAACATTTCGTAATCTTTGGTTACGACTACGAGTTTAGAGTCTCTTACCCTACTCGTCCCTTCGTGTAGAATGAGGAGGGAGTTCCAAATTTGATATGCACTCTTACATGTGCATATCTTATTGAAATCCTCGGGCTCCAATGCACATTGCAAGGCGTTCATTGCCTTGGCATTGCTTACCTCCGCGGCGACCTCCGCGGTAGTCCATTTCTCAAAATCTTCTTCTTCGGGTTCAATATACTCCTTCATTGTAGTTCTCCATAAAGATGCGCTTCGGAGGAAGGTTTCCATCCGACACTTCCAGTACCCGTAGTTGGTACCGTTGAAGAATGGAGGCCTCGTAGAGGAATGTCCTTCCATCACGGAAGATGCTCCTTCACGGTTCCTGAAGGTGTCATAGTTGGAAGGTGGACGCACGGTCTTGTTGTCGTTGGCAGACATAGCTGAGAATCTGGCTCTGATACCAAATGTAATGCCCTACCAGCTACTGCACAAGTACTAGAGGGGGGGTGAATAGTACTTTAAAATAATAAGGCGTATAATTCCAAATTAAATTGCAAACAACCACCAAATCAATTTGCGGAAGCTTAAATTGATTGACAACAATGAAATAAACAAAGCTAACAAACGATGTAAATGGGTTCGGATCCACCCAAGTCTCCCCGACTTGTTCCCGGTGATCCTACGTCCCAACCACCCGGATCCCCTCCGGATACTTGAGTTAGAAACCCTAACTCAAGATTTCCACTATGAATATCTTGTGAAAAACCTTCACAAGATCAAATCATACATGCAATGGCAAAGTGAATCCCACAACCCGGGATCACAAACTTCTCTCACAACCGAGAGAGCCAATAAGCAATATAAAGAGTTTAAATGAAATAAATACTCTTACCACAAAATCCTATACCTTGAGTTTTTCTTACCCAATAGGTGGAATGAAGGATTTGAGGAAGATGAAGTCACCAAGCCCTAGCACCAAGGAAATGAGCAGCAATGGGTGCCTAGGGAAGAGTTGGAGACTTGGATCAAGCAATAGCTTGAAGAGCTCACCAAGAACAAGCTTCTCTCTAGATCTAGAAATGAGAGAGAATGGCTTTCTTGTGAGGAAGAGAGCTTTAGATTTGAGGGAGAATGGCTATCTCTTTAGGGCTCAATGAATCTCTTAATGGCAGCTCTATTGAAGATAGAAATGACCTAGGTTCGTATTTATAGGAACCCAAAAACATAAGTTAGGTCAATCTCCAACGGAAAGAAATCTGGGAGAATTAGTCGGTCAAAGAACAATCACTGACCGACTAGTTCATCAACTAGTCGGTCAGTCACAAAGCATGGACCGACTAAGAGCAGATCAGAGAAGAGATAGAATTTCAGACCTAGAAAACTAGTCTGAAGGCAAGTTGACTTAGTCGGTCCAAGAACAAAAGTTGACCGACTAGATTGTCAACTAGTCGGTCATCAAACGTTCTTAGACCGACTAACGGAAAACAGTAGCTTAGGAGAAATTTGGCATGTACAGTAAATCACAACTAGTCGGTCAAAGAAGCATCACTGACCGACTAGTTCACAAACTAGTCGGTCGGTGAGTCAACGTAGACCGACTAACTGTAAACAGTAAAGAACAAAGATTTAACTGACTGAAACTAGTCGGTCCAAGAACAGTGGCCGACCGACTAGATCTCCATCTAGTCGGTCAGTACTTGTTCTTGTACCAACTAACATGCACAACAAGGTCCGAATCGAAGCGCGACGCTTCGAGGAAATAAGAGTGAACTTGTGCAAGAATCCTAGAGCTACGAAATGAGCGAAATGAAGATAGAAACGTAAGATATACTCAAGGCTTAACATTCTATCAATCGAAACTAAAAGACTATAAATAAAACCTTAATAAACGGTCTTTGAGAGCTTCGATTGAATCTTCATTATTTCCAAAGCGTTGCATGAGCTTCAACGAAGCTTTAGGCTTGAATACGAGCTTTTGGAAGTGTTGAGATGTCGCTTTGAATATTCTCGTGAAATTGGCGACGATCTCCAATACTGCGCTCACAAATTGTTAGTTCATGAATTATTTATGTTTGCTCATCATCCAAAACCAAATCCGGTGAGTCCAATATTCAACAAATGCCTCCGGGAAGAAGACTCCAATGAGCACGACTACACATCTTGATAAAGATACGGACGGAAAAGATGTAGACATTCGTCTATATCGAGGTATGATAGGTAGCTTACTTTATCTTACCGCAAGTAGGCCCGATATTATGTTTGCCGTATGTGTATGTGCTCGTTATCAGTCTCAACCTAAGGATTCTCACTTAGTAGCGGTAAAGCGTATTTTCCGTTATTTAAGTTATACACTTGATTTTGGATTACTTTATCCAAAATCTAGCACATATGAGTTAGTCTCATATAGTGACGCAGATTATGCGGGATGCAAATCCGACAGGAAAAGTACTAATGGCACTTGCCATTTTATAGGAAATTCTCTTGTCTCTTGGTTTTCCAAGAAGCAGAATTCCGTATCACTTTCAACCACCGAGGCGGAATATATTGCCGCCGGTGCCGCGTGTGCTCAAGTTCTTTGGATGAGACACACACTTAAAGACTTTGGTATAAACTGTGATACTTGCCCTATCATGGTGGACAACCAAAGTGCAATATGTCTCTCTAAGAACCCGATACACCATTCCCGTTCGAAACACATAGATGTCCGTCACCATTTCTTAGATGATCATGTTGCTAAAAAGGACATCATATTAGTGTACGTTGAAACCCAGAAGCAAATCGCCGATATTTTCACGAAACCCCTAAAGGAAGACTCCTTTGTGCGCTTACGTCGAGAATTGGGGATTATGGGTGAATCCGAGATTTAGGATTCATTTTTATTCAATAATCTTGCATGCTATTCAATTTCATTATATTTGCACATGCTAGATTTATTGGAATTTTCTGGATTTTTTTGTTGAATTTTCGGAATTTTCGCTCGATTTGGTCGTAAACGTCAAATTTCAGATTTTCGATGTTTAATGGGGTAGTATAATGATTAATGAGAGTATTTCGATGTTTCATCCAAGTGCGATTAGGAGAGAAATCAAATTTTCAAATTCTAAAATTTTTGGACTCTCTTAGTCGGTCCAAGTTCATTGGCCGACCGACTAGATTCAGTTCTAGTCGGTCAGTGAATGAGCTTAAACCGACTAATTCGTGTCAGGATTTTTGGCTTCAGTTACTGTTTACAATTAGTCGGTTTAAGCTCATTGACCGACCGACTAGATCGTGATCTAGTCGGTCAGTGCTTGAACTGTGACCGGCTAATTGTGACGGGGACTGTCTTGTCTTTTCGACTTCCAATCGTTTTATCCGCCCCGACCGACTTGTTTTCACTCCAGTCGATCGAAATTTCTCCTCCAGCTCAAAACCCCCGATAATCCTTTGGTCTTCCACTCCCTCTCCGATTGTTTTCTGACCATATCTCTGGCCATCTCCGACCTAGGGTTCCGTTGATCCTCCCTAGGTGATCTCTCCTCTCTCTCCTAGCTTTAGGGTTCATTTTCTAGCTCTTAGGGTTAGAATCTCGTTCTAGGGTTTCGGCTAGGGTCTTTCTAGGGTTCTGATCTCGATCTCTTGTGTTGATTGCGTCGTGTCTTGCTTCGCTTATGGCAAGAACACAAATCCCGATCGATCCCTCTGGTCCATCGCCTATGACTGTCGATTCGCCACCCTCGGACCCCCCGCAACCCAAACGAACCCCACCCAAACGCCGTTCGAAGCTCTTCGTCGTTGTCGCCTCCTCTTAAGCGAAAGAGGACGGCGATAGCAAAACCCCGTTCTCAGCCCAAACCTAGGAAGCAACCTGTCTCTCCTGCTTCATTCCGTGCCCCTACACCTCCATCCGATTCCGACACGGAATACATACCCGAGATCGAGACCCATAAGGATCCCTCACCCCCTCCTAGGGAACCTGCGTCTAGCTCCCGACCCCGTACTTCCACACGTCAGCCTAAGGGAAAGGGTCCGATGCCAGTTGGCGGTGTCGATATCTCATTATGTCGCGACGACCCGTTGTGTCTCGCGGCATATAACCGTATCGAACACTGCCCGCTGCTTCTGGAGCATTTCGTACAGTTTTCAGACGTCCCAAGCCTAGCTGATCTTCTGTCATCTTCCGGTCTTATCGATTACCTTCGATATGACCCTACGGCGAATCCACACCCATACCCTCGCCTGGTCAAACTCTTCTACGCCAACCGTGTCCGGGGTCAGTACGACGAGACCCACTCGATTGAGACTACTGTCTTGGGGACACCGATTGTCCTCACGGCAGAAGTCTTAGGAGAGTTGATCGGTTGCTCGTCGTCTGGCCTCCTCCCTTCCGATATCTCCGTAGATGACATCTCTTCCCTCGATCAAGTTATTCTTTCTGAGATTTTCCATGAGATCCCTACTGCCATGATTGGCGTGCCTTCTAAGTCATTCAAGCCTAATGGCTGGGTCCTAAACTTAATCTTGAAGTCGTGCTTACTTCCTAAGTACGGCTCCTCCTCTTTGCCTTCCCAGCCATTCCTGAAGTTGATCTATGCCATATTCATGGGGAGCGAGATTAACTGGGCTCGGATCATACTCGATAAGATGGATTCTTTCGAGTGTATCCAGAAGTCCACGAAGTCTGCTCATATCCCATATCCGTGCCTTCTGACTCTTATTTTTCGACACTTCCGAGTCCCCTTGCCCCGTGATAATGAGCGCCCCCTTGGTCCCCCTCTGAACGCGACGGCCGTCAAGAAGTCTCTTGCATCGCTCCGTCACGTTCAGAGGACGACCCCTTCAGCGTCTGCCTCTGCCTCTGCCTCAGCTGCTCCCTCTACCACTCTTGACGAGCTCGCGCGTTCAGTGAGACGTATAGAGTCTCGTTATTCTCGGACTGAGGAGATACTTGCTCGTATCGCCTCTCGTTTGGGTATTGAGATCCCTCCATCTGTCTCTGATGAGGAGGAGTTGGATGAGGAGGAGATTGAGGAGCTTGTTCGTGTTTCTACTCGTGTCCCTGAGGGCACTTCTGGTGCTGCTGCTGTTTCTTCTGGTGTTGAGCCCGAGAGCACACCTGCTGCCACCATTCCTCCGGTGGATGCTTCTTCGTCTGGTGCTCCCGAGGCCACTCCCGTCGCTCCCGTGGACACTTCAGCTGATCCGGTGACCACTCCTGCTGCAGAGCCTGTTGCTGCTGCAGATCCTCCCACTGCCTCCTGAGCTTCTCTGAGGACTCTCCCGATGCACTTTGGATGATAGATCTAGCTGTGAGAGAGTTTGGGTAGGATAGAGTGTGGTTATGTTTTTGGGATCAATTTGATATTTTTGATGTATTTTGATGTTTCTCTGATGATATTTTGGATATTTTGATGTAGTGTGATACTCTGATGTCCGGTGTGACATATGTTATATGTTGTGATTTTTGATGTATTTTTGTGCTTCGATCGTTGGATCGCGTATATGTACGTTGACGGATGTATCATTTTGTTGTACTCATGCTTCATTTATATATATACATCAATGTTGACTTTTACATTATGTTGTGAACATTTTATATTTTATATGTCTCTGATGTTTTGATTTCGTCGCTCGACGATAATACTTGGTTAAATAGAATTCATTTTATAAAAACATAGAATTGTTTTCCATGCACTAAATTAACCAAGAATGTTGATATTGGAGAGTATATTCCATAACTCAATTCGTAAAATTAATTTGAGTTTTGATGATTTTTTTATCGATTTTCGACTTTGGTCTCATTGACACGCTTTGATTTAATTCGCATTTTCCTTTGGTGTCATTTGGACCGTGGTCGTATTCTACGACTCCCGTGCTTTTATTTGAAGCCATTGTTGTTGTCATTGATCTCCTCCCACTCTTTTTGCTAATGCCAAAGGGGGAGAGATATAATAATGACGATGAGCTAAATGATAATTTAAGCATTTCTCCAAGAATCTAATTTGATATGTTAGATTCAGGGGGAATTAAGATATAAAAATTGGATTTCAAATCCTAAATTCCAATATTTGATTCTCAATTTATACTTTACTCGTCTGCTTGATGCGTTTGATTATTATTTAATTTGGAATTAACGTGTCATCAATGCAGGGGGAGTAAGTAAATTACATTTGAATCATTA
Organism: Scilla litardierei; assembly: GCA_030789695.1. Lineage (NCBI taxonomy): Eukaryota > Viridiplantae > Streptophyta > Magnoliopsida > Asparagales > Asparagaceae > Scilla > Scilla litardierei. The sequence continues at coordinate 105,147,807 of CM061134.1, read as the reverse complement.
TTTTTGATTATTATTTATGTTGGTTTGTCATCACCAAAAAGGGGGAGAATGTTGGATATTGGACTCCCCGGATTTGGTTCAGTGATGCTTCTTAGACCGACTAGTTGAGCTTTCCCTGTACATGCCAAGTTACTGTTTATCGTTAGTCGGTCTATGTTCATTCAACGACCGACTAGTTGATGAACTAGTCGGTTAACAATTGTTCTTGGACCGACTAAATCAATTTGTACTCATATTATTTGTTTTATCTCTTAGTCGGTCTAAGTTCACTCACCGACCGACTAGTTGTGAAACTAGTCGGTTGGCAAGTGTTCTTTGACCGACTAGCTCTGTTAGTCTGAACTTCGACCTATTCCCTGTTCACCACTTAGTCGGTTCATGTTGATTGACCGACCGACTAGTTGATGAACTAGTCGGTCAGTGGTTGTTCTTTGACAGACTAGTTTGGTCCAGAATAGAGCCGTTGGCGCTTTACTTGAAACGGTTTTCTCTCTCTCTCTCTTTCCTCTAACCTATAAATACTTGGAGTGCTGCATTCATTGCACTCAAGGCTGATATTAAGAGAAGTTTAGAGATCAAAGAGAAATCATTCATCTCATTTAAAGCTCATTCATTTCCTTTCAAGAATCTCTCCCTCACTCTTATTTCAAAAGAGAGATTCATTGATTGTGAGCCTTCCAAGCCAAAGGCTTTATTCTAGGTCACCAACAACCTCATAGCTCTCCATTGCTGGTCATCTACTTGGAGCTAGGGTTTGGTGCCTCTTCATCTTCCCCAAAATCCGTTTTGCCCTAAATCGTAAGTTTTACTCAAGGCATAGGATTTTGTCGGTAAGCAATTTCGTATTTCATTTACTTTCATGTTGAAAGTGTTCACTCTCGGTTGTGAGAGTGTGTTTGTGATCCCGGGTTGTGGGAGTCACAATTTCCTTTGTGTATGATTTGACTTGGTGAAGGTTCTTCACAAGTATTTCATAATGGAAATCTTGAGTTAGGGTTTCTAACTCAAGTATCCGGAGGGGATCCGGGTGGTTGGGACGTAGGATCACTGAGAACAAGTCGGGGAGACTTGGGTGGATCCGAACCCAGTAATATTGCTTGTTTGCGATTGTCTTCTTTGTTGTCGATTATTTACTACTCCGCATTTCCGCATTAATTGGTAGAGTTTGCAAGATAATTAGGAATTATCCTCTTAATTATTTTAAAGTACTATTCATCCCCCCTCCAGTACTTGTGCAGTAGCTTAGCAGGGCATTACAATTTCTTGGGCATTTTCCAACGTTTCATGAAAACGCCGGGAAATGTCTTGGTCATTTCCAAATATTTTACGAAAACGCCGACAAAGGTAGACATTTTGTGGCATTTCAGCATAACGCAGAGAAAACATTTAGCCACACCGCATTTTTCCCACGTCTTTGCGGCGTTTCGTTAAACGTCAGAAAAACATTTACCAACGCTTTGAAAATGCGAGGAAACGTTAAAAAACGCTGGCAAAAGTCTTTTTAAAGTGGTTCATCCTCTGCAAGACCATAATGTCATTGGAACAAAGTGGATCTTCAAAAACAAGACGGATGAGGTTGAAGTTGTCATCTGAAACAAGACAATGTTAATAGCACAAGGTTACCGACAAGAAGAATGTATAGATTTTGAAGCATCCTTTGCCCCGGTAACTAGATTAGAATCTATTTGGCTATTGTTATCATTTACATCATTCAAGAATTTTAAACTTTTTCAAATGGATGTGAAAAGTGCATTTTTAAATGGAGATGTTGAGGAAGTTTATGTTTCACAACCACCTGGTTTCATAAATGAAAAATCACCAGATCTTGTTTTTAGACTCAAGAAAGCTCTTTATGGGTTGAGACAAGTTCCTAGAGCTTTGTATGATCGACTAAAGAATTTTCTTTTGGATTTGGGTTTCAAAATGAGAGAAGCTCATTCAACATTTTTCACTAAGTATTTTGATCATGACATATTGAAAATTCAAATATATGTTGTTGATATTCTATTTGGTTCTACTAACTCTTCACTTTGTTAAGATTTTGCTAAGTCCATGCAGTACGAATTTGAGATGAGTCACATGGGAGAGCACACCTACTTTCTAGGACTTCAAATCCGTTAATTGGAACAAGGGATCTTCATCCACCAGACAAAGTACATTGTGGAATTGATCAAGCGCTTTGGGATGGGATCATCTTCATCCAACAATGAGCACAACAATGCATCTTGATAAAGATGAACGTGGAACAGATATTGACAATCATCAATATCATGCTATGATTGTTAGCTTACTCTATCTTACAGCAAGTAGAGCTGATATTATGTTTTCAGTATACTTATGTGCACGTTATCAATCACAACCAAAACAATCACATTTGATTACGGTCAAACGGATTTTACGATAGTTAAATCAATCACTTGACTATGGATTATTCTATCCTAAGTCATGCTCTTATTAGCTAGTTTCATTTAGTGATGCCGATTTTGCCGGATGTAAATCCAATAGGAAAAGTACTAGTGGCACTTGTCATTTTTAGGAAATTTGCGTGTGCCTTGGTTCTTCAAGAAACAAAATTTTGTATCTCTTTCTACAACCGAAGCAGAATACATTGCCGCGGGATTAGGTTGTGCACAAGTTTTATGGATGAGACAAACACTTAAGGACTATCTCAATGATTGTGGTATGTCCAATCATGGTTGATAAGCAAAAAGCTATTTGTCTCTCCAAGAACCCGATGCAACACTCACGTACCAAACACATTGATATTAGATAGCATTTCATTAATCATCATGTCATCAAGAAGGATGTTTATCTAGAGTACATCAACACCCAAAACCAAATTGCCAATATTTTCACCAAACCACTCAAAGAAGATTACTTTGTGAGGCTTGTGAGAGAATTAGGTATTATGGATGAATCTGAATTCTAGAAGATCATTGTCCTTATGTTTAGTATAATTCATCTCATGCCGGCGTTTTTATGTCGACGTTTTTAAGAAATGTTAGTAAATGGCTATTGGTGTTTCGGCATTTACCAGCATTTATAAAAATGTCAGAAAAAGTTGGACTTTTCGCGGCGTTTATACGGACGCCGACAAATGCTGTACTTTTCCCGGCCTTTTACTGGATTTTTCACGGTGCTTCACTAAAAACGCTGGCAAAATATTGGACTTTTCCCGGCGCTTCACTATAAACGTTGGTGTTTGTTGTAAAGAAGAAAAAGTTTTAGTGGCATTCTTGTGAATTTTAATGGCAAACCTATAAATAAGCGCTCTTAAAAATATTAAACCGGTAAAAATTTAAATGGCAAAGTCGTAATAAATAGTCAAAAAAATTAGGGAAGCCAACTAAATGGGCGCATATCTAAAATTTTTCCCTCCCAGTAGGGCCTGTTCTTTTCTCGGAATGTAGCCAGAAAGTTGGGAAGTTTCACTATTCATACACTATAGAAGAGAATCTGGGCTCAGATTCTTGATGGTCTGTTCTTTTGCATGAAAGTGAAACTGGGAATAGAAGCTTATGTGGTAGCCAAAATGGGAATCCATGCTTTTTTTGTTTCCTCAATGAATCAAGGGGATTACAAAGAATTCCAACATGCTGTGTGCCCCACCACCGAGAGACAATTTGTTTGAGTTTTTTTCTTTCGGAAACAATGATAACTCCATTGCTTTGCGTGGGCCCCACAAGCAAAAACAAATTCAAAGTGCAGGCAATGACTTTGATTAGAGTGGGCCCAACTGAAAATTGAAATGATTGAGGTAGTGAAATCATTCATTAGTTTAATAATTAATATTTAATTAGTTTATTGTTTAATTAGTTTATTTTTAATAAATTTCTTTAGTTTAAAAAGTAATAATTTAAATTTGAATGGGCCATACATCACTTTTTTCACCCAACTTTCTTCAACCAAAAGAACACACTACACGGTGTAGGACCCACATTCAACTTTCCACCTCCACAATCCAACCATACTTTCCAACAAAAGAACTACACCATATTTCTCTCTCATCAGATTTCCCACTTCTCAACTTTCCCAATTTATACTTTCCTACAAAAGTGCCGCGGGGGGGGGGGGGGGGGGGGGGTGAATAGTGTAATGGCAAGCAAAGTGCTTAATTAAAAGTTACTGAAATTAAAGCACAATAAGCAGCGGAAATTAAACAGAGTGCTCAACAATAACAATTGCAAACACAAGGATTTTACCCTGGTTCTCCAAAACTTGAGTACGTCCAGCCACACCAATATTTACTATAATTCTCATAACGAGAAGTGAATAAAATCTCACATAGAGATACCTCACACAGAGGATTTAGGATTCCCACAAAGCGATATCCTTACTCTCACACAGAGGATTTAGGATTCCCACAAAGAGATATCCTTACTCTCACACATAGAGACCTCACACATAGGATTTTGTCCTACACAAGGACCTAACCAACCCTATACATGGGTCAAACTCCCACACAGAGAATTACTAACTCCCACACAGAGAATTAGGGTTAGCCTTATACTAGGACACCAAACTCACACAAAGAGAGTAACTCCCACAAAGAGAGTATCTAATTCCCACAAAGAGAATTAGGGGTATCACAAAGGCGAAACGAAATAACACTTACCTATGCCTTGATATGATCTTACCAATGAGATGAAGAAGGCATGTAAGTGACACTCAAGTGCTTGAGATGAGGCTTTGATTGCACTTGATGATCTTTCTCTCTTCGAGGAATGAATCCTAACACTTCTCACTTGAGTGTATGAAATGAAGAGAAGAAAGATGTTCTCCAAGAAAAGGAATGAGATTGAAATCCCTTGGAGAAATTTCCTAGAGCTTAGATGCTATAGCATAAGATTGAAGCTCAAATGAGGGAATGTGAGAGATTAGGAGTGGCTAATGATTCACAAAGATATTCAATATTAACCAAGTGTTCTAAATGAACTAAGCCATCTCCTATATATAGGAAGCCAAGAAGAACCCATAAAACCAGCCAAAAACCCAAAGGGAAGAAATCTACAACGGCTAGATTTTGGACTGAAACGTCATTGACAGTCGACTGATGAACAAATGACAGTCAACTGTTCAACGGCTAGAAAAATCCCAACGGCTATAATCTGAGCCGGGACAGTCGACTGTGGAAAACTACACAGGCAACTGTAAAATAGACAATCGATTGTATATCCTTCATCAGGCGACTGCTGCAGGGGATGAAGACAAACAGAGAGATGCAATTTACTCCCAGTATGCATACAGGTGACTGATGACCAAAGTACAGTCGACTGTAAAATAGACATGCGACTGTATATCATTCATCAGTGGACTGCTGCAGAGGATGGCAGTAACACAAAGTGATGCAATTTTCGTACTTACGCCTTTCAGACGACTGTTGACCATTTCACAGGCGACTGTAAATATACCGGCGACTGTAAATACTTCATCAGTCGACTGATGCGAAAAGCTCAAGTAGAGTCAATAAAAGGTTGACTTGAGCAGTGAACCACAGTCGACTGTAGAAGGCTCGACAGGCGACTGGAATCACCCAGTCGACTGTAAATCTTTGAGCAGGCGACTGTTGGAGAGCCAGAGACTCCAAATGAGTCTTTGAGCAAGATGAACCTATTGGGTTGGATTCTATGATAATCCTAAGGCTCACTAAGATGGTTAAATGCATATGCATGAGAGTATAACCATCTATCAAGGCATTACAATAATCCTAGAATCAAAAAGATAAATACAAGTAATAGAAATTACATGGATTACATATTACATCTCCTAGAGTTTAAGTCTTCAAGCTCACGATACCTTGATGCTCCCCAATCATCTCCAGTACCCCTTGATGAGCTTCTCTTCATCAAGCTCCAAAATTTAGCACTCCATCACTCTTGGAGGTCTTTAAGATATCCCTTGTAATATCCTCCAAGCATTTTGCTTTGTCTCATCAACATATAATCATTAAGATAAATTGAGACTAAAACATAAGATTGATTAGCACACTAACATAATGTATTGATCATCATCACAACAACGTTAGTCTTGAACCTAAGAACTAACAATAAATGCTCAGTTAGGATGTTTGCATTTATCAATTAGCTTAAGAACAATTATAAAATTTCTTCTAAGTTCATTTCAAGTTTTTAGATACATGTTAGACGCCTGGTGTAGTTGAACTAGACGTCTAACATATCAAATATATCTGTCTCTCAGATTTTTTTCCATCTGACCAGACCTCTGATGATGTCTTACCAAATGCCTAAACCGTTGTTCAGACGCCTGGATATTGAACTCCAGACGCCTAGTAATTGGAATGTCAGTCTGTCAGATTTTTCCCGAGAGCGATCATCTTCCAAATTCACAAAATCAGGCGTTCGATGCTGACTTACCAGACGCTTGAATAAATTGTTAGGCGCCTGATTGGTCCGCTACAAACGCCTGATCATCATAACTTATGATTTACATCTACTATATTCTTCTGACCAGATGTCTGATGCTCTTGATCCAAACATCGGGTTCAGTATAATCTCATTTGTCTTTTTAATTCTCCATATGCTTTGATACTTCACTCTAGACGCTTGTCGAAGGATTTTATGCTAGATCAATTTTTGATCCAATAGCGTAGATTTCTCATCCAATTGATATAAATCCCGATTCATTCCTGTTACACCTATTTGGCCGAAGCCCGAAAGACACGAGCCCAGAAACCCGACTGCCGACCAGAAGCCCATCTGCGCAATCTGGCCCGCCCGACAAGGCCCTATAGAGGACCCCCAAATATCGACCCGACCCGGCCCCGATAACGCACGAGTCACCCGCCCACTCCAGCGATAACCGTTCCCCTGATCCCGCTACCACTTAATGGCCGTGATGGGGAGGTGCTAGCATGGCGCGGGGAGCGGCGACGGGGGGCGGATTGAGGGGGCACGATCGAGGGCGGACGACCGACGTGGGCCAGGGGCAATCACGGCGGGAGGTCTATAAAAGGGCTGGAGAGACGACTGGACAGGGGACCGCATCTCAGGTAACTAAAACCTAAGGTACTCCATCAACGACCTAGTTCCCACATTCCAAATTCCTTCCTCCCCCGCTCGCGCCGGTAGACGCCGTTCCGATCTCCTCTCGAGTCGAACCGTCTCTGCCGGGCCTCCTCTTTCAGATCACTGTCTGACTTAGGCATCGGAGGGGATTTGGCCGGAACCAAGGTCCGGCCCCCCTGACGAGCGTTCTCATCTGCACAGGAGGACATCAGATCCACGGGCCGAGGCTTCCCCTCCGCCCCGCGACCGGCCACGTATCCAGCAGGACGATCGAGGCTACCCCTCGTCGCCCGACCGCCGAGGCCGAGCACGTCCGTCCGAGGCCGAGCGTCTCAACCCGGGTCGAGGCTTCCCCTCGCCCCCCCTTGCGACCGAGGATCCCGATTCGGCCCGGCCGACGCGCTCCACGTCGTCCCCAACTCCGACTCGTGCCTCGTCTGCACCGACTCGACACACCTGAGGGACCCAAGCGGGCCCCTTGACCACGTTGACCGGGTTGTCCACGGTCAACGCTTTTGTAGTGAGAAAACACTCTGAAACATCTGGCGCCGTCTGTGGGAAACGAACTGTCCCACGAAGAAACAAACCACACCTGCAATGACACGGCTTCGCCCGTCTCGACGAAAGGAGAGCAATGCTCTGACGCGAAGCGACATGGCCCGCCATCGTTGGCAAGAGTGGGCCCGGGCCCAGCGCGAGGAGGATCGTGAGGAGAGGACCGGGAGACCCTCGCCGTCCCTACCGGTCGGGAGACCGAGCACGTCTGTAACAGCGCGCAGCTCGGACGTAGCTTTGGTGGTGTCGGTGATCATAGACACCACCATGGTACGGCGATTGCTCGTCGACACCGGCAGCTCCTGCGACGTCCTCTTCATGTCAACCCTGGAAAAGATGGGGCGGCGGAAGGAAGCCTTGCGACCTCGCTCGGGTCCCGTGGTGGGATTCACGGGTCATTCCACCCCCATCATCGGCACGATCCATCTCCCGGTAACACTCGGAGGCCCACCAGACTCGGTGTCCCTGGCGGTAGAATTCATCGTATTGGGGATCGGGTCGGAATACAATGGGATCATCGGCCGACCCCTACTCAACGCCATCGGCGCGGTGGTCTCGACCCTCCATCAGACTATCAAGTTCCGAACGCCCGGGGGGATGGGGCAAGTCGAAGGCGACGCGGGGAGACCGAATACCTGCTATCAACTGGCGGAGGAAGGTCCTGAAGATCATCTAGTCGACCGGATGGCCGCGCTCGACTTAAGGGGCGGGCCGAGGCCCACCCCTGCGGAGGAGCAAGAGCAGATCCCGGTCACGGACGTTGAGGGCCGGTTCGTCTCAATCGGGAGAGGGCTAAGCCACGACCTGAGGAGCCAACTGGTCGAGTGCCTGGAGGCGAACCTAGACGTCTTTGCTTGGTCACCAGAGGACATGCCCGGCGTAGATCCCCAGGTGATTGTCCACCAGATCAACGCCGACCCTAACTTCAGGCCGGTCAGGCAGAAGAAGCGGAACCTGGGCGGCGAGAAGATGAAGGCGGCCTACGAGGAAGTGGAACGTCTCCTCGACGCCGGCTTCATACGAGAGGTCTGGTTCCTGGAGTGGCTATCAAACGTGGTGATGGTCAGGAAACCCAACGGGAAGTGGCGAATGTGCGTGGACTTCAGTGATCTCAACAAAGCCTGTCCCAAGGACAGCTACCCCCTGCCGCGCATTGACCACCTGATGGACAACGCTTCGGGGTACGAGATGCTTAGCTTCATGGACGCCTACTCAGGGTACAATCAAGTCCAGATGGACCCCCGGGACGAAGAGATGACAGCCTTCACGACGGACCGGGGAACATACTGCTACAAGAAGATGCCCTTTGGCTTGAAGAACGCAGGGGCCACCTACCAGAGAATGGTCAACAAGGTTTTTTACTCCCAGATCGGGAGGAACATGGAGGTCTACGTCGACGACATGCTTGTCAAGTCGAGAAAGCCGGAGGACCACATCGCCGACCTTCGTGAAACCTTCGAGCGGTTGCGGTGACACAACATCCGAGTCAACCCCACGAAGTGCACGTTCGGGGTAAGATCTGGCAAATTCTTGGGGTTTATGATAACTAACCGTGGCATTGAAGCTAATCCGGACAAGATCAAGGCACTGATCAACATGCATGAGCCGACGACGATCAAAGAGCTGTAGAGGCTGAATGGGCACGTCGTAGCCTTGGGGCGATTCCTTTCCAAATCGGCAGAAAGATCGCTCCCCTTCTTCAAAGTTCTGAGGATAGCGATCACGGAACCATCGGACAATAGGAAGACGATACTATGGGACGAAGACTGCTCCAGGGCATTCGTGGATCTCAAGGAATATCTCCGCAGCCCGCCTCTCCTGTCCAAGCCATGGGAAGGGGAGTCGCTAAGCCTTTACCTGGCGTGCGCGGAGGAAGCAGTGAGCTCGGTGCTGATCCGGGAGGACGGTGGGGTGCATTGGCCGGTGTACTACACGAGTCAGATCTTGAAGGGGGCGGAGGTGCGGTACTCGCCCATGGAGAAACTGGCGTACGCCCTCGTTCTCTCAGCGCGAAGGCTCAGGCCCTATTTCCAGGCCCACACCATACTGGTCTTGACCGACTCACAACTGGAGCAGAATCTCAAGAGATTCGACCGAATGGGAATGATGCTGAACTGGGGGGTGGAATTGAGCGAGTTCGACCTCCGATTCAAACCGCGCACGGCCATCAAAGGGCAGGCCTTGGCTGACTTCATCGCTGAATGCACGACGGAAGGAGCACATCCCCCAGAGGAAGAAGGCCCAGCAACGGTAATTGCCCAACCCTTGTCTTTTCTTTCGGCTGACCACTTCCAGTCAGGAGTCCCAGGAGCGTGGATAGTCCATGTGGACGGATCGACCACACAATCAGGAGGCGGGGCTGGGATCGCGATCCGATCTCCGGAAGGGAACGTCGTGGAGTACGCGTTACGGTTCGAGTTCCCCGCCACCAACAACGTGGCAGAATACGAAGCGGTGATCAACGGCCTGAGGCTGTCCCGGGAGCTCGGGGCCGAATCTGTGCGCCTCCTCAGCGACTCGAAGCTCATTGTCAACCAACTTCTGGGAAGTTACGAGGCGCGGGAGGAGACGATGCAGAGGTATCACGCCGTCGCCAAGGCGGCATTCTCCAGGTTCAAAAACGCGGAAGTCTTGCATCTCCCGTGATCGGAGAACGCACGGGCGGACGCGCTGTCGAAGCTAGCCTCGTCCTCACCTAAGGAGCTGGGCTGCACCATCTACGTGGAGAACCTGCAGTCCCCTAGCACGGAGGAGCGGGAGGTGATGGCGATCGACCAAATCCCACCTGGATGGATCCGATCATTCGGTACCTCACTCATGGGGAGGTGCTGACGGATTGGGACGAGCGTCGGACCCTGGAGAGGAAGGCGCTCTGATACGTGATCCATGAGGGGACGCTCTACCGGAGGCGCTGGACGAAGGCTGATGTCCTCCCATACCTGAAATGCATCGGACCGCTGGAAGCCGACTACGTCCTACGGGAGGTTCACGATGGGGTTTGCGGAAATCACCACGGGGGCAAGATGGTTGCACAGAAAATCTTGAGGCAGGGATACTACTGGCCGACCCTGGTACAAGACGCAACAAACTACGTCCAAAAGTGTCAGAAATGTCAGAGGTATGCCCACCACACCTCAACTCCCCCATCGGAGCTCATCCCTATCGTGAGCCCCATCCCATTTGCGAAATGGGGGCTCGACATCCTCGGACCGTTTAAGCCGGGCCGAGGGCAGCGGAAGTATCTGATTGTGGCGGTGGACTACTTTACCAAATGGATCGAGGCGGAACCGTTGGCCACCATCACATGGAAGAAAGCGAAAAGCTTCGTGTGGACTTCCATCATCTCCAGATTCGGAGTGCCCCGGTCCATCGTCACATACAACGGGAAACAGTTCGACTCCGCGGGGTTCAAAGACTTCTGCGCGGAATGGGGAATCAAGCTTCTCTTCGCCTCTGTAGCGCACCCCCAGACCAACGGAATGGCGGAAGCAGCCAACAAATGTATCATAGAGCCCCTTCGAAAGAAAGTGAAGGACGCCGAAGGAAGCTGGCCGGAAGAGCTCCCCGGGATACTCTGGTCATACCGGACGACCCACAAGGAGGCCACCGGCGAGACCCCGTTCATGCTTGCCTACGAGGCCGAGGCGGTGGTACCGGTCGAGTTGGGTGAGGAATCTCTCCGCCTCAAATGCTTTGACGAAGATAGGAACTCGCAGGGTCTGGAGCTCAGTCTGGAGCTCCTCGGCGAACGGCGGGAACAAGCCCTAGCCACCATCATCCGCCAGAAGCAGAAGGTGGCCCGATACTACTATGCTCGGGTCAGGGGCCGAAGCTACCACCTTGGGGACCTGGTCCTCCGGAAAGCAGGCTTCAACCCGGATACCGCTCGTAAAGGGAAGCTCGTGGCTAAATGGGAGGGACCCTACAAAGTCGTCGAGGTCCTCAGACCTGCAACCTACCGTCTAGCCAATATGGAGGGGAGGATTCTCACTCACACCTGGAATGCGGAACACTTACGCAAGTACTTTCAATGAATGTATCATTCTCTATGAAATAAATTTATTTAAGTTCGTTTCCTTTCCAGATAAACAAAAAGATGTACAGAGAGACGCACGTAGAGGTCGAGGGGCATTCCCCTCCCTCATTCATCTCCAGGGGCACCCGTGGAGCCACAGGCTGGCGGTCCGCTTGGGCCATCCCCCACACTCCGTTCGCCGTCAGAGTGCATCCGGAGATCCTCGAAGTTGACTCCCGAGAGCGGGAACTTCTTCTGGATCTCGGATTGACACCGGGCGAAGCCCTTCTAGAACGCCACCACCAAGGCGGTCTCAACGAAGGAGGTGGCGTACTCAGCCACGGCGTCTTGGGCGAATCCGGGATGGGTCCACCGCCTCAAGCCCACACAACCGAGCCTCTAAGGTCTCGATCTGGCGTTGGTGCTCCGCCCTCTCCTTCTCGATCTCCCGGGATCTCTCGCCAAGTTGAGCAAGGAGAGCCCTCACCTGCTCCTCTGCCGCTTCCAGATGATCGGAGAGCTCCAGGGCCTCGGGGGCAGCAACGGAGACGGGGATCTTTTCGGCTCCCCCAGACGTGTCAGCATCTCTCAAAAGCTCGGCGACCCGCGCCTCGGCCTCTGACTTTGCAGTCAGAGCCAAGGCCCTCTCCCGGTCCGCCTCCTCCAAAGCAGAGGACAGCTCAGTTACGCGGGTCTCCAAGGACCTGACCCGCACTTCCTCTAACTGACCCGCCTCTCCTTCCTCGCCATGGGCCTCAAGATCTCGCCCGGCATCAGACTTGGCTTTGGGAAGCGCCGCAAACTGACGCCTCATCGAGAGACCCACCGAGGACAACTGCACCAAGGCAACAAAGGTAAGACGGCGAAAGCAGCTGGAGGGAGGACAAGCAGAGACACTCTACCTGTTGGCCGGCCTGAATCACAAAGGTGGCCAGACAGTCACCTCTAACTCCATACAGCGCAGCCTGATCGGGAGGGAGGCAACTATTCTCGGCCACTCGCGCAGCGGCTCCGCGGCTCGAAAACACCGATTCCTTCTCCCCTACCGGGAAGCGTGGACGAAGAAGACCCTCCCCTGACGAAGGAAACTCGCCGGGGTTGGAGCGGAACGCGCCTAGATACCGATCGTAGGCATCAGGGAGAGAACCGTCTGGGAGAGGCGAAGGGCCGACCCACGGCCAGGAAACGTCAGCGGGGACGGGTCGGAGCTGATCAGCAGGCGGCGAGACATCAACTCCCTCGACCCCCTCACGGATCCTCTTGGAAGACCCCAACAAGGGGACAGAGGGGGATGGCCCCTTCTTCCTCTTGGAGCCTCCAGTCGAGGTCACGGCCCACTGCTTCTTCCGGACCTCCAGCACATGATCCCTCCTACGCGGATTTGGATCTGAGACCTGCACGTGAGTGCTGGCGGGGGAAGGATCGAGAGGGAATCCACCTGCACTCAAAGAAGAAATGAGAGACCAAGCAGAGCCCAGGCAACCTCGGATGGCGAATGCTCGGAGAGCTTACCCAAGGGCCACACCGTCTTACGCAAGTTATGGTCACTGAAGAGGACGTCGATCGACCGCTCCCTCGCAGGAATCGCCAGCATGCCCTTCGCCGTCTGTTGCTCGGCGACAGTCGGCTCACCCAGATCGAGGATGACTGCGCCGGCCGCCTCCCACCGAACCGGGAAAGGTACACTCGGCGGGAACGTGACAAACACGTATTCCCCCTTCCAGCGTTTCAGGGAGCTCGGCAACCCCAACACCAGGGTCATCTTCGGGCGGGCGCTGATGTAAATCCACGCCCCCGATTGGTGGTGGCTCAGGCGGTAGAACTGGGCGAAGAGACGAAGAGAGGGCGCCACTCCCCTCAGCATGCAGACGAAGACGAACCCGACGAGGAGCCCGACGGCGTTGGGGCAGAATTGACACAGGCACACGTTGTGGGCCTGAAGGAACTCAACGATGAAGGGGTGGAGCGGGAAACGAAGCCCAAATCGGAAGCACTTCTCGTATATTCCAACCTCGTTGGGACCAGGAAGGTAGATCCGCTCGTCGGACCCAGGAGCACGAGCCGAGTAAGGCGGAAGCAGGTAGGCGGAGCGCATGCTCCCGATGGCGGTGGCACAGATCGACGAAGGCCACGACAAGACCTCTGGGGGCACCCCTGAAAGTTCACCCCCGTGCCGACGAATCGCCGAAGGAGGGGTACCCACCAGGCCAGGAGCAGCGTCACGCTCCGGCCGACCCGAACCCGTGGCAGAGGAAGACGACATGAGGCAGAGCTCAGGCAGAATCGGGATCAGCGCAAAGAAGAAAATGACGGGATGGCGGCTCACAACCCACTCAGCTTCTCAACCTAAGACGGCCCCGCGAGCGGTGGGGATAAGCTTGCAGCTACACGTGGCAGCATCAGAGGACCGACGGTGCTTCGGAGCCCGCGCCTTAAAAGTATAGAACGGACCAACTCATGATGACGACTAATAAATGAGTCGGCATCGACTGACGAGACTGTCAAAGTCGACGGAAGTCACATCGGCCGAGCCGAACCGGTCGAGGCCGATCGACCTGACCAATGGGGGCAATTGTTACGCCTATTTGGCCGAAGCCCGAAAGACACGAGCCCAGAAACCCGACTGCCGACCAGAAGCCCATCTGCGCAATCTGGCCCGCCCGACAAGGCCCTATAGAGGACCCCCAAATATCGACCCGACCCGGCCCCGATAACGCACGAGTCACCCGCCCACTCCAGCGATAACCGTTCCCCTGATCCCGCTACCACTTAATGGCCGTGATGGGGAGATGCTAGCATGGCGCAGGGAGCGGCGACGGGGGGCGGATTGAGGGGGCACGATCGAGGGCGGACGAGCGACGTGGGCCAGGGGCAATCACGGCGGGAGGTCTATAAAAGGGCTGGAGAGACGACTGGACAGGGGACCGCATCTCAGGTAACTAAAACCTAAGGTACTCCATCAACGACCTAGTTCCCCCATTCCAAATTCCTTCCTCCCCCGCTCGCGCCGGTAGACGCCGTTCCGATCTCCTCTCGAGTCGAACCGTCTCTGCCGGGCCTCCTCTTTCAGATCACTGTCTGACTTAGGCATCGGAGGGGATTTGGCCGGAACCAAGGTCTGGCCCCCCTGACGAGCGTTCTCATCTGCACAGGAGGACATCAGATCCACGGGCCGAGGCTTCCCCTCCGCCCCGCGACCGGCCACGTATCCAGCAGGACGATCGAGGCTACCCCTCGTCGCCTGACCGCCGAGGCCGAGCACGTCCGTCCGAGGCCGAGCGTCTCAACCCGGGTCGAGGCTTCCCCTCGCACCCCCTTGCGACCGAGGATCCCGATTTGGCCCGGCCGACGCGCTCCACGTCGTCCCCAACTCCGACTCGTGCCTCGTCTGCACCGACTCGACACACCCGAGGGACCCAAGCGGGCCCCTTGACCACGTTGACCGGGTTGTCCACGGTCAACGCTTTTGTAGTGAGAAAACACTCTGAAACATCTGGCGCCGTCTGTGGGAAACGAACTGTCCCACGAAGAAACAAACCACACCTGCAATGACACGGCTTCACCCGTCTCGACGAAAGGAGAGCAATGCTCTGACGCGAAGCGACAGGGCCCGCCATCGTTGGCAAGAGTGGGCCCGGGCCCAGCGCGAGGAGGATCGCGAGGAGAGGACCGGGAGACCCTCGCCGTCCCTACCGGTCGGGAGACCGAGCACGTCTGTAACAGCGCGCAGCTCGGACGTAGCTTTGGTGGTGTCGGTGATCATAGACACCACCATGGTACGGCGACTGCTCGTCGACACCGGCAGCTCCTGCGACGTCCTCTTCATGTCAACCCTGGAAAAGATGGGGCGGCGGAAGGAAGCCTTGCAACCTCGCTCGGGTCCCGTGGTGGGATTCACGGGTCATTCCACCCCATCATCGGCACGATCCATCTCCCGGTAACACTCGGAGGCCCACCAGACTCGGTGTCCCTGGCGGTAGAATTCATCGTATTGGGGATCGGGTCGGAATACAATGGGATCATCTGCCGACCCCTACTCAACGCCATCGGCGCGGTGGTCTCGACCCTCCATCAGACTATCAAGTTCCGAACGCCCGGGGGGATGGGGCAAGTCGAAGGCGACACGGGGAGACCGAATACCTGCTATCAACTGGCGGAGGAAGGTCCCGAAGATCGTCTAGTCGACCGGATGGCCGCGCTTGACTTAAGGGGCGGGCCGAGGCCCACCCCTACGGAGGAGCAAGAGCAGATCCCGGTCACGGACGTTGAGGGCCGGTTCGTCTCAATCGGGAGAGGGCTAAGCCACGACCTGAGGAGCCAACTGGTCGAGTGCCTGGAGGCGAACCTAGACGTCTTTGCTTGGTCACCAGAGGACATGCCCGGCGTAGATCCCCAGGTGATCGTCCACCAGATCAACGCCGACCCTAACTTCAGGCCGGTCAGGCAGAAGAAGCGGAACCTGGGCGGCGAGAAGATGAAGGCGGCCTCCGAGGAAGTGGAACGTCTCCTCGACGCCGGCTTCATACGAGAGGTCTGGTACCCGGAGTGGCTATCGAACGTGGTGATGGTCAGGAAACCCAACGGGAAGTGGCGAATGTGTGTGGACTTCAGTGATCTCAACAAAGCCTGTCCCAAGGACAGCTACCCCCTGCCGCGCATTGACCACCTGGTGGACAACGCTTCGGGGTACGAGATGCTTAGCTTCATGGACGCCTACTCAGGGTACAATCAAGTCCAGATGGACCCCCGGGATGAAGAGATGACAGCCTTCATGACGGACCGGGGAACATACTGCTACAAGAAGATGCCCTTTGGCTTGAAGAACGCAGGGGCCACCTACGCAGGGGCCCCGCGACCGGCCACGTATCCAGCAGGACGATCGAGGCTACCCCTCGTCGCCCGACCGCCGAGGCCGAGCACGTTCGTCCGAGGCCGAGCGTCTCAACCCAGGTCGAGGCTTCCACTCGCCCCCCTTGCGACCGAGGATCCCGATTCGGCCCGGCCGATGCGCTCCATGTCGTCCCCAACTCCGACTCGCGCCTCGTCTGCACCGACTCGACACACCCGAGGGACCCAAGCGGGCCCCTTGACCACGTTGACCGGGTTGTCCACGGTCAACGCTTTTGTAGTGAGAAAACACTCTGAAACAGTTCCATTAGGGCTTCAGAAATATATTTCATTCGTCTGCTCGTTCGTCTGACCTTTCGTATGTCTCTTCTATTTGTCAATCTTCGACCAACCCATGTCAGTCTCTTGCTTGAACTTAGGTAAAACGAAACTCATTTCTCTACTCCAATCTTCTTGGTATCGAGGTTTTTCATTTTTGCACTCATCTTTCGATGAAAATTTCCTATGGTTTCAACATGTCATGAACGAAACGTGCTCGTAAATCATCACCTCCTCAATATTTGATGATTGAGGTTCAGTCATCATCACCAAAACCTTATCAGCCTGGTTCAAGAACTCATCGGTTCAAGATGACAATTTCTCTTGATGTGTCGCACCAAATAACGATGTCTAGAAACAACCACTTGATCGACCTTCTTCATCATTTCAGCCACTGTCCTCTGAGCACTCCCCTGCTCATGATGATTCTTATGTAGGGTTATTGACGAATGAGCTTGAACAGGGAGCTTGGTTTTATTCATGAACAAAATCCTTGTTCAAGATCTGTTCGTTTACTAAGCGAGCTCTAAAAACATGTTCAAGCTTGTTCTAGCTTAAACGTTAAGCTTACCGAACATAAATGAACTAAACGAACATTTACCGAGCTCATTCACGAGTAGTTTATCGAAAATTCTCTTCATTAACAAGACTAATTGAGCTTGTTCGTAAATATGTTCAGGAACATGTTCGTGAACACACAATCAATCTTGTTTATGAACAATTTTCAAACAAATGAACGAACGTCAATTTTTTAATCAAGAATAATAATGTTTAAACATAATTACCAATGAATAAATCAATTAAATAAAAGGAATAAATATTTACATGACAAAAACAAACAAATCCAGGATAATAGCTCTATAAATCACATTACAAGCATCGATTCCAAGCATAGTAAAAATTATAGTATTTGTCTAAATGCAATACAATGTAAGAACCCAATATTCCAACAATTTCACCAACAATGTATTATAATGAACACTTAACGAGCTTGTTCATGAACATCACTTAACGAGCTTGTTCACGAACACTTAACGAGCTTGTTCATGAACATAAGTGAACGAACACAGTTATGTTCAAGCTCTGTTCATTTACTAACCAAGCTTTAAAAATGTGTTAAAGCTTGTTCATTAAGCTTCCCGGACGAACGTAAACGAACATGTACCGAGCTGGTTCACGAGTAGTTCGTCGTATGTTCGTTCGTCAACAACCCAATTCTCATGCTCATTCTGACACTACAGTTCCGAAAGACCCCCTTAAGGTCATCATAAATAGAGTTGAGTTTCTGATCCACAGCTCCCTTCATCAGGATAGTGATCTGATTTTCCTCTGTATCAACCTAGAGAGAGTTTAGTATACCGTCTCTATACTTGGTTAGGATTATGGTCACATCAGTAATCTTCTCTGACTTATTCAGGACAAAAGACATCCTCCCTCTGATCCATCCTCCTCCTCATAGCCTCCAGAGAATTTATCTCAGCGTTGGGGAGAATTTGAGTATAATTTCTCAAACATCTGGATTGTGGTTACATAAATGCATAGCGAGCTCATGATTGTGAAAGATATGGTTACAAACATTCAGGAGAAATTAGATACTCTAGTGCCAACACCAAGAGATATCATTGTTCTTACCCCACCAGGACCTAGTGGATCTCGGTCACCTCCTCCTACTGCTGATTGATGATGTTCTAGACATCCTCAAGCATATCTCCATCCTTAAAATGTATTTTTGAACGTTGATTGAGAAGAGCGCTTATGCGGATACATTTTTTTCGATTTGTTTAGGTTATATGGGTGTTTTGGGATCATAGTTGGTATAGTTCTTGAGTATATGGTTGTCACATCTTTATGTGACTGTTACTTGTGAATGGTGTCACATTTTGGCATATGTGACATATAGATATATTGTGTCTTTAGACGAGCGATGAAGTTGTATTTTGTAACATCGACGTCATTATACGTATACATGAAACTTTGATGCTTACTGAAAATGTGTCATTATTTTTTTAAATATTTTTTTGCACTCCAAATATGTGTTGGAATTCCATAATTCTACATCTCTATTCCATATGATTTTGATATAACAAACACATTATTATTACTAACTCCTTCTGTGCAGATAACTGGCTACTCAACATTCACATCTTAGGAATAATCACTTGTTACTACCTCATGCACAAAGGCTTCTCAAATTTAGATTCAGTCATATCTACAGCCTTTATGTAATCAATGTATTTTTTATTTTGTAGCTTTTTAAGTTTGATGATGACTTATCTTAGATGATTATGGTCTCTCCTAACATTTATCTACTAGTCTTTCAGAATTCTAAAATTCCTATTTTAGAAATTTGTCGACCAATAAATTTTTGGTAGCCGACTAATTTTTTTCTTTTCAAATTTGACTTTGAAATGTGCTGATCAAATCCCTCTTCATATCAGTTCCACGTCAGTAACCTCAAACGGTCGAATTTTGTTGTTTCAAAAGTAGTCAACCAATAAAATTTATTGGCCGACCAATTCCGTTTTTGATTATTTTTGCAACTGGGTTGTTCTATCCGTTGGAGACGATTTTTGCCTATTGGAATATGAACGTTGCAACTTCCTTTTAGGCCTATAAATAGATGGGCACCCCCTTTCTCTTCCGTTAACTTCATTTTTCCAACTTTCTTCTTTAGAAACTAAACTCTATCTTCTTCAAGAGAAAGTTTTGCCATTGTTTTCATTTGAAGAAGAAATTTTTTGATATTTTCTTCATTTGAAAACTGAAATCTTCAAGAGTGTTTCTTCCATTTAGAATCTTGAAACCTTGAAATTTCATTTACACATTTCCTTTGAATTCCATTTGTAATTCACATCAAGGCTTTAGGTGTTGTTTCATTCTTTACTTTGTAAGTGGAATCTCTTAGTTTATAGATTGTACAAAGTTTGTGACCCTGAGAGTGTTGTCATTTTTGTATGTTGTTGCTTTCGGAGCAAGTGTTTTAGTGGATTGATATCTCTACGAGATAGAGGACTGGACGTATGATCACAAGGATCCAAACCAGATAAATCTCTGTGTTTGTGCTTGAAATTTTTCGGATTGTGTTATTTACTTCCGCACTCTTATTGCAATTTTTTTATATTTTTAAATTTGTAATTTCGTCATGATATACACTATTCCCCCTTAGTGTATTTAGTGTTCTAGGAGTCCCTACATTTGGTACAGAGCCACATAGTAAAGATGGCATACAACTATCCGACGAACAATTCAACTTCTTCATCATAATATCCAGAATGGCACTCTAGTACATGGCCTCCACTATTCAATGGCTCCAACTACTTCTATTAGAAGACAAGGATGTCGAGCTATCTTCAAAGCATTGACTACAAACTTTGGAACATGTTGGAAACTCAATACGAGAAGCCTACAACTCCTTTTGCCTAATGGACCGTAGTTGACAAATCCGCTGCAACTCACAGCTCAAAACGATGAATGCACTATTCTGTGCCATGGACAAGAATGAGTACAATCGTATCTCCCAGGCCAATATATGATATCTGGCTTACACTCGAGAATAATTTAGGAAGATCCTTCATGCTTAACACCGGAATGGAAGAAGAAGACCACAGCCATAGAAGAAGCCATTGACTTATCAACTCTCACCATTGATAGCCTCCTTGGTAATTTGATGGCCTACGAAGTACAAATCCAAGACCGTAAGGAACAAGCAGCCTCAAAGAGAAAACTCTTGCTTTCAACGCATCATCAGACACCGATGATTCAGACATGGACGACGACGACGATGCTCTCATCACTAGGAACTTCAAAAAGTTCTTAAGAAATGATAAGTATTAAAAATTTAAATCTAAGAATACCGATCCTTCTCTTTGTTTCAATTGCAATAAAGTAGGACATTATAAGAAGGATTGTCCACTTATCAAATCAAAGTACAAAACCTTCAACAACAACAATGAACATTCCAAGAAAGAAAGAAAGTTTGATAGAATGAAGAAAACTTTCGCAGCAACTTGGGATTCATCTTCTGATGAAGAAGACAACAATAATGAAGAAAATGTCAGTATGTGCTTAATGGTACAAAATGATAAAAGTGATGTAAGTTCTTTTAATAACGAAGAATTATTAGATACTTTTAATGATCTTTACGTGCATTTCAAAAAGCTAAATGCACAACACAAGTCTTTGAAACAGACAATGATGTTCTTGTTCTTGAACATCAAGAACTTTCATCTAAATGCTCATCATCTGATGCAACTAACATCGAGAAAGACTCAATGTCTTCTCAAATCTTGAATCTGAATAAAGAGACTGAAATTCTCAAAAATCAGAATGAAGGATTGCATGCATGTTTATCCGAAATGGATAATAGTGTTTCATCACTTAAGATGAAATACGATGAGATGTCTGCTAATGTTAATAAATTTAACAAAGGTAAGACTAAGCTTGATGATTTGCTTCAATTTCAATATCTAGCAAATCATAGACAAGGATTGGGCTATTCACATAAGAATATATCCAAATCTTTTAACACATCTTTATCTAGTGAGAAAACAAAATTTGTTAGACCATAGAAGAAGAATCATGCATTCATTTACCCGAAGAAAGAAATCCTATTGTTTCTTCTTCACAAAGAAATATTTCAAACATTAGAAATATTTTGAATGAATCTCCTAGGAAACCTGACACACTTAGTATATGGGTTCCTAAGGATTCAAGTTTATATTATAGATATTTATACATTTCTAACTATATGCAATCTATTGTTCATTCTAGCTATTATATAAGAAAGCTAAATTCTACTTAGGTTTGGCTTCCTAAGATCTAATCCCAAGGACCCTAAAGCAAAGGGTACCCGTGTTTCATAGTTATCTTTCAGGTACCCAGGAAAGAGAGATGGATCTTAGTGAATGTTCAAAACATATGACTGATAATTTTAACTTATTTTCAATCGTTCAATTCAAAGATGAAGACACAGTAATCTTTAGAGACAACAACCAAGGAAATACTATTGGTATTGGAACAGTTAGAAATCCAGATCAGCCTATCATTGAGAACGTACTCTTGGTTGATGGTTTGAAGCACAATTTATTGTTTATCAGTTAATTGTGTGATAAGAATTTTAAAATTATGTTTGAACAACATGATTGTATTGTTTATAATTCTGATATGTCTTCTATTTTATTTCGTGGGAAGCATAGGAATAATATCTATATCCTATACATGTCTATTGCCACTCACAATCACTGTTTGATGGCTTCATCAGACAACACACTTTTATGGCACACACGTTTTGGACACACTAATTGATGGGAAATTGAATTCCACCCCAATTGGTTTTGATGATGAGCACACCAAATGATATTAGTGTACTAACTACACTACATCTAAAGTGTGCAGGTGATGCGATGAATGAAAAGGTTTACACATACTCCGAAGAAGCTCAACTACGCTAAAAAGACAAAGACGACGTTGCAAAATTCAAATGATGAAGCTCACGCTCAAAAGAAGAAGAAGCTCAAAGAAAAGCTTGCATCTACTTCATCATTGGATCATGCTTTATGAAGACTCGTCCTAAGTCTATAGTGTGTGAGTTGTATCTTTCTTAGGGTTATGTTAAAGCCAAAAGTAATTATAACACACACACTCAAAATGATTTCAAAGTTAAAGTGTTTTCAAATGTTCTCAAATCATTTCAAACTCTTGAGAGAAATTGCTAGTTACTTCTCATCCTAGTAGTTAATCTCCATTACACCTTGGAGTTAATTACATCTCTTGCTAGCTGTGTTTCAGAGAAAATTGCTCTGGGAGTCGACTACCAAAGAGTTGGAGTCGACTACCAGCTGGAAATATTTTTCTCTTGAAACACTCTGGGAGTGAACTACCACTCATAGGGAGTCAACTACCAGCTGTCGAACTTCAACGTTTTGACTTGCCTCTCCAATTCATTGCTTCCTTGATTTTTGGGACAAAAGTCAAACTTCGTTTGAAATTCAAATCCTCTCATTTTACCTATAAATAGAGGATCATTTTTGAGATCAAAATACAACATATACTTGAATTCAAAATTCTCTCTTGTGCAAAATTCTAGAAGATATCTAATTTTCAGCCAAATCTGCGTTTATATTTCTGATCTCTTTTCTTTAAGTTATTATTATTTTGATATCAACATTTTATTTGGCTATCGTTTTTCAAAATCCTTGTTCTCTGTTTTTGATTCTATTGAAAGGATTTTTGAAAACATTAATTTAAATCATGAAGAATAAAATTCATATTTTTGCGTGATCTAAGATCATATTTTGAATTCTATTTAGCCACGAATACACTTTGTTATCTAATACTCTTGGCTATAGATTTTGGGAGTAAATCCAAACTCCACTAAATATTGTGGTGAGTTGGATATTGATTTTCATTTTGTGATTTGCCCTTTGTTGTAAGGGTGTTGAAAATCCTGGTCAAGTCTAGGTGTTGCAGTGTTGCAATCAGAAATCCTGGTCAAGGCTAGGTTGTTGGAAATCCTAACGAGTGAAGTTAGGTACTTGTATTTGCCAAGGCAAATAGTGAAAATATCGTACCGGATTGGTCGGGGACTGGACGTACCCAAGGTTGTGGGGAACTAGGATAAAAATCCGTGTGTTTACGTTTGCATTGTCTGTGATTGTTTGTCTCTGTTTTTATATCTTGATTTGTTGAGCATTATATCTCTTGTAACTCACTCATAATATATTGCAAGATCAATCTTTTTTATATCCGCTTTGTAAGGATTCTTTCTTGTATTTCTTTGTAATCTTATATTTTTATTACTTATTCTTTCAACAGAGCCGTGCATAAAATCCCTCTGGGAGTCGACTACTGTTCATAAGGAGTAGACTACCAGAAGTGTTTTCTCTCTGATTTATTTTAAGATTACCTAAGTTGATTAAGAACCAAGCATAGATCTCTCTATTTGGTTTCTTAGGCAACATTAGAAGGTTTTGAATCGTGCTAACCAATTAGAATGAAAAAGTTTATATTTACACAACACTATTCAACCTCCCTTCTAGTATTGTTTGCCATCCACTGGATCCAACCCTAATTTTAAAAACCTTGCATGCATTCAAAACACAAATTATTTAATGGAATGCCATACATTTCATTCAAATACAAACATTTCTGTGAAGCTTGTCAACAAGAAAAAAAAATGCATAAATCCACTTTTAAATCAAAGGACATTATCTCAACAAAGAGACCATTAGAACTTCTACACTTTGATTTATTTGGTCCTTCAAGAGTAGCTTCATGGAATAAAAGTATATATGCATTTGTCATTGTTGATGATTTTTCACGATACACATGTGTTATATTCTTACAACATAAGAATAATGCTTTTTAAGAATTTTCCATATTTTGTAGAAAGATTCAAAAAATCAAATCTTCAACCATTATTGCTATTCGTAGTAATCATAGAGGAGAATTTGAAAATGAATCTTTTACCAAGTTTTGTGATAATAATGGTATAACACATAATTTCTCCTTTCCTAGAGTTGCTCCACAAAATGGAGTAGTAGAAAAAAAACAGAACTCTTCAGGAATGTCCTAGAACAATGCTTTGTGATAGTAAATTACCAAAATATTTTTGGGCAGAAGCTGTTGCAACTACATGTTATATTTTGAATAGAGTTCTCATAAGACCATTACTTAACAAAACTTGTTTCGAATTATTCTTTGATCACATTCCTCGTGTATCATTTTTTCGTGTGTTTGGATGTAAGTGTTTCATTCTTAACCTAGAGATGCACTTGGCAAGTTTAATTCAAAATCCGATGAAGGGATTTTTGTTGGTTACTCCACACGTAGCAAAGCTTACAGAGTTTACTGACCCGCCCCTGCGGCGGCTGCGTGCCAGATGTGTGCAATGATACGATTGGAGGCGTGAGATTTAAATATTTGTAACCGCAAGCGCACGGTGTTGTAGTGTGGCTTGGGGGTCGAACACAGGGAGGCGTGGATGTGCTTGTGTCTAAGAGGATCAAAATCACCCCATGGGCGAGCTAGCCCAGATCGAATGATGGGTTGTCACTGTAAAGGAATGCAAGGTATAAACAATATGAAGGAAAAACCCCGGACTTTGGTTTCCACCCTATTGAGCGACTCTCGCCGATACGGCCTACGGGTAGGATAGCGATCGGAATTAGGGTCTAAAGGTGAGACGTTGCCTCTGAAAGTGGTACCGGTGTCCCATGTGCCCGATATTCCGGTCGGTGCCCAGGATGATACAACGGACTTCCCAGGTTCGATCAGTGGGCACTCCCGTGTCCATTAACACTGATCGACTCTGGGAGCACTAAGCTCGCAACGATAACTCCCAACGTCTCATCCTGCCGCTCCCGCGCGCTAGGATTCGGTGTCTACGCTAAGGGCGTGAGCTATGGCTAGGGAGTCAACCGCCAAGTTTATTCCCCCTTGGCCCAACGGTCAAAGGCGGTCTTTTTCCCGCCGATGACAATAAAACACCCCGCGTAACCGTTAGATTCCTAATCCCTACCGATTTCCTAGTCCTATGGACGCATCGGGAAGAGCCCACGAAGGGGTTTCCGCCAAAATCCCAGATTTGGGAACTACTCACACATATTTAGTAAAAAGCGATCTAAACAGAAATCGACCGTAAAAATCATGATCAGACAATAGAAATGCAATGGTAGTAAAGCAATTAAGATAATACTAAAGTTTGACAAAGATCTGAAAACTTACAAAAACTGGAAAATTACAGCCGTCACAAAATGAAGAAAACAGCAAAAAATAACCAACTCCCAAATCTGGGAAACCTAGGGTTCTATATATAGAAAACGACATCACCTGATCGGGTGAAAAGTCACACGATCGGGTGAACCGCTTCACAGATTTACAGCGCGATGCGGAACTTCACCCGGTCATCTTCACCCGGTCGGTTGACATATGACTGTGACCGATTGGATCTTGGTGCCGTTGGGTGAGGAGGCCGGTTGAGCTGACCGTGTCTTGGCCTTTGAGATTCAGCTACAGGTGAACCGATCGGGTGAAGGTCACCTAATCGATTGGCAACCGGCTTCGATTTCCAGAGAGTTTGAGCTTTTGACCCGGTCACTGAACCGACCGGGTGACTTCTTGTGAGCTCTAAGCTGCGTCCGGGTGGTGCACGCGTGCATCACCCGATCGGTTGAAGATGATCAAACGATCGGGTGAGGGGCTGAAAGATGCAATCTTCGTTGTTTGACCCCCTGGATCACGCGTGACTCCTCCCGTTGCTCCGGGGACACATGATATCATCGTTTTATGCCCCATATGCCTATAAACTCCTGAAAAATACGGAAAACACGGAAAAGTGAAAGAAAACAAGAAAACACGAGAAAACGAATATAAGACGGCGGTAAAATACGGAAAAATACGGAAGAAAACATGCGCAAATATATGAAATATAAACGCACGCCAAAATCCCCCAAGCTGAACTCTTCCTCGTCCTCGAGGAAGACGAGTGAGAGTAAGAGCTCGGAGAGAGAAAATAAAAATAAAGAGAAAGAGAGAAAAAGAAAACTCTATATCCTAGATCGCCCGTCAGGGCCAACAAAATCAAAAACGACACACCAAGCAAGCAAACGCCAAATCACATCACCAAACCAAGGAATACGAGTCCAGACAAGTGCCGTGGGCCCACGCGGTGAAGCACGAGTGAGTGTGGTCGTGCGCTAGCAGTCCGTGTCACTATCTACATTGTGCGATAAATCTCGATATACGCAAATCCAGGAAATGACCCAAATATCGATTCGGATTGAATAAAGCGGTGAATATATGTAGTTCAAGCATGCAAGAGAATGGAGAGAGAATCGAAACATATCATGCGTCGGGGACTCCACAACTAGGGTTAAGGAAATCACCACACTAAAGCCTAAATAATAGCTAAAAAGTTCCTAAGCCAAGTGTTTTCGAAACCGATGGGGGTTGAAATGATGTGGAGAAGAACACTCGGTGCAAATTCTCGCCTTCCCTTTATTCTCGGCAAGTAGTAAAATATTCACACTGGAATTTTTTTTGGGGTTTGGGTTTTTGTATTTTTTTGGATTTTTGGCTATACAATTTTTTCTTTTCTTTTCTTTTTGGGTTTTTCTTTTCTTTTCTCTTTTTTTTTGGATTTTTGGGTTTTTGGCTATACACATGTGTACTCTCCCAAGTGGGAGAACGGTACACGACGAGGGGATTTGCACCAAGTAAAACAAAAAAAAGAAATCGGAATCTAAACACTTGGGCAAAGGGAACTATTCTCGCTAGTTAGAGCTTGGGCTAAATGGGTTATCCTAGTCCTTAATTGTGGAATCCCGACACATGCGAAATGAAGCATACGATATATATAATCATGCATACAGAAACAAACAAGAGAAGAAAATACCGCATTATTCATATCGAAGCATGATAATCTAGGGGTCATTCCTGGACAGGTATATAAAGTAAAATCACAAAGCAGAAGCACACCAAACAGCTAGGCACGACACATGACTCACAAAAAAGCTGAGTGGACCCACGATACGTGAAATGCAGGGGACTCGATATCCTAGGGTTAGTGAGTGTGATTATCGATGCTATGCTAGGTGTGTGTGATTTTGTGGAAATTCATCATAGGGTTCATCTCTAGGAGAAAGAGATAAAAAGAAGAAAAGAAAAATTTAAAACACGATGAAAACGACACAAAAACGAAAAAGAAAGACTCAAATGAAGCACAAAGTGCGACTCCCCCAAGCTGAAGTTTGCATTGCCCTCAATGCAATAAGAGTGAGCACGGGAGGGCAATGAAAATGGGTGGGAATACGCACAGACACAAAAAGACACGAAAAACAAGAAAAACACAGATACGAAAATGAAAATAAAGAAAAATCAAAATCAAACCACACGACATAAAAAAATAGAAAGGAAAGAAAGAAAATGATACGACATGACAAAAAGTAAAACAAGCACACACACACAAAGAAAACAAAACACGACAACACAGTAAAATAGACTTCCCCCAAGCTAGACATGACAATGCTAGCAATGAGATATGATCGTGAAAGTGTAGAGATATGCAAGGGGATGTCAATCGGAGTCGCTGGTGCTAGAATGGTAGGGAGAGGGAGAGGAGGGTGGGGAATAGCGAATGAAAGAATCCTCAGAGGATGAGGAGGGTGTGCCTACAGGGGAAGGAGGGGCGACAGGCTGGAGCACGGGCGGATCGATATGCACCGGTGGGTTGTGGTGGAGAATGAAGGTACCAGGTGGACCGACAGTTGGGTGCCAATCGGGAGGATCCAAGGGTGGTAGATGTACTAATGGAGAATACCAAGGATCCGGGTAAAACTCCCATGGCAGATGAGACAGGGGGTAGGGTAGCCGCAAAGGTGCTAAAGGTGGCAGGATCGCGAAAGGAGTGCAGGCGGGGCTATAGAGATAGACTGAACGGTCTTCACCAAAGGGAGTGAGCATATTGATATCGATCAAGTAATCACGATCAATTCGGCTACGTCCAGGCTAAATAGGGAGGTCGGGTGGCACTCTCAAAACACAGCTGACAATAAGAGTGATCATCCCACCACAACAGATGGATCCAGAATTGGCGCGGCTAACAGCAAAAATTTCGTGGATGATCCAATGAGTGGAGTTTATGGGCATATGGATATGCCCAAGGATCCTGTCTTCGGACATGGCATAGAGAAAGAAAAGCTCATCCCTGGACACTGTGGACACATCCACGCGGGCGAAAATAGTGTTGGTGAGGATGCAATGAGCGAGGCGGTAACACGGGTGAATTATGTAGGAGGCAAGAGCCTTAGGTGGAAAGGCGGTGTACCGGGTAAATCGTTGCCAAACACCATCAGCCTGAAATTGAGAGTAGATGTCAGTTCGATCGTGGGTGAAATGTTCAGTATTAAGATTGGGGTGACGGAGATTAAGGATATTGTTCAACTCGATGAAATTCAGAGAATAATCGCCGTTGAAAGCGCGGAAGGAGAAACCCCAATCAAACACCTCGAGGGAACTGAGGAATTCAAGCGTGAGATTTCTGTGTGTGTGGGCATGGATGTAAGAAAGGGTATGGCACCCGATACAGTTGAAAATTCTGTCGACGCCGTTCAAAAGCCCTAAAGCTTCGAGTGTGGGGCGATCGGCAAAGAGTGTAGGTCTCATCGGGCGATGAAGTAGTGCTCGCAAATGGTCAGACTGTTCTTCAGTAGAAGGATTTATGCCAAGGAAAGAGGGTGAAAAGGGTCCGTAGAGCGGATTACGGCGTGAAGATGAGGCAATCTCTTTCCCTTTTTTAGACATGGCGACCACGTGGATGGCAAAAAGGAAAGTGGGAGCGTGTCTATGATGATTATAAAGCAGGTGAAGCAGGCATAACACCAATTCAGGACAT
The DNA here is from genome assembly GCA_030789695.1 of Scilla litardierei. Taxonomy (NCBI): domain Eukaryota; kingdom Viridiplantae; phylum Streptophyta; class Magnoliopsida; order Asparagales; family Asparagaceae; genus Scilla; species Scilla litardierei. Next base: position 105,118,655 of record CM061134.1, on the reverse strand, counting down.
TATAGATAAGGCAAGAGATGTGTAGAGTGGAAAGGTGTTACCCATCAATGTAGCAAGATCAAGCCCCCGGAGGACTCACGCAGTATAAGGAAGCGATTTGGGAAGCCGTCGCTCGCTGATCCGACAAGATACATGATGTTCCGAAAATCTGGGGCTAGGGTTAGGGTTTGGATGTTTGGTGAGTGAATGTTGTTGATGAGAAGGGGGGTGATGGGGGGTAGGGTTTGAGAAATGAGTGAGGATGAGGGTTTAGGGGCAATGGGGTAGATGAGGGAGATCGATTTGGCAGTTGGAGGGGGAGAGATCGTGCGACCGGAAGTTTGGGGGCCGGGTCGCACGAACAGGGATATTTATAGGGTCGAAAGTCACCCGATCGGTTGGATAAGTTTTGAAAATATCTCGCCGGCCAACAACTACAGGTGAACCGACCGGGTGGGTAGTCACCCGATCAGTTGACCGCCTCCCAAATTTTTCCCGAGAGCATGTGACGTTTCACCCGGCCACTCACTCGTCCGCAATATTACTCAACCGATCGGTTGATGTGATCTCCAAATTTCCCGAAAGTTCAGCTCTACCCACACGGTCAGCGACCCGGCCTCGGTTGTCTTCACCCGACCGGTTGACCAATTCCTCAAAATTCCCGAGACTTCTCGTACAAATCACACGATCTGTCACCCGGTCTCGGCTGGCTTCACCCGATCGGTTGGGGTCTTGTTTCCTGCAAAAAATGCACACATGGCCTCAGTCCCTCAACGGAAGTTCTTGCGACTGGATTTATTTATTAAAAATAGATTAAATAAAGTTAGAAATAATTCTAAAAAATGGAGACAAAGATTTAGAGCATGGGTTGCCTCCCATGAAGCGCTTTTGTTTAACGTCGTTCGCTCGACGCCTCAAGCGGTGGTCAATTAGGATCCGGAGGGTTAGAGGAAGAGTTGTCGGTCGTTGAGAATCCGACCGGAGAGAATTCTGGTTCTCCAACCGCATAGTGCTTCAGACGCTGTCCGTTGACTTTAAACGGCTCATCCCTTCCCATTATCTCAATAGCCCAATGCGGGAAAACCTTGGTGACGCGGAATGGTCCCGACCACCTTGTCTTGAGCTTTCCAGGAAAGAGCTTCAGCTTTGAGTTGAATAGGAGAACTAAGTCCCCTTCTTTGAATTCCCTCTTCAACATTCTCTTATCGTGCCACCGCTTCAGCTTCTCCTTGTAAATCTTGGCGTTTTCATAGGCATTAAGCCGGATCTCGTCGAGCTCGTTGAGTTGTAACTGCCGGTGCCCCTACCTCCTTGGCGTCGAAGTTTAGATTCTTAATTGCCCAAAAGGCCTTATGCTCCAGTTCCACAGGCAGATGGCAAGCCTTCCCATAGACAAGCCGGTAGGGGGTTGTGCCGATCGGAGTTTTAAATGCCGTCCTGTAGGCCCAAAGCGCGTCAGGAAGTTTTGATGACCAATCCTTCCTAGAGTTGGCCACCGTCTTTTCTAGTATGCTTTTAATTTCCCGGTTAGAGACTTCCGCCTGACCGCTGGTCTGCGGGTGGTAGGCACGCCCCACCCGGTGTTGTACCCCGTACTTTTTCAAGAGAGCCTCGAATTTCTTCTCTATAAAGTGGCTCCCTCTGTCACTGATCAGGACACGAGGTACACCGAACCGCGGGAAGATGTTGTTTTTAAAGAACTTAGCCACCACTCTGGAATCATTGGTTGGACTGGCTATCGCTTCAACCCACTTCGATACGTAGTCCACAGCCACCAAGATATACTGGTTCCCTGAAGAGGAAGGGAACGGTCCCATGAAGTCCACTCCCCACACATCGAAGATTTCTACCTCCAGGATGTAGTGTTGAGGCATCTCATTCCTTTTGGAGATATTCCCGGTCCTTTGGCATTTGTCGCAGGCCTGGACATAAGCATGTGTGTCCTTGAAGAGGGTTGGCCAGTAGAATCCGCTCTGGAGAATTTTCACTGTGGTTTTGTAGGTGCTCACATGCCCTCCACATTGCTGACCGTGGCAATGGGAAATAATGGAGGTCGCCTCAGTTTCAAGGATGCATCTTCGTATCACCCCATCATTGCAGGTTTTGTACAGATGGGGGTCATCCCAAGAAAATTTGCGAACTTCATGGAAAAATTTCTTCTTCTGCTGGTAGCTCACATTGTGGGGGACGATGGCACAAGCCAGATAATTTGCGATGTCGGCGTACCAGGGGGTCCAGGAGGAAGAGACGGAGAAAAGATGCTCGTCAGGGAGAGAATCATCGATCGGCGTAGCATTTAAATCGAGGGTAGACATCCTGGACATGTGATCGACAACAACATTCTCTGCCCCCTTCTTGTCTCTGATTTCCAGGTCGAATTCCTGGAGGAGGAGAATCCACCTAATGAGCCGCGGCTTAGCTTCCTTCTTGCTCAATAGGTATTTAAGAGCCGCGTGATCAGTGTGCACGATCACCTTGGCACCAACAAGATATTGCCGAAACTTGTCCATGGCATAGATGACCTCTAGCAATTCTTTTTCCGTGGTAGTATAATTTCTTTGGGCGGCATCAAGGGTCTTGCTCGTATAATATATGACATGCAGATTTTTATCCTTCCTCTGCCCCAAGACGGCACCAACCGCATAATCACTAGCGTCGCACATCAGCTCAAAGGGTAGATTCCAGTCTGGTGGCTGTATTATGGGCGCGGAAATCAAAGCTTGTTTCAGGGCGCGGAAGGCCTCCATACACTCCTCGCTGAAGACGAAAGGCACGTCCTTCACGAGGAGTTGGGTCAGCGGCCTGGAAATCTTCGAGAAGTCTTTTATGAAGCGGCGATAAAATCCCGCATGTCCTAAAAAACCACGGACTCCTCGAAGATTGAGCGGTGGCGGAAGCTTTTCAATCACCTCAACTTTAGCCTTATCAACCTCGATTCCCCTCGAAGAGATGACGTGCCCCAGCACAACCCCTTCTTGGACCATGAAGTGGCATTTCTCCCAGTTTAGGACTAATCCCTTTTCATGACATCTCTCCAGGACTTTAGTTAGATTAATGAGTCACGAGTCAAACTTAGTTCCATAGACGGAAAAGTCGTCCATGAAAACCTCCATGATGTCCGGGGAGTAGTCGGAGAAGATAGCGGACATGAGTCTTTGGAATGTACCAGGGGCGTTACAAAGTCCGAACGACATTCTTCTATAGGCATATGTCCCGAATGGGCAAGTAAAAGTCGTCTTCTCCTGGTCATCGTTATGAATAGGGATTTGAAGAAATCCTGAGTACCCGTCCATGAAACAGAAATAGTTGTGCTTCGCCAGCCTCTCAAGCATCTGGTCAATGAAGGGGAGAGGGTAATGATCCTTCCTCATAGCCTTGTTCAGCTTTCTATAGTCAATGCACATCCTGTACCTCGTGACGGTCCTCGTTGGTATTAGCTCGTTCTTCTCGTTGCGAACCACCGTCATTCCTCCTTTCTTGGGTACGACGTGCACTGGGCTAACCCAGCGACTATCGGAGATAGGGTATATTATACCGGCATGTAGAAGCCTAACAATCTCATCTTTTACAACTTCCATCATTATGGGATTTAGCCTCCGCTGCGGCTCAATCGAGGAGGCTTGCTCATCTTCAAGCAGAATTCTGTGTGAGCAGAGGCCTACGCTAACCCCTTTTAAATCTTCAATTGCATATCCGAAAACTCCTTTAAACCTTTTTAAAACACCAAGAAGTTTGGTCATTTGGTCTTCAGGTAGTGAAGAGTTCACTATGACCGGCAGGGTCGAGCCCGCCCCCAAATATTCATACTTTAGCCCCGGGGTAACTCTTTCATCTCAACTTCATGAGGCCCCGACGCATACTTCTCAAGCTGAGCATCTTCAAGGGAAAGGAGTTCTTCGTGGATTTCTTGGAAGCCAGCATCCGGAACCTCACTCCCAACCGCGGTTTCGCATGGCAAAGTCTCGCAAGGTATTGTGGGAATGACCGAGGAAGGTACTGGGTCTCTTTCAAGCTCATAATAATTATCCGGAAAGAAGGATTCTAAGTGAAAACATGTTTCAACCGTCGACGGTTCCCCACAACTGTTTCTAGGTTCCTCATCGTCCAAAGATCCAGGATGCTCGATAGAATCCTGCAAGGAATAGATCGGTTCTTGTCCAACGTAACCGACAGACTCAGCCTGATGGTTCTCCTGACAAAACTCCGCGAACAACTCTCCCTCACTAAACTCAGGACTAGGAATGTCGATATACGCCACTTCATCATGAGGAAAGAGAGTTTTCGTGGCAAGGTGCTGCTGCGTATCTTGATACCTCTTCTGATTTTTTACGGCGGCAGCCAGAAGGGATAGTATATTCGAAGTATTTAGGGATTCTACTAAGCTTCGTGCCAAACAGCGGATATAGTGTGAGTGATCCCAGATGTCTCCTGAAACCGCATGCAACATCCTCGTTGTGGGGGCAAAGAACCTATAAGAAAGGAGAGAGAGAGAGAACTGCACAAATAGCAAACACGTCAAAAGCACGGGTTGCATAAACAGGAACCGAATGTAGCGACGGCAGCACGGCGATTCAGTCAATTAGTACTATACAATTACTATCTACAATATGTACAAGTGAAATTGAAAAGTGTAGAGTGCGAAAATTATCACGAGGTAGGGATGAGAGCTAGACACAAGGGTTCATGAAATCCAAAAATAACAAGCATGTTGGCTCCCCGGCAACGGCGCCATAAACTTGACCCGCCCCTGCGTCGGCTGCGCCCCAGATGTGTGCAATGATACGATTGGGGGCGTGAGATTTAAATATTTGTAACCGCAAGCGCACGGTGTTGTAGTGTGGCTTGGGGGTCAAACATAGGGAGGCGTGGATGTGCTTGTGTCAAAGAGGATCAAAATCACCCTGTGGGTGAGCTAGCCCAGATTGAATGATGGGTTGTCACGGTAAAGGAATGCAAGGTATAGACAATATGAAGGAAAAACCCGGGACTTTGGTTTCCACCCTATCGAGCGACTCTCGTCGATACGGCCTACAGGTAGTATAGCGATCGGAATTAGGTTCTAAAGGTGAGACGTTGCCTCTGAAAGTGGTACCGACGTCCCATGGGCCCGATATTCCGGTCGGTGCCCAGGATGATACACCGGACTTCCCGGGTTCGATCAGTGGGCACTCCCGTGTCCATTAACACTGATCAACTCCGGGAGCACTAAGCTCGCAACGATAACTCCCAACGTCTCATCCTGCCGCTCTCGCATGCTAGGATTCGGCGTCTATGCTAAGAGCGTGAGCTATGGCTAGGGAGTCAACCGCCAAGTTTATTCCCCCTTGGCCCAACGGTCAAAGGCGGTCTTTTTCCCGCCGATGACAATAAAACACCCCGCGTAACCGTTAGATTCCTAATCCCTACCGATTTCCTAGTCCTATGGACGCATCGGGAAGAGCCCACGAAGGGGTTTCCGCCAAAATCCCAGATTTGGGAACTACTCACACATATTTAGTAAAAATCGATCTAAACAGAATTCGACCGTAAAAATCATGATCAGACAATAGAAATGCAATGGTAGTAAAGCAATTAAGATAATACTAAAGTTTGACAAAGATCTGAAAACTTACAAAAACTGGAAAATTACAGCCGCCACAAAATGAAGAAAACAGCAAAAAATAACCAACTCCCGAATCTGGAAAACCTAGGGTTCTATATATAGAAAACGACATCACCCGATCGGGTGAAAAGTCACACGATCGGGTGAACCGCTTCACAGATTTACAGCGCGATGCGGAACTTCACCCGGTCATCTTCACCCGGTCGGTTGACATATGACTGTGACCGGTTGGATCTTGGTGCCGTCGGGGAGGAGGTCGGTTGAGCTGACCGTGTCTTGGCCTTTGAGATTCAGCTACAGGTGAACCGATCGGGTGAAGGTCACCCGATCGGTTGGCAACCAGCTTCGATTTCCAGAGAGTTTGAGCTTTTGACCCGGTCACTGAACCGACCGGGTGACTTCTTGTGAGCTCCAAGCTACGTCCGGGGGGTGCACGCGTGCATCACCCGATCGGTTGAAGATGATCAACCAATCGGGTGAGGGGCTGAAAGATGCAATCTTCGTCGTTTGACCCCCTTGGATCACGCGTGACTCCTCCCGTTGCTCCGGGGACACATGATATCATCGTTTTATGCCCCATATGCCAATAAACTCCTGAAAAATACGGAAAACACGGAAAAGTGAAAGAAAACAAGAAAACACGAGAAAACAAATATAAGACGACGGTAAAATACGGAAAAACCCGGAAGAAAACGTGAGCAAATATATGAAATATAAACGCACGTCATTTACAAAAAAAGAACTTCATCAATTGAAGAATCATTACATGTCACTTTTGATGAGAACCCCTCATCTATCCCTTCTATTAATGATGATAGTGATGATTTATTACTTTTATCTGATTCATTTAACAATATTCATCTTGATGATGGTACTACTGAACCTTTTATTAGTCTATTCAGATAATGCAGATCTTCCTAACGCATATACACAAGTTCGTAATCATCCACCAGACTTAATACTTGGAGATATTTCAGATGGTGTGAGAACTCATGGTCAAATAGAGCAAATGGCACATTAAGCATTTATCTCATCCATTGAACCAAAGAACATCAACGAAGCATGTGAAGACAGTTCATGGATTATTAATATACATGAGGAACTCAATCAATGTCAGAGAAACGATGTTTGGGAATTAGTACCCAGACCATTAGATCATCCTATTATTGGTACCAAATGGGTATTCAAAAATAAGTTTGATGAATCTGGACAGATAATTAGAAACAAGGCAAGATTGGTCGCACAAGGTTATAATCAAGAAGAATGTATTGATTATGATGAAACCTATGCACCAGTTGCACGTCATGAATCTATTAGGATGTTATTATCTTTTGCATGTTATAAAGATTATAAGTTATTTCAGATGGATGTCAAAAGTGCTTTTCTCAATAGATTTCTTAAAGAAGAAGTCTATGTTGAACAACCACCAAGATTCCATAATGAAACATTGGATAACCATGTTTTTAAATTAAAGAAGGCTTTATATAGTCTTAAGCAAGCACCTCGTGCTTGGTATGAAAGACTTAGAATTTTTCTATTGAATTCAGGTTATTCAATTGGTAAGATTGATTCTACACTTTTTGTTAAAAATTTGAATTCTGACATATTATTATTATTCAAATATATGTTGGCAACATTATATTTGGTTCTACTAACGAATCTATTTGTCAAAATTTTTCTAAGTTTATGCAGAAGAAATTCGAAATAAGTCACATGGGTGAACTTAACTACTTCCTTGGCCTTCATATCAAACAAATGTATGAGGGTATCTTCATTCACCAAAGAAAAAATTCAAAAGAACTTATCAAGCGTTTTGGATTAGAGAATTCTGCAAAAAAACGTTCTCCAATGAGTACATCTACATCCCACAAGGATCTAAATGGTAAGAGTATTGATCAATGTCTTTATAGAGGTATGATTGGTTCTTTATTATATCTTACTGCTACTAGACCAGACATCATGTGTTCTGTCTGTCTGTGTGCTCGTTTTCAGGCAGATCCTAAGGTTTCTCTTCTTACTGCTATGAAAAGAGTAATTAGATATGTTAGACATACTTCTGGTTTTGGTTTATTTTACCCTAAAACTAGCACATATGATTTATTATCACATAGTGATGCAAATTTTACTGGTTGTAAATCTAATCGAAATAGCACTAGTCGCATGTGTCATTTTCTTGGACATGCTTTGGTCTCATGGTTAAGCAAAAAAGCAAAATTCTGTTTCATTATCTACCACAGAGGCAAAATATATTACTGCTGTTTTAGCGTGTGCTCAGATTTCATGGATGAAAAAAACTATATAAGACTATGGCATTCAGTGTTCCACATGTCCCATATGTGTGATAACACGAGTGCAATTAACTATCTAAAAATCATGTTCACCATTCTCAAACAAAACATGTTGACATTCGTCACCATTTTTTTGGATGACCATGTTCAAAATGGTGATATTATATTAAAATTCATTTCTACTGAACATCAGATTGTTGATATCTTAACTAAGCCTTTGAAAGAGGATTCTTTCATCAAACTTAGAATAGATTTAGGCAACATCAGTGAATCTGAATTTGAAATATAAACATATTAAATTTTTTTTGTTTTTATAGTAATTTTTTCTTATTTTTCAGCAATTATTTGGAATTAGCTGACTACCCAAATTGACTGGTCGACTAATTTTTATACATCTCTTTTGCCATTTCAGTTATATCTGATTTTTTTGCCTTATTAGATTTTTATCTATCTAGAACCTTTTCCTATTTTGAAAAGTGATTATTTTTTCGTAGTTATTTTCAAGTGTGGTTTCATCTTGGAAACCGTACGATTAAACCACCCACACACTTTTCTGTCGATTTTGTTTTTTAATTTTATTATTTTTTATTTGGATTTTGAAAATACTTTTTGGTTTTATGATGACGGTTGATAGAGTTTTCAACTTTCTTTTATGGTTGGTCTTCCCCAAGTGCCATGTGTCACTTTCTTTTTCCCTTGAAACACCAACCATCATCATTTTCAATCACTTTGTCCTTTCACCCCTGTATTGTCTTTTCACCTACCATCCAAATTAATCATTTTTTAAAAACATCTATTCTTATCCTTTCACATAGCTCAGGTGATTCTTTTTGTCTTCAAATTATTTTTTGGCCGGCTAGCTGTTCTCGGATGGTCGACCAATTTTTCTGTTGCTTCAGTTCTTCTTCAAACTGCTTTTAATCGGTATCTCCGACATTCTACATTCTCGAACAGTTTTCTTCAACATTCAGTTTCTGAAAACCTGTTCGATTTAATATTCAATTTCTAACTTCCTCTCCCATCGCACCCATTCAGTTTTCCACCACTGTTTTTTCTTTTATTATTCAAAGCCACATTTGTTCCTCTTAACTTCAACCGATTTTTTCACAACCCATTCTTCTTCTCCAAGGCCGAACCTCCACTCCATGGCCTCCTCCTCTTGCTTCACTACTCTGGGCTTCTCCTTTCGTTTTCGCACTCTTAAATGCAAAGCCAAATTTCACTCATTTGAACACATCACCATTATCCCCGAATGCCACATCAATTACCCTTCTCTTCTCTCCTTTGATATCTTCAATCTCCTCTCTACCGTTGGGCTCGCAACCCTTAGGAATGCTTGCACCAAGGTTCCTTACTACCCACTTTTAGTTCGTGAGTTCTATTCCAACCTCACTTCCCATATCGATCATGGCGATCTCACTGTTTTCTATCAAGTCAAAGGCATCCTCATCATCTTAAACTGTCACTCCCTACCCGACATCATCAATCTTCCCTCCTCCAATGATGAAGACCTCAAGTTTACGATGAACGATCCGGTTATCCTCTATATATTGGCCACCACGTTTTCGCCCAAAATGAGCACCAGTCGCCTTCATCCGACTCCCCATCTTCTTATTAAACTCTTCATCTACAACCTTGTCCCCACGTCTGGTTCTCGCAACTACATGAGCACTCGTCTATGCAAGTGCTTATATGTTGTCATGTGCAGTTTTTAGATCAACTGGGTGACAGTTCTTCTTTACCATCTTTCCAAGCCTATTACCCATAACTTCTTCTCCCTTGTCTCTTCGCTATAATTCTATGCCATTATCAGATTGATACGCAAGACGACATTCATGTTCTGAACCCTATCGAATTCGATTCCTCCACCCTTGCCAGCATGAAGCTTGATGCCCCAGATTCTCCCTCTGACGATGATAATGTTGCAGAAGACGACACTGACCCAGCTGCAACCCCTGCATCGGCCACTCCAAGTTCTTAGGTCGTCATCTCGCAAGAAAGTGTGTGTTAGTCATGGGCTTGTCACTTCTTCACGATAGAGCAATTCTTATATTCTTCGTCATCTCACTTCTGACGTCCACACCCTTTCCCAGGATGTTCATGACGGTTTTGCTGGAGTCCAAACTCAGTTTAGTTCATATGATTCTACCTTGCAAACCCTTGCTTAGCTTCTTGGACAGATTCAATCTTCCCAGGCTCAAATCGTCTCTCTTTTTGAATCCCTCAATCTAACTCCTCGTTGTAATACTCCTCGAACCACCTCCCCTGGCCGCGTCACTCACTCTCGTCATCATTAAAATGTTTGTTTTGATTGTTTCTAATGGCACTCCAATGGTCCCAATTCCTACAGTTTGATTTGGTTGGTTCTCATCTGGTAGTTGTGTAATGGCCTGTTTCTATCTGTACATATTTCATACGTATTTTTATTAATGTATTTAACTATTTGAATATATTTTTACGATTTTATTTATTAATTTTCATAGCTCGAACATGTGATCGGACCCCACATTCGCGATCCTCCCAACTTCACGATCACACTGATTTTTTCCTTATAATTTTTGGATAAAGGTAATGTGTAAGGGCGAATCCTTAATAATCTAAAAAATCTTAACCAAATCGATTCTTATAATCTAAATATCTTAACTTGATTATTCTCTAATCAGATTTTAACCAAATTAATTTTACTAACCTAATTTATATCTGATAAATCTAATTATCCTAACTAAACCGATTTCCTAATCTAATCTAAATCATAATATATATAAATATCTTAATTAAATAGATTATACAAAATCGAATCAAACCTGAACCAATAAATCTGAATATATTAACCAGAATGATTATCGTAATCAAATATTAACCCCATAAATTTTAACAATTGATGTTATTAGCGATCGTGTAGTGGTTAAGATTCCTTTACATCTCCACGATCCTCTTCCCATGATTTTTGCACGATTTTATTTTGTTACAACAGATTTCATCGTTCCCTCATGTATTTCTTAAGCACCCATCATATTCACTGCTTCACAATCAAAACAAATCAAATGAAAATGAATGCAAACCCTAGCTGTTTCCTTTTCTCCCTTTAACTCATAAAGTCACCAGCACTCTTCCTCTCCCCCTGTCAAAAATCCCTGACCTCTCTCTACTTCATAAACTCGATAGCCAACCCACTAAATCGCATCCCCCTCAAAGAACCCGTCAGCAAACACACCCCACATTGCCACCCTTAACCTCTCGGTAATGCCAACCCTCAGCACCACCGGCCATCCTCATCATCCTGCGCTCCTCGACCACCGCCCCGTCTCCTCATCGCCAACCCTCGACAGCCGCCAGAACCCACAAGCCCCCGACAACACCACCGAGCCCTCTCCCCTATCAAAACCCCGCCCCCTCAGCTCTCGACAACAGACTCACCAGCGTTGCACAACCTCCACAGCCCCGATAACACCTCAAAACCATCGCCTAACACCACCCCATGGCCTCCTCAAAAACTCATTGCAACCTCTCACTCAACTCACGCACTACAACCGCCACAACCCTCTCCCATCTCCCTCTCTTTCCCACTTCATGTGTCTCTTTCCCCTTGCCGTTCACCGTCGCCTGCGTGTGCCTCCACCAACCGTTCGTCGGCCACACATCACCGGTATCACCTCCAGCCCCTCTGATCTCCCTCAAGCCCCGCAAACCAATGGAAACACCCTGTAACCATCGACCCCCATGCTCACTGCACCGTCGGACGCTCCTCTGGGCCACCGACCACCGCCTCCGGTGCCTTTGCCTCGTCGTCGTCCGTCATTGTCCAAGCCACGTCACCCCTGTGAATACAAAGCAAAGGCAGAGGGAGACGAAAAGTTGTGAGTTTATTATTATGAACAGTGTACATTATCATATAAATAGTATAATATATTATTTTATATACTAACATATTAACAGTATGTTAGTTTATGTTTATATAGTAACATGTTATATAAACAGTATGTTAGTTTCTATATTCATACAAACAAAATATACCTATAGTTATATATGAAAATTGTAATATATGTTTAATATTATTTTAATTGGTTGAGAATGTTTAGCTTAATATTAAAATCCATTGACGCAGAAAAATCACGTCTCTCATTACGATCACGTGGACGCCAAAATCGCTCCAATCAGGTAAGTATTTTATTTTCTACGAAATTTTATAGTCGTACGCTTTTATTGTTAAATGTGTAAATAAATCATTGTTCGCAATATTCACATAAATGTGTCTCTGAAACCTACTTGACCCAAAAGTACTCATCGAGAGAAAAATTATGACCCCAGTTACATAAAAATCTAACGTGTGGATTGTGAGGTATGAACTTTACAAGTTTAGATATTTTATTTTCTAATTTCTGAAAAATGTTATTTTTCGCTTTTATATTCCAGAAAGTTGCTATTATTGTTTTAAAAATCCAGAAAAATTATATCTGAACCTTTGAAAAATATTGCTCTCATAATAAAACAGTTCGTGACTTCTGGTGTTATAATTTGTTACGTTGTTATGTAAATTCATTTGTGTTAAATGTTTCTGCTATTGTAAAAACATTTATAAAGTACCTTCATTGCATGTTTATATCATTTCTTGTGCCAAACCATCTTTGGATGGTTTAACCCAAATGAAATGTGATGTTAACTCCTTGGGGCATATACAGAATATTGGGCCCTCGGTGCATTTACGGAATATTTGGCCATGAGGCATACGTTAAACTGTATGGATATATAATGACACTTTTGGGTGGGGTAGTCCACTGTAGTAGAGGTCGGGAATACTGGATTTCATCCCACTGGTAAATTTGACAATCACCCTGATGGGGTCGGTAAGTACAGAACCACGGGCAACTTTCGATGGCTTGGGTGCAATTGTAGTTTCTTTCCACACTCGAACATTGACTCGTCACTAGATTAAATAATTGAATGGCACTCACCATACTTTCTGCTATTGCTATCATGAATTGTGTAAAACTCCTAGCTACTCTCTTACCATGCTCGTCAGTACTTGCCTTGCTCACCTGACTTTACTATGTACATTACCCTTTGCTATGCTCATTTCACTTTACTATGCTCACATGCTTTCTTACACTGTCCATACTTTTCTTTACTGTGATCATATCATGTTTTTCTCGTCTTCAAAGCTTTGCAAAACTATATATATTATATTATTTTACATCTTGCTGAGGGTCAATTTTTCTAATTTTTTAAATCTTGCCGAGAGACCTGAGCTGACGTATATTTCCTTGTCTATTATCTAGTGGAATATACGTCAGGTTTTGAGACAGAGTTCGCTGAGGAGTATACGTTGAGACTGAGCATGTTGACTAGGAGTACCCTAACACTGAGATCCCCTGCTGAGGAACATCGTGCCTTCGCAATATTGCTATATTTTAAGATTTGTTGTTGTATTTTATTCAGGTGTATTTCCATTTCGTGTATTTGTTTGTAATTACCATGCTAGGTCTTATTTGTGTACATGTATTCTGGACAATGAATTTGTAATAATCATATTCTGCGTTGATCTGAGTTTGCATGCAAGAACCTGAAATGTTTAAAACACAGACACTTATTGTGTTTAGACCAAGGAGGAAAGAAAAACTCCTTGCATTAAGCACATGCGAAACCGCTCGTGTCCTCACTCCCAAGTATAATGGGAAGCAGGGCGTGACAGGTTTTAGTGGTGGTCCATACAGGTCTCTTGCATTCTACGAAATACTTTGGAAAAATATGCATGTCATTATTAGCCAGATTGTCTAGATAACCCTGTACACAAATGTTTACCTTGTTTCTTTTCAGCATGGTAGGAAGATCATACACACGAAACGAAAATGGAGCCAACGAAATTGGTGTTCTCGACATCAACAAACTCATGGGTGTAATGAGAGGGATGTTAGAAATTTAACACCAACTGATACAGTAGGGACAACAGCCTACACAACATGCACCACCTTCTCCTCGGGATGCACATGGAGATAAGCAGTTTCAGGAGCTAAACCCGAAGAGTTTCTCTGAGAAGGAAGGTCCACTGGAAGCTGAAGAATGGAGCCAAAGCGCTGAGGACTCTTTGAGTCTTTCCTGCATTGACCGGGCAGGCTGGGTGGAAGTAGCTAAGAAACATCTGTCTGGTAATGCTCGAAACTGGTGGGATACTGAGGAGGCATGACTGGTTAAGCCTATTAGCTGGACCATTTTCTGAGAGACATTCGATGCCCAGTACTTGCTTATATCAGCAAAGAGGGGGCTTCAGCAACATTTCGTCAACGTAGAACAAGCACTCGGACTGTTGACGAATACGAAGCAGAATTTTCCATACTTAGTCGTTTTGCTCCTCACCTAGTGAAAGATCTCGAAGATCGTGCATAACAGTTTCTCTAGGGTCTGGATCTTGACATCCAGCTTCTATGTCTTTGACAAATCTGACCACTCATCAGGAAGTATTGGATGCTGCTAGGAAGCATAAGCTCATTATGAAGCGTTAGAAAGCGCTTCAAACTGGAGGAAGTAAGTGCCCTTTAGAACCAACCGGGAATGATCTCTGACCAACTCAGACCACCAACTTTTTAAGGCTTGCAACTCCAGTTAGCTCCAGATCTGCAATGGTGTGTCACCATTGTAACCGATTGTGCATGTCAAGAAGGATTATCATGTGATGTTGAACCACTGCTTGGTGTGCAGGGCACCTGGCCATATTGCTAGAAACTGCCCTCATCGCGCTAACAATCCAACAACCCAAACTATGGTAGTGTCAGGATCAACACATCATAGGCCACCTCTGGCTCCTCAGTGTCAAGTTCTCCAGCAGGCCAAGCCCGAACACAGTCGGTGCCAAACTTACTCTATGGTCGCATAGGTAGCTAGGGTCGATGAACAAGTGACTAATGATGACGTCTGAACCCTTTCCTATCATCGCATTTAATGATTCAAATCATAAATGCGTCTATCTTTGCCTTGTCACATCCTAGGTATGTCTCTTGTTTTCATGATGCTGTGATATCACATTCATGCTTTTACTACTTCGTCTATCAAGTGTTTCCTCAATCATTATCTAGCTTAAGAAATTCCGAGGTTGGAATTTTAATAAGGTGGGTACGATGTAACGACTTGTTTCAATCAGTACGTATTTCGTACGTATGTTTATTAATGTATTAACTATTTGAATAATTGTTTTATGATTTTATTTATTAATTTTCATAGCTCAAACACGTGATCGGACACCATATTCGTGATTTTCACGACTTCACGATTGCACTGATATTTTCCTTATAATTTTTGGATAATGGTAATGTATAAGGGCGAATTCGTAATAATCTAAAAGAATCTTAACCAAACCGATTCTCCTACTCTAAATATCATAACTAGATTATTCTCTTAATCAAATTTTAACCAAATTAATTTTCCTAACCTAATTTATATCTAATAAATCTAATTATCCTAACTAAACTAATTTCCTAATCTAATCTAAATCCAATATATCTACATATCTTAATTAAATGGATTATCCCAAATCAAATCAAACCTAAACCAATAAATCTGAATATATTAACCAAAATGATTATCGTAATCAAATCTTAACCTCATAAATCTTAACAACTGATTTTATTAGCAATCGCGTAGTGGTTAAGATTCCTTTACATCTCCACGATCATCTCCCTATGATTTTTGCACGATTTTATTTTTTTACAACAGATTTCCTTGTTCGCCCATGTATTTCTTAATCACCCGTCATATTCACTGCTTCACAATCAAATCAAATCAAATCAAAATGAAGGCAAACACTAGCTGCTGCCCTTTTCTCCTTTTAACTCATAAAGTCACCCGCACTCTTCCTGTCCCCCTGTCAAAAACTCCCGACCTCCCTCTCTACTTCAAAAACTCGATAGTCAAAACAACTATACCGCATCCCCCTCAAAGAACCCGCCAGCAAACACACCCCGCAGCGCGACCCTAACCCTCTCGGCGACGCTAACCCTCAACACCACCAGCCATCCTCATCATCCCGTGCTCCTCGACCACCGACCCGCCTCCTCATCGCCAAACCTCGACCGAGCCCTCTCCCCTATCAAAACCCTAGCCCCCTCAGCTCTCGACAACACCCTCATCGGCGTCGCACTTATTGTTAAATGTGTAAATAAATCATTGTTCGCGATTTTCATGAAAATATCTCTCTGAAACCTACTGGACCTAAAAGTACTCATCGAGAGAAATATTATGACCGCAATTACATAAAAATCTAACGTGTGGATTGTGAGATATGAATTTTACAAGTTTAGAGATTTTATTTTCTAATTTCTGAAAAATGTTATTGTTCGCTTTTAAATTCCAGAAAGTTGCTATTATTGTTTTAAAAATCCAGAAAAATTATATCTGAACCTCTGAAAAATATTGCTCTCATAATAAAATCATTACTCAATTTCTGGTGTTATAATTTGTTACGGTGTTATGTAAATTCATGTGTGTTAAATGTTTTTGCCATTGTAAAAACACTTATAAAGTGTATTCATTGCATGTTTATATCATTTCTTGTGCCAACTCATCTTTGGATGGTTTACCCCAAATGAAATGTGATATTGAGCCCTCGGGGCGTATACAGAATATTGGTCAATCGGAGCATTTATGGAATATTTGGGTAGGAGGCATACGTTGAACTGTACGAATATACAATGACACTTTTGGGTGGGGTAGTCCACTTTAGTTGAGGTCGGGAATACTAAATTTCACCCCACTGGTAAATTTGACTGTCGTCCTGATGGGGTCGGTAAGTATAGAACCATGGGTAGCTTTCGATGGGTTGGATGCAATTGTAGTTTCTTTCCACCCTCAGACATGGACTTGTCACTAGATTAAGTAATTGAATGGCACTCACCTTACTTTCTGCTATTGCTATCATGAATTGTGTAAAACAGCTCGCTACTCTCTTAACATGCTCGTTAGTACTTGCCTTGCTCACCTCACTTTACTATGTACATTACCCTTTGCTATGCTCATTTCACTTTACTATGCTCACATGCTTTCTTACACTGCCCATACTTTTCTTTACTGTGATCATATCATGTTTTTCTTGTCTTCAAAGCTTTGCAAAAATATATATATTATATTATTTTACTCTTGCTGAGGGTCAATTTTTCTAATATTTTAAATCTTGCCGAGAGACCCTCCCTGACATATATTTCCATGTCTATTATCTTGTGAAATATACATTAGGTTTTGAGACAGAGTTCGCTTAGGAGTATACTTTGAGACTGAGCAGGTTGACTAGGAGTACACTGACACTGAGATCCCATGTTGAAGAACATTGTGCCTTCGCAATACCGCTATATTTTAATATTTGTTCTTGTATTTTATTCAGGTGTATTTCCAATTCGTGTATCTGTTTGTAATGGCCATGTTAGGCCTTATTTGTGTACATGTATTTTGGACATTGAATTTGTAATAATGATATTCTGCGTTGATCTAAGTTTGCATCCAAGAACCTGAAATGTTTAAAACACAAACGCTTAATGTGTTTAGACCAAGGAGGAAAGAAAAATAAAAGTACCTCCCCTTGCTTTAAGCACATTCGGACCCGCTCGCGTCCTCGTTTCCAACTATAATGGGAAGCAGTGCGTGACAAGTTGACTTAGTTATGGTCTGTTTGATGTTTGGAAGTTTCTGATGTTTTGTCTTTTTCAGTTTGCATTTTTTGGTTGGTCGGTTTGGTTACCTTTATGTATATTTTGTCTGATGGTCTCAGACGTTTTAAGTCGTCGTTGGTGATTAGTTTCATGTATGTTTCATTCTTGCTTAATGGTCCCTACCTTCTTGGTTGTATCCTCAATGTATTAATATAATGTTTTTGTTTCTGTGTACATCTCTGCTTTTTTAACTCCATTGTTGTTATGTACATTATTTTTTGTTAGCTTGCTAACTGATTTCTTTTGATTGACTAGTTTTGTTTTCCACTTTTTGTGGATGACAAAGGGGGAGAAATACAATAACTATCTTAGGCATCTATTCAGGGGTAGTAATATGCAAATTACTAATATAAGATTACTAATATGTTTCATTTATATTGATTAAGTTTGTCATCATCAAAAAGGGGTAGAATGTTGGAATTCCATAATTCCATATCCCTATTCCATAAGGTTTTGATATGACAAACATATTATTATTACTAACTCCTTTTTTTGCAGATCATTGGCTACTCAACATTCACATCTTGGACATAATCACTTGTTACTGCCTCCTGCATAAAGGCTTCTCAAATTCAGATTCAGTCATAACTACGGCTTTTATGTAATGAATGTTTTTTTCATTTTATATCTTTTTAAGCCTGATGATGACTTATCTTTAATGACTAGAGTCTCTCCTAACATTTATCTACAACCTAGTCTTTTCAGAATTTTAAAATTCATATTTTAGAAATTAGTCGACCAATAAATTTTTGGTGGCCGACTAATTTTTTCTTTTTGAATTTGACTTTCAAATTTGTTGATCAAAGCCATCTTTATATCAGTTCCACGTTAATAACCTCAAACGGTCGAATTTTATCGTTTCAAAAGTAGTCGATCAATAAAATTTATTGGCCGACCAATTCTGTTTTTGACCATTTTTGCAACTGGTTTGTTCTATCCATTGGAGACGGGTTTTGTCTGTTGGAAAATGAATGTTGCAACTTCCTTTCAGGCCTATAAATAGATGGGCACCCCTTGCTTTTCCCTTCACTTCATTTTTCCAACTTTCTTTTTTAGTAACTAAACTCTATCTTCTTCAAGAGAAAATTCTGCTATTGTTTTCATTTGAAGAAGAAAAATTCTGATATTTTTTTCATTTGAAAACTGAAATATTCAAAAGTGTTTCTTCCATTCAAAATCTAGTATCCTTGAAATTTCATTTACACCTTCCTTTGAATTCCATTTAAAATTCACATCCGGGCTTTAGGTGTTGTTTCATTCTTTACTTTCTAAGTTGAATCTCTTAGTGTAGAGATTGTACAAAGTTTGGGAAACTGTGAGTGTTGTCATTTTTATATGTTATAGCTTGCAGAGCAAGTGTTTTAGTGGATTGAAATCTCTACGGGGTAGAGGACTAGACGTAGGATCACAAGGATCCGAACCAGGATAAATCTCTGTGTTTGCGTTTGAAATTTTCTAGATTGTGTTATTTATTTCTGCACTCTTATTACAATTTTTTTTACTTATTTTGAAACTTGCAATTTCGTCGTGATATACATTATTCACCCCCTAGTGTATTTGGTGTGCCAGGAGTTCCTATAATATGAATATTGATATTATGCCCATATTTGATTTTGATGCTTTATATAGAAATATATGGTTGGATGTGATACACCTTGACTTATTTTTTTGTGGTATCATTTTGACCATTTATTATATTCATCTACCCCTAAATTTTGGATTTATCTGAGCACTAATTGTTGTTTTTCTCGTCCTCCCACTCCTTTTTAGATTGTGACAAAGGGGGAGAGAAACAAACATTGTGATAAATTCATGTGCTATTTTGAATTTTAAACAATTCAATGAATCATACCATTTCAATGTTTTGAAACACTATTGTATGATTCAGGGGGAGTTTTGAAATCCGTTTTCCATTTCATTCTAAAAATCGTTTTCAATAAAATTGATTGACTTGATCTCCATATTCATGCCTCACCTTTATCTATATGTATCACCATATGTTTCATGCCTAGTGTGTCTTCATTAATACACAATCCATGTGATACACATATCATTAACTTGCATTGATGATTCACTTATCATAGGATTAATTGGACTATTGGACTAAATTGTTTGGCATCAATGAATGACGAGTAAGTATTTGTTTTTCAAGCACTATAAAAAAACCCTAATTGGGGTTATTTTCATAATGCCCCCTCCCCACAATGTCTTATTTGAAAAGTATATAAGCCCCGCCCAAGGGACTCTTTTCGCATGACTTATGCAATTTGGGGGACCTTACTACAAATGCAATTTTTGGGGGACTCTTTTCAAGTAAGACGTTGTTGGAGGGGTTATATCAAAAAACCCTAATTGTTTATGGTTATGTTTGTTTGTCATCATCAAAGAGGGGGAGAATGTTGAATATTGATTCGCTCAGTATGCTTTTAATGATAAGAAAACATAATTAATTGTGACTAATCCACATATTTGTAATTAATGAAAGCATAGTCAATATAGATAGTCATATCAAATGAAGACGATGAGTTGGATCATCGAAGCAAGGACATCAATCAATGAAGCATGAAAATCAAGGAATGATCGCAAGGAAATCAAATGTAAGACTCAACAAGTTCAATGGAAGTCTCCAAAGAATTCAATAGGAAATGAAGAGTATTAATATGTAAATATTTCTCTTTCTTTACTACATTATTGAATTAGCATGTTAAACCTTGAATAGACTTGATAGAATCTTATTCATGACACCCACAACACGTTAGATCATATATCATTGAGTCTCATAGGGTGAGAACTTGCATAAGATTGAAATAAAGCTTTTCAGTTTACCCAGGCGTCTGGTGATTGGTCTCCAGATGCCTGGTGAACATGCATTGTGTTAGACTCATTTTATACTCCTTTTCCCACCCTTTTTGTCCATATTTTCCGCATTTATATCATGCCAACTCTCGCTATTTCCCCTGCTTTTACACGTTTTTATTTGTTTGATGCCTTGGGTATGTATTTCGTGTATTTCAGGGTTCATGTGTAAACGATGCAAATCTGTGATTTGTGGAGCATGTGAGAGAGGACGACAAAGATTAGTGAAGATCGAAGCTCAAGGAAGGGAGAAACTGGCCAAGGAGTACACAGCACGGCCGTGCATGCACACGCACGATCGTGTCATACCATGAGGCTAAGGAAGGAGCTCATGCGTCATTTGCACGGCTGGCTGATTTGCGGCACGACCGTGCTTAATTCCACTGTGCAGGGCAGAGATCTCCCTGGCAGTACAGTCGTTTCACATGGCCGTGCCACCTGGAGCTATAGAGGGCCTTTAGAAGGATTGACACAGTCGTACCAACTTGCGGCACGATCGTGCTCGAAGAAGTAGTCGCTGCCATGCCCTAGTTTTCTTAGCAGCGGGACTGTCATGCCGAAGGCTGTGCCGTCTTGTGGCACGGCCGTGCGCCTCTAAATTTCTGCCTGTACTATTTAATGCTGAGTGTGATTTAAAAGAGAATCCAACTTTTCTTCTGCGATTTTTCAAGGGTTTTCACCCCCTTTGGGGGTTATTCTTCAATGTATTGTAAGACCTTTGATTTCTAATATTTTTGTAATAATCTTTGTCTCTATTAATTGTATTGCTTTTAATTCTTCTTTTCATGTCATTTGTGTTGCTCATTTACTTGCTTAATTTGTTGTTTATCTTGATGTTAATAGAGTAGATCTTTGTGCATATGGCTTAGCTTAACCCTAGTGTAGATTGTTCAAGTGGGTGGATCGTCTCAAATATCGTTCCAATTAGGGTTCTAGTCTTAGGAATAGGTTTAGATGGGCTACATTCATCCCACCTTGTAGCTGGGGAGGGTTGCCTATCTAGTGCTAGGCGCTGACCTACCATCAGGTATACTTACTAGGATCACATCTACCATAGCATCCGATTAACCATCGGGGCTACGTAAAGGGGTCCAACCTATTCTCCGAAGTCCTCTCTCATGGTTAGACGTAGAGAGAACAAGGATTGAGATAGGCTATTATCAAGGTTATAACACGTTGGCTTGAGAAGTTAGATCAACTTGCATGCTCAATTTGCACTAGCAGTTACGCTTGGGCCTTGGCACCTTTCTTTATTTTAGTATTTTTAGTGTAATTACCCCTTCTTCGTTTCTATTTCACGTAGAGTTACCTAGATATACAATTAATAGATACTCATACTATCGCATCCTGTGTTCGACACTCGGTGCTTACGATCTGTATTGCTTGCGGTTATTACATATCTTTTGCTCGTTAAGGCAAAGACAAAGCAAAATGTCACCATTTTTGGGAAGGCAATCAGCTTGATATCGATTTGATTGTGTATCTATTAGACTACCCATAAAAAAACCTCCACCTATTTGCTACTTGTTGTTTCATGACAATCTTTCTTCAGTTCTTCTATCTTTATATCTAGGTAAATTTGGAGTTATGATGTGAATGCCAGACGGAACATATTCAAATACTTTTGATGTCTCGGCAAATAATGATGCTCATATGGGAGCACAAAATCAATTTTTGCATGTTGCAGGGAACTGCATGATGTGTGGCCTTCTTGGGTATTCCACAACTATTTGCACGGATTATGCCAGCCCCCTATGACCCAACCTTACATACTTACAACCCCATACCCAAACCACTCCCATCCAAGTCCTCCACTATTTGTACCTCCACCGAAAGCAGATGGAAGCCTTATAACTAAGATAGAACAATTTATGGCAACTCAAATCTTACTCGCCACTCCTTCCCTCACCTCTATGACCTACACCCCTTCTACCTCCATTCATATGGGTATCTTGGCTAGCATTCATGGGGTGAGGTCTGTGATGCCATGCCGCAGAGGAGGAGCATTTGAAAGGACCATTCGGCATGGAGAAATCCACTACCGCCTTTCCATGGCCCAACAGAGAAGTATCCACTTTTATAGTGGAGGATGCCTATTGGCCCAACACGTCACCGACCACCGGCATCCGGGAGGTAATCTATCTGCTCAAAACTCTTTGTTTTCTAATAAGTTTGCCTCCCAGCTACAGGTGGTTCCATTGGCACATACCATGCCTGTGGCATTATCCCGAGCTACACCCCCACAAGAAACGAGAGATCTGACGGGGCATTAGACAAGATTGAGGGGCTCCTGACCCAGTTTAGAGCAAAAATTAGAGAGATTTATGCAGGCAAAAGAGAGATGCTAGAAATCAAAGAGCCCGAGCAAACTTTTATTTTTGTCAAGTCCCCGAGTTGAAGCCATGCATGAGCATCGAGGAGACTACGAGACACATGCATGCCTTCGAGGAGTACATGTGTTCGGCCACAAACACGATGACCAATCTCATCAGGTCCGAGCCATGTTCTCCTCCCTCATTGGCACCGTAGCCGCTCCTTATCCTACCAGAGCTCGAGCATTGATTATGACTTTATTCTTGCATAATTTCACTTCCCTAAGCATTATAAATGTCTATTATATTTATAGGGATTTTTCTGGAATTTTCAGGTGTCCCAAAAGGGACTAAATCAACTCAAGAAGAGGAGTACAAAATAGACGCCTGTAGAAGCAAAGACAGTCGCCTGGGAAACCCAACAGTTCACTGCCTAAACAACAGCAGTCGCCTGTCTCTAAAGAACTGAAGCTAAAGAAGATGAAGCCTAATGACAGTCGCCTGTAAGAGGATTGACAGTCGACTGTAATATTCTATAGTCTCCTATCATCTTCGCATCAGTCGACTGAAATTTCAGATTCCTGAGGGAGCAAAGAGAGCCAACTATATGTTATTTTGGTATTTCTACAGCAGGCGACTGAAGAACAGAAAACAGTCGCCTGTGAATCACACAGTCGACTGCGATATTTTAAGATAGTCACATGTCCCCCTTTGGAAGCAATAGGAGTTGCATGTCATCAATCGACTATCGTTTGTTCGACAGTCGACTGATCGGGGGTTTTCGGCCGCAGTCTGGCTTACGAAAACGAGGTTTTCTTAACCCGATTTCTCCCCAGTTGCTGTGAATCGTTGGATGATGATTTGGATGGATGAGATGTAACCCCTAGGGGGTATAAAACACTATTATTCAGATGTAATTGGGACACACGAAATATAACTTAACCTTTTGCTAGTTTAGGTCATCTTCTTCCTTGAGAAGGGGATTAGGGTTTTGGGGAGTATTGAGCTTTTTGATTTCGTTTTTGCTATTGCTGAGACTGATTGCTGATTGAAGAAGCTTGTATTTGGTGACAAATCTCCAACCCTCTTTCTAATACATATTTGCTTTCATTCTTTGTATGTCTATTTCTGTGAAGGCTGATTCTATTCTTGATATGCTAGGCTAGATTCATTGTGTGGGTGTTTTGGATTGATGTAGGATGTATTGATTGCCTTGCTAATGTTAAATTCTAGCACCCCTTGTTAATCCATGTTGTTGGATGAATTAAACTTATGAGTAATTGGGTTTGATACTATACATGGAGGAGCCGAAGAACGGTGGTGCTTCGTAATTGTTCCATCTATGTATCCAATGGGTATTGCATATCTTGAAATGAATGCAAGACCCATTCAATCCATATTTTGTAATTTAGAAGTTTAATTCTTCCATCAATTCAAACTGTTAATTGGGTTGTGACACATCCATTGAATCGTGCATTACCCGAAAGGTGCCGCAGAATGGTGGTTGTGCGCTGTGCCCCACAACCTATATGCACTACTCTTACATACCTTGAAATGGATGTGAGAGTGATTCATGAGCTTCAATTAAGGAAAGAACCCAGTTAAAAATTACCTTTGGTGCACCCCATATGTGCTTAACTGATTTATTTCCCGATCCTCATATCTTGAAATGGATGAGTGATCGAGTTATCATGGAATTAATATTTAGCAGAGCAATCGAGTAATCTTACCGCTATCCTCAACACCCGCACCCTTTCTCTCCCTTGCATCCAAACCTTAGGACATTACCCTAACTCTAGGGTATCTAGATAAACCAATTATCCAAACAATCATTGACCCCTATAGGGTGGTAAGAACCCTTAACCATTCTGTACATGCTCTAACTATTTGTGGGAATTTGCAGATTAGTTCCATCTCCGTGTATACGATCCCGTACTTACCTGGTATATTATTTGTCGACCTCGTACACTTGCGAGTATCACCTTTCAGGTAGAGTCAAGCAAATTGGCGATGTTGCCAGGAACGACGTATCTTCATTTCACACTTTGGTTTTTGTCATGAAAACTTCGTGAGATCTTTCCATTCTTCTGTTTATAATCATTGTGGATATCCGAGTTTTTTTTCAATTTTTATAATCATTGATACTATAAAAATTAGGCTAATCTTGAAAAGTTTTGGCTTGAACTCAATTGTCTAGTTTATGTGGTTAAGGACTCCTCGAACACATAGACTAATAAGAAACATAAACATGGCTGATAACAATACCAACACCAATGGTAATGACAACACCAATCATAGTGAGGACGATCACTCTCAACAAGAGGGTGATCGAAGTTTGAGATATGTGTTGAGACCAAGTAGGTCTGCTACCGGCTCATGCATTGTGCTTCTAGCCGATGCGAATTCTTTTAGCCCAAGACCTGGGATATTTCAAATTCTTCCCACTTGTCATGGTGTAGAAAAGGAGAACCCTTATCTACACATAAAGGAGTTTGAAGATGTATGCCTCATATGTTCTGATAGGAAGGCAAGCAATGAAACCATTTATCTAAAAATGTTACCTTTTTCTTTAAAGGATAAAGCTAAAATTGGTTTAATTCTATACCTCCTCATACTATTAACTCCTGGTTAGCAATGCAAGCTGAATTTATGAAAAAGTTTTTTTCCGTTGCACATGACTCAAGGATTAAAGCGGCAAATGGCAAACTTTTCTCAAAATCCAAACAAAAGCTTTGATATCACTTGGGAAAGGTTCAAGGAGCTGCTACTAGTATGTCCACATCATGGATTTGATGAATACCGTCTCATTGGTTTCTTTTACGACGGACGCATCCCATCTATGAAGCAATTCATGGAAATGATGTGCAACGGAGAATTCTTGAATGAGACACCGGAGGAGGCATGTGACTCCTTAGAGTCCATAGCAGAGAATGCACGAAGCTGGAAGGTGACTCTTGAATATGAGAGAAGAGAATTACCTCAACCTTTGGCCCGTGGAGGTCTACTTACATTGACCCAATAGGAAGCCTTAGAAGCAAGAATGGAGGCCATCATCTGCAAGAGACTTGGGGGGTTGCAGTTGAAAGGAGTGAAGGCCGTGATGATTGGTAATGAAGGGCTATGTAACCTTTGCAGTAGCGCAGACCATGGTATCACTCAATGTCCTAATCTACCGCTAGTAAAGGAAGTACTTTAAGACCCCACTCAAGTGAATTATGTGGCGAATTCCAATGAAGGGTAAGGATACAACAATGCCCACAATCAAGGCCCGAGTTGGAGGAATAGCCCGAATTTGAATTGGGGCTCCCAAAGACAACAACAAGCTCAACCATCGTATCGCCCGCCCTTCAACAACAACAACAATAACCAACATGGCATCCAAAGGAGGAGGGATGAAACAAGTGAATCCCAAGTGCAATCTCTGAGCGACACATTGAAACAATTCATCCAAATGCAAACAACGCAAAATCAAGCCAACTTCCAACAGTGGCAACAATTACAACAAACCCAAGCGCACCATCAACAACAATTTCAACAATTCAATGAGAACATGGCGAAGCTTGCGGCAACTTTAGAGAAGGGCAAGCTTCCTGCACGACCACTCCCCAACCCTAACATGAATTCATCATCGGGGGATCCAACTTCAAGTCTTGTCAAGCGGTGACAACATTGAGGAGTGGTCGGAAAATATCAAATCCGGAGCCACCGAGAGTCGAAGCGGAGATAGTTATGAAGAATGAAGCCACTACAAATGAAGAGGTGCAAGAGGGAAGATCTGACAAAGGCAACCATTCCGAAGAGATCGTCATTGAAGAGCCCGAACCATACATTCCTCCCGCACCCTTCCCTCAAAGGCTCCAACCTCCACCGAAAGATAAGTTTCAATCCGAAATCCGCGAAATATTTTAAAAATGTCAAATTAATATTCCTCTTCTTGATGCAAGAAATCAAATTCCAACATATGCTAAATTTTTAAAAGATTTGTGCACCGTTAAGAGGAATGTTAGTGTTAAGAAAAAGGCCTTCCTAATGCAACAAGTTAGTGCTATCGTGCAACATAACACCCCTCCTAAATATAAGGATCCCGGCTCACCTATAATCCCATGCATCATAGGAACCTAAAGAATAGGGCAAGCCCTCCTTGATTTAGGTTCGAGTGGTAACATTTGGCCATATAACGTGTATATGCAATTAGGGCTTGGAGAATTAAAATCTACATCCATTATTCTCCAATTGATCGATAGGTCCATCAAGGTCCCCAAGGGTAGCCTAGAGGACGTACTTGTCCAAGTGGACAAGTTTTACTACCCGGTGGACTTTGTAGTGTTGGATATCCTTGGACCTCAAACCAAAAAACCAACCCCCATCATCCTAGGTAGACCATTCCTAGCCACAAGCAATGCTATAATCAATTGTAGGGATGGTCAACTTAAAATCTCGTTTGGCAACATGACACTTGACTTAAATATTTTTAATGCTGGTAAGTTTCCATCGGGGGATGGTGAGTTTGAGGATGATTGCATGATTGAGACTTTAGTTGAAGAGCATTTTGATACGGAGTTTGTTGAAGCGCTTAATTTTGTTGATCATTTTTGTGAAAATATTGACACCGAGTGTTTTTCACAGGAAGTTGGCGCGGTCACTAAGTGGATGCCATCTTTTGAGCCATTACCGTTGGACACGCCTTACCAAAGGCCATCGAAGCTGGAGCACCCATCCTTGGATTTGAAGCCGTTGCCACCATATTTGAAGTATGCATTTCTTGGGGAATCCGGCACATTCCCCATGGTAATATCATCTAAACTTTCTAATGAGCAAGAAATGCAATTGCTAGAGGTGCTTAAAACTCACAAGGGGCAATTGGTTGGACAATTGCCGACATTAAAGGTATTGACTCCCTCATTTTTAAGCACACATCTACTTAGATGATGACACCAAATCCACTAGAGAAATGCAACGTAGGTTAAAACCAAACATAAAGGAAGTGGTAAAGGGTGAAATCCTTAAGCTTCTTGATGTGGGTATTATATACCCCATTGCCGATAGTAGATGGGTTAGCCCCATTCAAGTTGTACCTAAGAAATCGGGGCTAACGGTAATTAAAAATAAGAACAATGAGTTAGTCCCCATGCGAGCCACCACGGAATGGCGCATGTGCGTTGACTATAGGAAGCTAAATTCTAAGACACATAAAGACCACTTCCCTCTCCCATTTCTAGATCAAATCCTAGAGAGAGTGGCCGGACACGAGTATTATTGCTTCCTTGGTGGCTACTCCGGATATTATCAAATAGAAATAGCACCCGAAGAACAAGAGAAGACCACATTCACTTGCTCTTTTGGCACTTTTGCATGCCGCAGGATGCCATTTGGCCTATGTAATGCCCTCGCAACCTTTCAACGTTGTATGCTTAGCATTTTCCATGATATGGTTGAAAATATTGTGGAGGTATTCATGGATGATTACTCTGTGTATGGTAGCTCATTTAGTAATTGTTTATCTAGCTTGGCTTTGGTGTTAGAACGGTTCATCGAGAAAAACCTTCTCTTGAATTGGGAGAAATGCCATTTCATGACAATCGAAGGCTTAGTCCTCGGTCATATTGTATCCAAGGAAGGTATGCATGTCGATAAAGCCAAGATTGAGGTAATAGAAAAGCTACCCACTCCTCATTGTGTAAGAGATATTCGATCATTTCTTGGGCACGCAGGTTTTTATAGGAGGTTCATAAAAGATTTTAGTTCTATATCCCAGCCTCTTTGCATGCTTTTGAAAAATGATGTAGATTTTGCTTGGAATGATGATTGTCAACTTGCTTTTAAGAAGTTGAAAAATTTGCCCACATGTTCACCTATTCTTCAGGTGCCAGATTGGACATCACCCTTTGAAATCATGTGCGATGCTAGTGACTATGCGGTTGGTGCCGTGCTTGGACAACGCAAGGACAACGTCCCCGTGGTGATTTACTATGCAAGCAAGAGCATGAATGAGGCTCAACGAAACTACACCACCACGGAGAAGGAGCTTTTAGCCGTTGTCTTCACGTTGGAGAAGTTTAGGAGCTACCTATTGGGATTCCCAATTACAATCTTCACCGACCATGCCGCTCTT
This sequence comes from Scilla litardierei, assembly GCA_030789695.1. Classification (NCBI taxonomy): domain Eukaryota; kingdom Viridiplantae; phylum Streptophyta; class Magnoliopsida; order Asparagales; family Asparagaceae; genus Scilla; species Scilla litardierei. The sequence goes on along the minus strand of CM061134.1, from coordinate 105,089,817 downwards.
AAATATCTCCTTTCCAAGAAAGACGCTAAGCCTAGACTAATCCGTTGGATTTTGCTCTTGCAGGAATTCAACATCGCCATCAAGGATAAGAAGGGAGCAAAAATCATGTTACCGATCACCTTTCAAGGTTAACGATGAATATGGAGCCGACAACCATCCCATTGAATGATTCGTTTCCTGACGAACATCTTTTTGCGGTCTCCCACACATTCCTGTGGTATGCCGACATAATAAACTACTTGGTCACCGATAAGACTCCTTCTACTTGGTCTAGCCAAGATTACAAAAGGTTCATCTTTGAGGTAAAATCTTTCTTTTTCGATGACCCTTACCTTTACAAGTATTGTAATGACCAAACAGTAAGGAGATGCATACCCGACGGGGAATCTCGGTCAACGGGACGTACGTCAAAGCAGCCGTCAATTGCATGACGAAGGGCCGGGCAGGCAGCTTTTTAGAAGTTCGGCCCGGTTTTTGATTTTTTACTAAAAAAAGGGGGGGAGGGATTTCCCTTTCTAACGCGCACTGGAGTGATCCAATATGTGGGACCGCGCTATACTGCTCTAGCCCTAGCACACGCTACTACCGCGCTCCAGAGCCTTAACGCGACAACGCGCTCCTTGCACTTGCTAATGAACGCAAGAGTGCAAACTCAGGAAAGCCATCTACGGTCTCAAACAGTCTCCCTGAGCTTGGTTTGAGAGATTTAGTGGGGCTATGGTAGAGAGAAGCATCTGACTCATAAGCTACTAAGGTTCTGAAAGAAAGCCTTGCCAACTACGTCTACCTTACTTACTAGCTAGCCTAAGAAGAGAAGTACTTGCCAGCAGTCCAAGCTCACCAGGACCCAGAAAAGGAGGATGCTGAGAAAAAGGGCTTCAGCTTTCTTCGAGGATCGTCGTGATTGGATCAATCAGACTTGCCCACTGGTGAGAAAGGCAGTCGTTTTTCCTTCGGAACCTGAAATCCCAGGAGCTAATCCAAAATCACCTACTCGATTGACAGGCCGGAATGGTATTTCCTACCGATCCATGCCATTCTTCGCAGTATACCTGACAAATCGGGAGGTGTAGCCGCAATAGACTAAGGTATCACAAACGTGCATTTTGTTCAAAAGGAAATGCTAGTGATTGACAAAGCTTCCATTCTCAACTGACTTACCACTTCTACTTGGTCCCTCGATGGGACTACGACCACTGATTGATCTTCAAAGCCCTTCCTTTTGGTTTGCGATACATCTCGCTAGAACGAGAGCTAGAAGACGCCACATGCTCCACCGCTTGTGCAGGCCCCCGTCAAAACGAGAATGCCGTGTCGTCCAGCGGAGCTTAGAAGAAGGTGACTCGGAGCCTAGAAGAAGGAAGGTGACTCGTGCAGACAGCTGACTCCTTTTCAATAGAAAGGAATAGCCGTCAACGACCTCGAATCAATCGTATGAAAAAAGAGGATCCGCAGCAGACGCTGGAGAAGACCGACGGTTAGGGTTCGTCAAGATCATCAATAGTTGAAGTAGGTCCCAGGTGCATCTATTGCAGCTTGGCCCCTTTCACGAGTGTTCAAGGAAGTAGCTGAAAAGTGAAGCCGTAGCTTGCACGTTCCACTCCCAAAGCCAGCTGCCTTAACTGCAGGAATCCCAGCAGTAGGAATAAGAGAGCTATGGCAGCTACAGCTCGCACCCACTCTGGCCCGCCACTCATTCCCAGGTGCCATCGTCCAATCTCTTAAGAATCATCGAAGTTTTCACAACCTGCTTTCAAAGAATGCAGAGTTTGATAGTGTTTTACACTTTTGCCATGAAGGTGTGTGAGGTGGTCATTTTTCCACCCAAAAGACTGTAGCAAAAATTCTACAATGTGGTTTTTATTGGCCTAGCATGTTTAAGGACACTTATACATATTGTAAATCATGCTTAGCTTGCCAAAAGTTGGGGAGAATTACTAAAGAAATATGATGATGCTAAACCCCATTCTTGAATTAGAGATTTTCGATTGTTGGGGCATTGATTTTATGGTGCCATTTTCCCCATCTTTTGGATACACATATATTCTGCTTTCTATAGACTATGTATCTAAATGGGTGGAGGCTATTCCTTGTAGGACCAATGATGCGGCTATCGTGCTTAAATTCACGAAATAAAACATTTTCGCACGATTTGGGATGCCAAAAGCTATGATAAGCGACTGAGGGTCAAATTTCTACAACCGCCTCTTCGCAAGCTTAATGAAGAAGTTTGGGGTGAAACACAAGGTTCCCACACCGTACAACCCCCAAACCAATGGACAATCGGAGTTGGCGAATCAGGAGATCAAGAGCATATTCCAAAAGACGGTGAATCCATCAAGGAAGGATTGGAGCATGCGTCTTCTTGAGGCATTGTGGGCGTACCATACCGCCTACAAAACGGTTTTAGGGATGTCCCCATATTGCTTAGTTTTTGGAAAATTTTGCCACTTGCCCATTGAACTTGAACACAAATCATTTTGGGCAATTAAAAAGTTTAATTGTGAAATTGACCCCTCTTCCTGTAACTTGCAGTTAGTGGAGCTCGAAGAGATAAGGAGGGAAGCATACAACAATTCCAAGCTTGTGAAGGTGAGGCTTAAATGTGCCCATGATCGAATAATTTTGAGGAGAGAATTCACCACTGGGGAGAAAGTGCTACATTACAATTCAAGATTTCATCTCTTCCCCGGAAATCTTTGTTCAAAGTGGATTGGACCTTTCATAGTTCAGGAGGTGTTTCCATATGACGCGGTGACCATTGCTAATCCACAAGATGGCAATGAATTCAAGGTGAACGGCCAACGCTTAAAGCATTACCAAGAGCCGTGGAGTAGGGACGAGGTCACCATGGAGCTTATGGAACCACTGTCTGGTGGAACCAACTAGGTGTGCTTGCTCCAAAACTTTCCTATCTAGTAATATGTAGTAATGAATAACTCTTGCTCAAGCTTTCTTATCCTAGTTTATCCATCTTCATGCATATACTTCATCTCACCCTTCAAACACTAAGGACCATGTTCATTTTTAGTTGGGAGGTGTGGACTAGGATATAGAAACTTCTTGAGTATCCTTTTATTGTTGTCATCCTTTTTGTGAATAAATTGAATGAAATAAATTTTTTTCCATCCATCACCAACATTTCTGCAACCCATAGTTTTTTGTTAGACCCATTGATTAAATGTGGTGATCCTTCCCAACTTTGGTAAAAATGTATTCTTGGAGTGGATTTTGGCAAATTAGGGTGTGTTGTGTCTTTATGTATTAGGGACAATTAATTGTCTCTCTTCATGCTTACACTTTGCCCTTTAACTTGAAGCTCATGACAATTACCACCCATTTGAAACCATATAGTGATGTAGAAACCTTGGTATCAACAATCAATTGATTAAGCCTTAGAAATTTTAAAAATTCGGCTAGGTTTATATTCATGGATCCTAAGACAGTGACTTGGAAGTTGGAGTTGCTCAAATGAATGCTATCAAATGCTACAATAATAAGTGCACTTGTGCACATTTGAATAAGGCATGAACTTTTGCCATGGTACTTGGAATAAGGCAAAAATTGCCATGAAATTTGGGTAAGTGCATGAAATTTGAACCACAACTCATCTCCATGATCTTTTGAGGGAGCAAGTGTTATATCCCATAAGCTTGAGAGTTCCTAAGGATCTTACATCATGAGTTGTGACATATTAAGGGGTATACTTAGGGCCTGTTCTTTTGTAGGAAAGTATAATTGGGAAAGTTGAGAAAGTGTGGAATCTGATGAGAGAGAAATTGATGTGTAGTGTGTTCTTTTGTTAGAAAGTAGATTGGATTGTGGAGTTGGAAAGTTGAGGTGGGGTCCACTCTGTGTAGTGTGTTCTTTTGGTTGAAGAAAGTTGGATTGGGAAAGTGGGATTGTGGAGTATGGTGTTATTAGGTGAGTATAGGGACAAGGTTACCCTGAAAAATTTAATTTGTAAAATAAAGCCAAGGCCTCTCATTTATTTGGTGAGAATATGGGAGGTGAACATAAGACTGTGGGACCCACATACATATGGGAATCCAACGTATTCATGGCTTCTTACAGTGAATCCAAAACCCCCCTTAGGATTCATATTATGCACGCCACCTCACCCTAGAATCCCACTTCAGAATTTTGCCAAAAGAACACAAAAAAACAAGTCTTGGAATAGTGAGTGAATAGTATTTTTCCCACTTTCTCACCCCAACAATATGAGAAAAGAACATGCCCTTAGCTTAGGTGTAGATGGTGGAATGTGTAAGAGGAATGAGATTATAGTCTTAGGGAAGAGTGTATAGACTTGAGAACTTTGCCCTTATATATATGATTTCAACACCCTTTAGTTTTGCCAATGATCCATGGATGGGGTCAACATTGTATTTTGGGATTGATCACTTGTTTTGCTAGGGACTAGCAAAAAGCTAGTTTGGGGTGTGTGATTATGAATAAATATTGCATATTCTAACCTCATAATCATCTCCTCTTGTGCATATAACCCATGTAATCATGCTTTCTTAACTGCATTTACGCTAATTCATCATTTATGAGAAAATGACTTTATTCTTGCACAATTTCACTTCCCTAAGCATTATAAATGTATATTATATTTATAGGGATTTTTTTGGAATTTTCAGGTGTCCCGAAAGGGACTAAATCAACTCAAGAAGAGGAGTGCAAAACAGGCGCATGTAGAAGCAAAGACAGTCGCCTGTGAAACCCAACAGTCGACTGCCCAAACAACAGCAGGCGACTGTCTCTAAAGAACTGAAGCTGAAGAAGATGAAGCCCAATGCAAGTCGCCTGTAAGAGGATTGACAGTCGACTGTAATATTCTATAGTCGCTTGTCATCTTCGCATCAGTTGGCTGAAATTTCAGATTCCTGAGGGAGCAAAGAGAGCCAACTCTCTGTTATTTTGGTATTTCTGCAGTAGGCAACCGAAGAACAGAAAACAGTCGCCTGTGAATCACATAGTCGACTGCGATATTTTAAGACAGTCGCATGTCCCCCTTTGGAAGTAATAGGAGTTGCCTGTCATCAGTCGACTGCCGTTTGTTCGATAGTCGACTGATCGGGGGTTTTCGGCCGCAGTCTGGGTTACGGGAAACAGGTTTTTCTTAACTCGATTTCTCCCCAGTTGTTGTGAATCGTTGGATGATGATTTGGATGGATGAGATGTAACCCCTAGGGGGTATAAAACACTATTATTCGGATGTAATCGGGACATATGAAATATAACTTAACCTTTTGCTATTTTAGGTCATCTTCTTCCTTGAGAAGGGGATTAGGGTTTTGGGGGGGGGTTTGAGCTTTCTGATTTCGTTTTTGCTATTGCTGAGACTGATTGCTGATTGAAGAAGCTTGTATTTGGTTACAAATCTCCAACCCTCTTTCTAATACATATTTGCTTTCATTCTTTGTATTGAACTATGTTTATTTCTATGATTGCTGATTCTATTCTTGATATGCTAGGCTAGATTCATTGTGTGGGTGTTTTGGATTGATGTAGGATGTATTTATTGCCTTGCTAATTTAAATTCCAGCACCACTTGTTAATCCATGTTGTTGGATGAATTAAACTTATGAGTAATTGGGTTTGATACTATCCATGGAGGAGCCGAAGAACGGTGGTGCTTCGTAATTGTTGCATCTATGTATCCAATGGGTATTGCATATCTTGAAATGAATGCAAGACCCATTCAATCCATATTTTGTAATTTAGAAGTTTAATTCTTCCATCAATTCAAATTGTTAATTGGGTTGTAACCCATCCATTGAATCGTGCATTACCTGAAAGGGGCCACAGAACGATGGTTGTGCGCTGTGCACCACAACCTATATGCACTACTCTTACATACCTTGAAATGGATGTGAGAGTGATTCATGAGCTTCAATTAAGGGAAGAACCCAGTTAACAATTACCTTTGGTGCACCCCATATGTGCTTAACTGATTTATTTCCCGATCATCATACCTTGAAATGGATGAGTGATCGAGTTATCATGGAATTAATATTTAGCAGAGCAATCGAGTAATCTTACCGCTATCCTCAACACCCGCACCCTTTCTCTCCCTTGCATCCAAACCTTAGGACATTACCCTAACTCTAGGGTATCTAGATAAACCAATTATCCAAACAATCATTGACCCCTATAGGGTGGTAAGAACCCTTAACCATTCTGTACATGCTCTAACTATTTGTGGGAATTTGCAGATTAGTTCTGTCTCTGTGGATACGATCCCGTACTTACCGGGTATATTATTTGCCGACCTCGTACACTTGCGAGTATCACCTTTCAGGGAGAATCAAGCATCAGCACCATATCGATCAGGGAAGTTTCATAAACCCTGATTTCTCTATACCTGAATCTCGTGATTTATTCCTTTCATTCCTAGATTCAAACATTCCTGACGCAACATGTCTCCCGCAGGAAACAGGTACATATGCACATGAGGCACGCTTGGATGCGACAGCATCTGACCAGATGGAAAACGAGGAGAATGAAGATCTTGTCGTACACCCCGAGAGTAGCAAAGTTCCTCCAGGGAGTATTCATCAAACTGTCCTAGAGTTTCTTACCCATTTTGATGATTATCTCTGGACTAATTTCATTCGGGGTAATAATTCCTCTCATCTAACCGACATGGCTCGTTCTCTACAGGTTATAGGTGTACACCTTCAGGGAATGCTGGGAGCCACGTTGCTGGGGTCCGATGACATTCGTGAAGTAAAGCTGCTTGCTGAGCCACAAAAGCAGGAGGAGGAACAGCTACTTGCTCCATTGGAGATTAGAGATCCTCCATTTGATCAGGTGCATCCTATTCCAGTTGTGTAGATATTTTACTTGCTTTCTAGCATAGCATCTCAATAATCTCATCTCCTCTCGATTAGAAAGAGGAGTGTCTTAGTGTTTAGTTTTCTTTAATAAATCTATGCATCTCTCATTCGCCTCATACATTGTCATCTTCCCACTTAGCTTCGATTTTTTCCACCTCCCAAATGCACATTAGTCCCTATTTTTCACATCACTATCTTATTTAGGGCTATACTTTGTGCTATCTTGGGGGAGACTCTCCCGTGCACTCCACTTTTTTCCCATAAGCTTAATGATATCACATTGCATCCCCATTTCGCCACACCCATCCCCCTTACATCTCTCTTCCCCCATATCTCATAGTCCTCAAGCATTGAGGACAATGGTTAGTCATAGCTTGGGGGAGAAATCTACTTTTCCTTATCTTTTTGACAATCTCCCTTCCCACTGCATTTTTCTTTTTCCCCTTTTCACCATTTTTCGCAGAAATCTAGGGAGATGTTCCCTCAAGGAAAATCACACTCTAGCATTAGTTTTGTGTATGCTTGTTTAGGGTCGGTTTTTCCACGTGCGCTCTTATTTTCTTTCGATGGCATGTCTTCCACACTCCCCCCTTACGATTTCATTTCTAACCCTTATCCGTGCGTGAGATAGAGCTAGCTCCCGTCTCATTTCCGATAGGATAGGCTGGTTTCTTAATTAAGCCTTTTATCACGCAATCCTAGGCCCTTCCAATTGCATAAGGTAGACTTAGCATCGATAGAGGTTGGTTTTGAGTTTGGATCGTACTCCCTTATACAATGGTGTTGGCATGTTAAATAAAAAAATAGGGAGATAAGTATAGAATAAATGCATCGCTCTCCCTACTTCATCGGGTAATTGGATCTCCGGGACTCAGGAATCTCTAAGATTCACGCCGAAAGATGGGGTTTGTGGGAGTGCATATGAATAATAGGTTTTAGGAGATTCGAGAGAGTAGTCCCGAGGGGGGTCCTTCTTGCCCGAATGCCCTAGGCTCGTCTGGGCCGGGAGTCATTGGCCGAAGTCTTGCTACACGAATTGCCTAAACCCTTAAAAAGAGAGAGAATAAGTGTGCATTTTTAATTTTGCGCATGCCCACCACTATGGTTTAAAGGAAGCGAACTTGTCATCCCAAACTCAGGAGATATTTAGTCTCTACCATCTGTCTTCGTGATTCCTGCCTTCGCGAGCATAGATTTAGAGTTGATTTTATCTAGTCTAAGCCTACATAGGATTCTTGATTCGGGTTAGCCCTATGCAGATATGTGCCTATTAGACCTGACGTCATGAGAAGGATATTATTCTAGTCCTCTGCCACGTTGGGCAAATTTGGTGCATGTGTGGGAATTGATCCCTAACCTTTGTTGTATGCATGACCCCTGCATATGTGTGGTTCGAGAAGGTGATCCTCGGGTTTATCCTAACAATCTCTCCCTATACTCTAATCTTGTGTTGCTCGGGATGAGCAAGTGCCTTGACGAGTAAAAGATATATAATAACAGCAAGCAATACGAATCGTAAGCAGTGGGTGTCGAACACAGGGAGGCGATGGTATGAGTATCGATTAATAGTATATCTAGTTAGCTACTCGAAATAGAAATGGAGAAGGGGTAATTACACTAAAAATACTAAATAAATTGTAATGACCAGTTCTTATCGTTACGTTATATCCGTACTTTCCCTCGTGTATATTTTTCCCCGTATCCGTAGTTGGACGTATCTGACCCGTACCCGTACCATCAGCTAGCCTCATACGTATTAACTATTTTTATTATTAACTCTATTTTTATTATTAACCTTAAAACAATTTCTTTAATGCTCATTTCAAAATTTTATTTTGAATCCGAATTTCAAAATTTAAAACTCTTTTAAATGCAAACTATTTTTAATTACTTGCCAAATTTAAACCCTATTTAGATCTATTATTTCCCTTACAAACTTTCCTTTTTACAAATCATTTAAAACTACATTGAGTAGCCCAAATTTTTCCCTAATAAAATACATTGATTATCAATCCTATTAAGGAGAATTTTCAAATCCCATTTCCTAATAAAACCTATTAATAAGTTTTTAAACTTTTCCATATATAAACCCTCCATAATAATTATTATTAAAAACAAATTAATTTCGTTATTCAAAAACTTTCTATACTTAACTGAAACCCTAATTTTCCTAAGCTAAACCTAAGGCATTAGCCTACCCACGTGCAGCCATTCAAACCCACACACAACCCTATTATTATCTTATAACCCTAGTAAACAGCAACCTACTAACCTATCTCCTTATATTATAAAACCCTAGGGTATTTTTTCTCCTAGCCTCCCCCCTACACAAGCCAGCCGCCCCTGTCTTTCTTTTTCCCCCACAGCACGCCGCCTTTCTCTTCTCTTTCGCATCGCCCCGCCAACACACCCCCACGGCCCCCTTGTCTCCTCCGCGTGCACGGCCTCTCCCCTGTGACCCCGCCTCCTCACCCAAACCGCCTGCTCCGACTCCTCCCTCAACGCCGACATCGCCTGGAAGCCGCGGCCCCCGTACGCCATTCGCCCTCCTCCGTGCACCGACCAGCGCCTCACCCTGAGCTCCCCGTCGGACAACAGAAGCTCGACGCCGCCACTCCACCGGAGCCCAGCGCCGCTGCACACGCCGACGTCGACGAGGCCCCCTCGCCGTTCAGATCCACGCCCTCTGGCCACAACGCCTCCATTCGATAGCTTCCACCGCCGGCAGCCCCGCTCTCCCATGTTCAGCCCGCTTCCTCTGTTCGGAACAGAGGAGCCCGCTAACCACTGACGCCGAGCGACACCTCCTCCCGCCGGAGCCCTCAACCCACTCCGGTGTCGCTCCGCCTTCTCTGATCACCTCCGGCGTCCCTCTCCTCCGGTTGCTCCACAGATCCCGCACGGCCTTCCGCCACCAGCTTCGTCCCTCCGCCATCGTCTTCCTCCCTCCGAGCGCCTCCACCAACCTCCATTCTCCCAGCTCTCAGGACCCCCGACAAAGGCTGCAGTGAAGGCCGATCTCCGGTGACGCCGTCAGCCCCAACTCGCCTTCCGATCTCCTGCTCCCGACCGGTCTCCGAGCACCCATCTCCCTGGCCTTCTTCGGCTCCTTCTTCCTCGACGGCTCCGACAACCGCACGTCCGCCGTACAGCGACCAAGCTTCACCCTGAGTTCCCTCCGGCCTCGACTCCCTCCGGTGATGTTACGCGTCGCCTGCCCTTCCGAGCTCGCCACCGGTCTCCTCCCCGCCCCGTCGACACTCGACCCTCGCCTGCAACGTCCGTCACCGCCGCACGGCCCTCAAGTGACCTCCGGCAACTCGACCTCTCCTTGTTCCTTCGCCAAGCACCGCTGCGTGCCACCCACTTGCAAGCATCGTGAGCATCTACACGGGTAAGTTTTAATGCATGCTTTTATCTGATGGATTAGTACTGTTACGTTAGTTCAACATAGTATAAGTATATTAATCCATGAAGGAATAAATGCCAGTTAGTATACCCTAGTTTCATATTAAATCTTATAGGGTACACAGGTTATAGGCAATTAATTAACTGTGGCGTGATACCATGTAACTTTATATGCTGTGGGTTGGCATGCTTATAACGTACACAGTACTTCATGGAACCTAACAATTCTATGTCCTATCATAACTTGCTAGGGATTATATTAAAGTGTAGGTTCTGTGAGAATTGTTGTCAGCAAGTTATGGGATAACATGTAAGTCAGTATGTAATATTATATGTTATACACCGTAGTATGTATGTACTTATATTTAAGAACCAGGTTAGGATACTTGTACCATTATAAATCAGTGTAAGACAATATAGTAGATTAGATATTATGTTACTTCCTTTGCTTGATTTTACGGCCATTGACGCAGATATATCCTGGCCTCTGTGACGATCGCGTAGGCATCTATAAATGCGCAATCAGGCAAGTATTTACCCTTTGCAAGTATACTATTTTTTTTCTACAAATTTTTAAGGTGCAAGTATTTAATACCGCAAGTATCTACTCTTTTCAAGTACATAAACTTTCTATCAGGTTTCGAAGGCTCAACCATTTATCGCTTTTTACATTGCTCCGGTCTCGTGACCGAAAATACCAAACAATTACAAATAACAATTTTCAAGTACGTTGCTCAGGCTTAATGAACAAAATGGCATCGTTGGTTGCTTTCACTTTTATTGCTTTCGAAATAAAGTATTTGAAACGCACGCAATAATTGTATGCCTTTTTAACTGCTAAATGCACACCAGTGTTGGGATGTGATACTGGGCCCTTGAGGCAAATTTACGGACTTCTGTGCCTTTGGACAAATTACGGATTTTTGGGCCTTCGGGCAACTACGGACTAATGGGCCTTCGGGCAATATGGATATTGGGCCCGCGGGGCATTTACGGAATGTTTTGCCACTCGGCAAACATTAAATTACAGATTGACTTATGGACACTTGGGTGGGGTAGTCTAGTGTAGTAGAGGCTGGAAAGCTGGATTGCACTCGATTGGTGAACTTGACCGACACCTGGCCGGGTCGGTGAGTATAGAGTCACGGGTAGCTCCCGTTGACTTGGGTGTGATGCTGGTCACCTCCCCCTCGGACACTGGGCTTTGTCACTAGATAGGAGATTGATTGGTTGGTTGATTGATGCACCCTTCGCTTCACCTCTGCTGATGCTATGGGGTAAACTACTAAAATTATTGTCACGATTAACTATTGTTGTGCACATCACACTTTGTACATACATATTGCTGTACGCACTACGCTTGACACTACTTTTGCTGTACACACCACACTTGCTACACATATTGCTGTACACACTACACCGTCACGACTATTGCTGTATACACTACACTTGCCATGCTGGTTACCTTACACACTACACCTGGTTGTGCCCCCTACTTTACGCACCACACTCCGCTTGCACTACTTTACTCACTACACGATGTTATGTTCCCATGTTGCTTCATGCTGCCATGTTTCATCTTTTTGGAAATATATTGTGTCTTTCATTTCTAAAGTTTTGTAAATTATATTAAAATCTTGCCGAGGGTCATTTTACTACTAACGTTTTTAAAAGCTTGCCGAGCGACCCTCGCTGACGTATATTTCCTTGTTTGTGAAATATACGTTAGGTTTTTAGCAGAGTTCACAGTGAAGTTCACTTGGAGATTGAAGAAGGTGACCAAGAGAACCAAGAGCACGAGATCCACTACTGAAGACGACGGACACTGCGCAGCTTGCTAAATTTTAATAATTGTTGTATTTACTTTCAGGTGTATTTTAATTTCCTTGTAACTGTTGTAATGGCCATGCTAGGCCTTTTAATTTTTGTGTACTTGTAATCTGGAAGTCAAAGTTTTAATGATGACACCATATTATGTTGTTCCGATTATTCGCAAGCAAGAATCTGCCAAAGTAGTCATACACAGACGCTTATTGGGTTGGGGTTTCACCGCTCCAACCCAAGCGGGCCCGTTCACGTCCTCGCCCCAAGTATAATGGGAAGCGGGGCGTTACATAAATAAAGGTACGAAGGGCCAAGTGTCACCACTAGTGCAAATTAAGCATGCAGGTTGATCTAGCTTCTTGACCCAACGGGTTATGGTCTTAGATGATAGCTGAATCTCAATCCTCGTCCTCTCGACATCCAATTATGACAGAGGGCTTCAGAGGATAGGTTGGACCTCTTTACATAGCCTTGATGGTTAGTCGGACGCTACGTTAGCTGTGATCCTAGTGAGTGTGTCCGACAGTAGGTCGGTGCCTAGCACTAGATAGTCAATCATCTTCAGCTACGAGGTGGGATGAATTTAGCCCATCCAAAACCTATTCCTAAGACTAGAACCTTAATTGGAACGATATTTTGGGCGATCCACCCACATGAACAATCTACACTAGGGTTTAGCTAAGCCATATGCACAAAGATCTACTCTACTAACAGTAAGATAAACTACAAATTAAGCAAGTAAACGAACAAATGACATGAAAATAAGAATTAAAATCAATACAATTAATAGGGACAAAGATTCATTACAAAAATATTAGAAATCAAAGGTTTACAATACATTGAAGAACAACCCCCACAGGGGGTGAAAACCCTTGAAAAATCACGGAAGAAAAGTTAGATTCTCTCTCAAATCGTACTCAGCATTAAATAGTATAGGCAGAAATTTAGTGGCGCACGGCCGTGCCGCAAGTCGATACGACCGTGCCACCATTAAGAAAACCAGAGCACTGCAGTTGCTTTTGCTTCGAGCAAGTCGGCACAGCCGTGTCGATCCTTCTGAAGGTCCTCTATAGCTCTAGGCAAAATGATTGTGTGAAACGACCATACTGCCAAGGAGCTCTCTGCCCGGTGTAGTGGAATTAACCACGGCCGTGTCGCAAATCAGCATGGCCATGCAGATGATGCTGTAGCTCCTTCCTTAGCCTCATGGTATGACATGGCCGTGCATGTGCATGCGCAGCTATGATGTCTATTCCTTGGCCAGTTTCTCCCTTCTTTGAGCTCTGATCTTCGCTAATCTTTGTCGTCCTCTCTCCCATGCTCCACAAATCACAGATTTGCATCATTTATGTGTGAACTCCCTGAAATGCATGAAATACATACCAAAGGCATCAAGCGGATAAAAACATGTAAAAGCAGGGGATATAGCTAGAGTGCATGAAATAAATACTGAAAATGTAGGACGAAAAGGGTGGAAAATACGTATAAAATGAATTAACACATATATAGTTCTCCAAAACCCTACCTAATACAGATGCCCGAAGTTCTCATCCCAGACGTCTGCACAAGAGTGTCAGATACCTGGATGATGAACTCCAGACGTCTGGATAATCCGAGCTGAACTTCCAGTATCTCGGCCTCTCCAAGCTGACTGAATCAAATGTTAGAAGATATGTTATCAAACGTTTCCACAGTGTGTCAGGTGCCTGGATGATATACTTCAGATGCCTGGTTATTTATGACCAATATTTCCAATAGCTCAATCTCTACAGTCAGTCATGATCAGGCATCTGAAGTTGTGTTACCAGACATCTATATAGTTAATCAGACGTCTGGATGATGAACATCAGACGTTTGGGTTCTTCGGACCAATTATTCCAATAATGTAGCTCTTCACTAACAGTATGATCAGACGCCTGATGCCTTTGGGCCAGACATTTAGGCAGTGGACCAGGTGTATGGAAACTCTTCTTCAGACTGTCATGTGTCCATTATACTGCATTAATGACCCAGTCAAAACAGTACATCAGGCGTCTGGTCTGTCTTCTTCAGGTGCCTAGTGACTAGGATTTCTGCCTGTTAATAGCCATTTCCAGAATTTAATGCTTGAGATTTTTATATGATTTTGGACAGATTTCTGTGGCTTATTTATTGGCTTTAATGTCTTACTTGAGACCGCTTAGGCACACCATTGAATACACTCCAAATCTATTACAAGTAATTCATTCTTCTCTAGAGCATTCAAGAGCATTCAAGAGCCATTGAAGCCTAAGCTCTAAGTGTCAACTTGTCTCCAAAGCATTCAAGATCAAGCTTCTAGCATTCCTTGCTAAACATCTTGAGACAAGTAGTAAGCGCTTATACTCCCATCATTTAGAGCACTTCACACACGCCTTCTTGCCTCATTCTTAAAAGTATTATCCTAGGCATATGTTATGTAAATTTTTTCATATTGTACATTTTGGTTCTCTTTTCTCTTTGATATTTGAGATATACTCTCGGGCTGTGAGAGTGACCCATTCTCGGGTTGTGGAAAGTGGAAGAAGAAAGTGTATTGGTTTACACTTGTAGGGTTTTGGCAAGTGGGTATTAGTGGAACATAAATAATTAGCGAGTTGGCTAGTGGGTTGTTGTAGTAGGATTCAAGAGAGTCGTGGAGACTCGGTGAATCCTAACCAGGGTAAATCTGGTGTTTGCGTTTGCATTCTTTGTGTTGTTGCTCTCTCTTTTTATTCCGCACTAAGGTTGCATAAGGGTTTTATAATTTTGCGTAATTTCCTTATTATCATTATAAAACACTATTCACCCCTAGTGTTTCTTCCTATAATTTCAGATCCTACAGATCCGACGATTAATTTGGTATATTCCTTCCATTGTCCTATTTTCAAGATTTTCACGTAGGATTTTTGTCTACCGCATATATATATATATATATATATATATATATATATATATATATATATATATATATATATATATATATATAGGAAAATATATATATATATATATATTATATATATATATATGCATTTGGCCTTCGATCAAGGCATTTCATCAAATTCGCACGTTTTGAGACCGTTAAATTTGTAACGGGTGGATGGGTGCTCTAATGCCCAACGGGTTCACCCATTATTTTCCCTGGGGTATATATTTGTATGGATTAAACATCAAAAAAATAATTTTTGAAAAAAAAAATTTCAAAAAAAAAAAAAAATTGTTTTCGCACCGTGCGAAAACCCCTTTTTTCGCAACCGAAGATCACCCTATATATATATATATATATATATATATATATATATATATATATATATATATATATATATATATGCATGGTTTGTATTTCATTCGCATCACTTTTCACCACAACGGCACCCAAACGAGCCGCCTCTAAGGTCTCTGCTTCCACTTCCACTGCACGACAGTCTCGCCCTCAAAGGGAAGTTGAGCCTGCCCCACCACTTCCCATAGCACCAACTACGGTGGCACTAATGTGTATCACACTCTGAGACAAGCCCCAATGGCAATCATGTGCTGCGCTTAGCCCCCTGCCACTATTAGCGACCAAGTTCGCTAGTATTTTAGTCCTCCAATCTTAGGTATTCTTGAGGGTGTTGAGACATTATTCGCTAACAGTGGGTATACGGCCTTCCTGCATACTCATGCCATGACTTATCGGTAGCTCACACTAGAATTTCTAAGCTCTATCCACCTCACCCCAATGGGAATTTCATTTCACCTCATGAAAGTGGACTGTGAGCTTTCATTTGAGCAATTGAATGAGTTGTTTGGTTGGCTTGATAGGGGACATTATGGCCCCAATGATAACGTGTTATCAAGATGGTTCAACGCAAGAAGATTTTGGAGAGCCATCACAGGCTCAGGAGCATATGATCCGAGGATGGCTAAAACCTCCTCTATTATGCATCCATGCTTGCACCTAGCGCATAGGATACTGGTGTAAGGACCCTGTGCTATGAGGAAAATACTAGAAAGGGGGTTGAATAGTGTTTATAAAATTAACTAAGAAATTATGCATAATTAAAATCCTAACAAACAATAATGCGAAAATAGTATGAATAACAATAAGAACAAGCAAACACAATATGTTCAAGGATTTGGATTACCCAAGACAAATCCTGACTTGTTCCCGGTAAACCTATGTCCCTACCACTCGGGATACCACCCAGATACTCAAGCTAAAACCCTATCTTGAGTTTTCCTTTAACCCCACTTGTAGCAACCTTACAAGTGTAAGCAATACACAAGATTGATGACCTTGATTCGCACAACTTGGGATCAAGCAAACACTCTGACAAACCGAGAGCAAAAACCAATTTAACGAAAGTTAATTATGAATTTGAAATACACACTTACAAACCCCTATGCCTAAAAGTAGAACTTGAAGGAGCAAGAGTGTGGAGTGAGTTGATCTCTTCCTAGAATAGAGAATAGCCCTTCCACTTGTCACTACCAAATGCCTAGAAGATTTGAACTTTGATTCTAGGTTGGTGAGCAAGAGAGAATGAGGGATAGAAAGAATTGAGCACTTGAGAGATTGAGCTTGAGAGATGAATCAATGAAGTTCTAAGGGTTCCAAAAGTTCCCAATGGAACAGTAAATGGCCTATTTATAAGCTCTCTCAAAGCCCCAAACAAATTATCCAAATTCCCTTTCAAAATCCTTCTCAAAACAGCCAATGGATTAATTTAACAACCAGGACATGCGACTGATGAAGGAATGACAGTCGCCTGCTGCACTGTATCAGATAGTATGTGAGAATTTAAACGTTAACTTACCAGCTAGGACATGCGAATGATGAATGTTGAGTATTGATTCCCCTGATTTGGTTTTGATGATGAACAAACATAAATATCGGGTACTAATTCTCTTTGAGCGCAGTTATGAAGATCGTCGTCAAATCACTTTGTAGATTTCAAGTGACGTCCCAAGACTTCTTTAGAGCACGTGATCGTTGTGCCTGAAGCTTCGTTGAAGCTCAAGGAGTAATTAATGAAGTCAAGGGATTCGAACTCTCCATGTTGAAGCTTTGAAGACGGTTTGTCGTGTTATTTATATTGTCTTCTAGCTTCATCTCATAGAATGTTAAGCCTTGAGTAGTACTTGCCTAGTTATCCTCTTTCCTATCCTATCTTATCTCTAGGATTGCCTTAGAAGCCATTAGAAAGTTTTCCGTAGCTTATCGCTTCATCTCATGATTTTTGTGCATCTTAGTTGGTTCAAGTAGAAGAACCAACCGACTAGTTGACAATCTAATCGGTTGGAAATTATTCTTGAACCGACTAGTCACTCTTGTGATTTTTGGCCTATTTACTATTGACCAATCAGTCGGTCCAAGAAGGTTCACCGACCGACTAGTTGTCAAACTAATCGGTCAGTGATCCTTCTTAGACCGACTAGTTTATCCATCTTATTTCACTATTTTCTTTGTCAACCATCTATTAGGTCCAAGAAGGTTCTCCGACCGACTAGTTCTCAAACTAATCGGTCAGTGATCATTCTTAGACCGATTAAGCAGCTTTAATTTTCCAGCCGTTGGAGATTTTATTTCCGCGATTTTTCTTGATCTGTTTTGATTCTTTCCATATGTGTTTGATTCGTTTCAAACATGGAAATTTGTCTAATATCAGAGTGATTTCAGATCTGATTATTTTGAATCATCTATCAATTTTCAAGTGCTCTCTCCCTCTCGAAAAAGCTCTCTCTCTAATTCTTGACCTAATTCTCGGAGAGATCTTGAGCTCTGTGCGTTCATACTCCTGAGAGGTTGAATCACGATCATCATCATCGCCCTAGCCATCTCACACTGTTCATCTTGGTGGTGCTAGGGTTTCGTGATCACTCTTTCTCAAAATCCTCCAATGCCCTAAATCTGTAAGTATTTCTCAAGGCATATGATTTTGTGGTAATCGTTTTCTATTTCATTAAATTTATTAATTGAGTTGATCTCTCGGTTTGTGAGAGAAGTTCGTGATCCCGGTTTGTGGGAGTCACAGTACGAATCGTTATATTGTTTGATCTTGTAGTAGTTTTTACAAGAAGTTGTTTAGTGGAAGCTTGAGTTAGTGGATTCTAACTCAAGTAGCCGGAAGGGATCCGGGTGTCTGGGACGTAGGATCACCGGGATCAAGTCAGGGAGACTTGGGTGGATCCGAACCCATTACATCGTTTGTTTGCGTTGCATTGTTCTTGTTGTTCTTATTTATTCCGCATAGTTGTTTGTAATTGCACAATATTTATTCCGCATAGCTTTCAGGGCATTACAGTTGGTATCAGAGCCAAGTTCATAGCTATGACAAACAACGACAACAAGGCCGTTCGACCACCTTCCGACTACAGCACCTTCAAGAATCGTAAAGGAGCATCCTCAGTGATCGAAGGACACTCCTCAAACAGGCCCCCTCACTTCAACAGTGCCAACTATGGGTACTGGAAATACCGGATGGAAACTTTTCTCCGGAGCGCATCACTTTGGAGAGCCACGTTAATGGAGTACGTTGAGCCCACTGAAGAAGACTTCACAAAGTGGACTACCGCGGAGGTCACCATGGAGGTGAGCAATGCTAAGGCAATGCATGCCTTACAATGTGCACTGGAGCCTGAAGACTTCAACAAGATATGCACCTGTAAGAGTGCATATCAGATATGGAATCAACTCCTCATCTTGCACGAGGGAACGAGCAGGGTAAAACACTCCAAACTCACTGTTGCTAACAAAGAATTCGAGTTATTTCACATGGATAGGGTGAAAGAATTAAGGAGTACTATGCTTGCTTCGTGGATATAACCAACGAGTTGGAAGCCCTTGGGAAGTGTTGGATATGGAAGACGTTAGTACACCCTTGTAGGGGATGTATGAGGGAATACGGACCTCGAACGTCGCGTACACGAAGTCGTGTGCAAAGGGAATATGTTCCCTTGCGGAGAGGATCTCTAGATTGATGGGAAAGTCGCATTATATGTGCATAAGTGCATGCGACATATGGCTAATAAAGGGGTAATATCTTAAGCTTATATTGTACCATGCATATGGTACAACTTAAGCTTATAATATGCCATGTACGATGGTACACCTTAGTTAAATTGTTCTAAAGGAACAATTACTCCTAAAATAACTACCTTGCGGGCTATAAATAAGACCCAAGGGTTAGCCATTTCCTTACACTTTTGCATGGCATTCTTGCATGCATTTTCATTCTAGCGAAGCTCTGCCGAAATACTTCCTCTCCCTTTATCCAAGTTCTTAATCTAAAAGTAGAGATTTAGATTGTGGATTTAGTGTTGGATATGGAAGACGTTTGTACACCCTTGTGGGGGATGTACGAGGGAATACGGACCTCGAACGTCGCGCACACGAAGTCATGTGCAAAGGAAATCTGTTCCCTTGAGGAGAGGATCTCTGTATGAGCAGGAAAGTCGCATTATATATGCATAAGTGCATGCGACATATGGCTAATAAAGGGGGAATATCTTAAGCTTATGTTGTACCATGCATATGGTACAACTTAAGCTTATAATGTGCCATGTATCATGGTACACCTTAATTAAGTTGTTCCAAAGGAACAACTTACCCTAAAATAACTACCTTGGGGGCTATAAATAAGACCCAAGGGTAGCCATTTTCCTTACACATTTGCATGAAACTCATGCATGCATCTTCTTCATAGCGAAGCTCTGCAGAAATATTTCCTCTCCCTCCTTCCAAGTTCTTAATCTAAAATAGAGATTTAGATTGTGGATTAGTAGCCTTACTCCGTTCGTGAGAAGACTCGATCCGTCGTGGCGAATCCGAAGGCAAAGTTCCGAGACTATCGTTCCGCATACGCAAGCGTAAGTCTCCACTTTAATTATCGATCCTAACTTTGTTTTGGACAGGATCCTACATTGGTATCAGAGCCATATGGGTTCGCCCCGGTCAATCCACCGCCCCGTCGAAACTACGAACGAGTCGTTGTCTTTTTCACGAATGGGTCTCCTACTATTACGGATATAGTAGGAACGCTTCGTGACGGAGAGAACGCAGCGGTTGTTCTTTTCACGTTAGGGTCTCCTATCATTACGGATATGGTAGGAACTATCCGTGACGGGAAGAACCGACCGTTCACGTAGTACGTTAGTCATTTTTTGGCACACGGCCATTAGGCAATAACTAACTTCATCGACGAACGGGTGCTTCATCGAGGAAGATGATGGAAGTTATTTCCATCGGGTAAGAGGAAAAATTGGTGCATGTGTACCATGGCCAAATGGGCTATGAAGGCCATGCATCCCCTCTCCCCATGCGGAGGGGGTTGGCTACGGCCAATAACCACCGGTGACCACCCCATCAAGGGGGAGGAATGAGTGCGGCAACCCCGTTTAAAGGGGGTGGCCGGCCATGGCCAAAGGGGCCATGGCCGGCCAACGCCGAATGGCCTTGGCCATGACCGGCCATGGCCAAGCCATGGCCGGCCATGGCCAGGCCGGCAGTGGCCGGCCTTGGCAGAGCCTTGCCGGCCAGGCCGGCCTGCCGGCCCTGGCAGAGGCCAGGGCCGGCGCCCTGGCCACTGCCAGGGCCAGGCCGGCCCTGGCAGAGGCCAGGTCCGGCGCCCTGGCCTCAGGCCAGGGCCTGGCCGAGGCCAGGGCAGGAGCCCTGGCCCCGGCCAGCGGCCTGCCGGCCCTGGCAGAGGCCAGGGCCGGCGCCCTGGCCTCAGGCCAGGGCCTGGCCGAGGCCAGGGCAGGAGCCCTGGCCCCTGCCAGTGGCCTGGCCGGCAGGCCCTGGCCCCTGCCAGTGGCCTGGCCGGCAGGCCCTGGCCCCGGCCAGGGCCTGGCCGGCCGGCCCTGGCAGAGGCCAGGGCCTAGCCGGCCCTGGCCGAGGGGGCCAGGCCCCCTGGCCGGCCAGGGCAGAGGCCCTGGCCGGCCTTTGGCCAAGCCCGGGTCAGGGCAGAGGCCCTGACCGGGAAGAAGTTGAATTCGAAAATTGGTCGACCAATTTTGTATTTTTGGTCGACCAATCCGACAAATGGTCTGGGTCGATTGCAAACTTGTCAGATGACCCATACGGGGTAACAAATGGCCTTGGTCAAACTCGAATGTGTCGATTAGCCCATACGGGGCTAACCACAGTGCCGACTAGTTCATACGGAACTAACGTTTTAATGAAGTTTTCATTGGGCTCTACTCCTTGAAGATTAGCCATGGTGCTCTACTTCATGCGAGATTAGCCATGTCATTGTGCTCTACTCTACGGAGATTAGCCAATGTACTTGTGACGTTGTGCTCTACTCTACGGAGACTAGCCAACGTGTGGAAAAAGTTCCATACTCCAGTGCTGTCGGGAGTCTGATGTACGCCATGATGTGTACTAGACCCGACATTTGCTATGCTGTTGGTATGGTAAGCCGTTACCAATCCAACCCAGGGCAGGCACACTGGAAAGCGGTGAAGAGGATATTAAGATACCTCAAAGGGACTGTGGACTATGCGTTATGCTATCAAGGCAATACCTTGAGACTCGAAGGCTATACCGATGCTGATTGGGCGGGTGATCTCGACGAGCGAAGATCTACCTCAGGCTTTGTTTTCTTACTCGGGAATGGTGCAATATCCTGGAGCAGCAAGAAACAAACCTGCATCGCTCTATCAACCATGGAAGCCGAGTTCGTAGCATTCAGCATGGCGGTCCAAGAAGCTGTTTGGCTTAGGAAATTCTTAGACAGGCTGACGAATGCCTCTGACTCGAGCACTGTTCCTATATACAGTGATAGTCAAGCCTCGATTGCCTATGTCAAAGATCCTAAATTTCATTGTAAGACCAAACACATTGACATTCGATTCAAGTTTGCGAAGGATTATGATAAACGGAAGGAAGTAGACATAGGATACATATCCACGCATGAGATGATAGTGGATCCCCTTACTAAGGCGATCCCCAGAGATGTGTTTTTCAAACACTTATCATCTATGGGAATGCGTAGGTGCTGAGCTGTATCATGTAATATTTCCCATGTCTATAGAAGATCAAAATTTAATTTGCATACAAGTTTCTTACAAATGATTTTATATACATTTGTGTTTAAGTCTCAGCTATTTTTGTGTGTATGTCGGACAGATTAAGGTTGGCTCTCTCACATGAGCAACCGCCTTATCTTATCAGATGGATAAGATAGAGATGAGACTAGTTTAAAGTCAAAATCATTAGACAAATGATTTAGAGTCATGACTTAAACAAGATAGTCGAATAAAAGATCTGCATCATACGGATGCTTACAAAAGATCTGAGATCTGTATCACAAGGATATAAAGATCTCATTGGATTTTTTGAATCCTATCTGTCTTATGCAGGATGAGAGTCCGTGAGTATTTCACGAGTAGTATGGGGACTCAAAAAGATATGCACTGTGGTGTCTGATCTTTTCATCCGTACAACATCATTAAGACATACTCTCCCTGGGAAAGGAGTGATGTTGTAATACGTGTTCATACCACGTATGCATTTCGACCACTGAGTTAGTAGCAATAGTGTTTGCTATTATGTGAGACTCAAAGGCCATATGGGTCTTAACTCTTACCCTCAAGGACTCCAATTGGTTCCTTTAGATTTGACGAGATGATCGCTATCTTAGCGTGTTACTAATGGGCTATGGTAATTCGGCTCGGCGGGGCACGTTAGAAAAGCGAATCAAGTCAAGATATGAAGGTTCGCAAGAAGAGGAAGATTGATTTCATATTCGCATTTGGACTTTAATGATTCAAAGCTGGCCAGCCAATTGTAATCCAGATAGGATTCAATTGTTGAATATAAAGTACAAGAAATGCGAAGAAATAATCTAGGGTAAAGCATGCGTTGAACTACTCAACTTTGCATCTTCGAGGTCGTTGTGTATCTCTAACAAGTGCACAACAACAGACTCTACGTGCATGACGGTCGCACGGTCTATTTCTCGGTATGATAGATGAAAGAACTAAGGGAAAGACGTTCTCTTACAATCCCCTCAAGTGTGAGTGGGAGATGTTGGATATGGAAGACGTTTGTACACCCTTGTGGGGGATGTACGAGGGAATACGGACCTCGAACGTCGCGCACACGAAGTCATGTGCAAAGGGAATCTGTTCCCTTGAGGAGAGGATCTCTGTATGAGCAGGAAAGTCGCATTATATATGCATAAGTGCATGCGACATATGGCTAATAAAGGGGGAATATCTTAAGCTTATGTTGTACCATGCATATGGTACAACTTAAGCTTATAATGTGCCATGTATCATGGTACACCTTAATTAAGTTGTTCCAAAGGAACAACTTACCCTAAAATAACTACCTTGGGGGCTATAAATAAGACCCAAGGGTAGCCATTTTCCTTACACATTTGCATGAAACTCATGCATGCATCTTCTTCATAGCGAAGCTCTGCAGAAATATTTCCTCTCCCTCCTTCCAAGTTCTTAATCTAAAATAGAGATTTAGATTGTGGATTAGTAGCCTTACTCCGTTCGTGAGAAGACTCGATCCTAGTTTTGGACAGGATCCTTACTCCGTTCGTGAGAAGACTCGATCCGTCGTGGCGAATCCGAAGGCGATGTTCGTAGACTACCGTGCCGCATACGCAAGCGTAAGTCTCAACTTCATTTATCGATCCTAACTCTGTTTTGGCAGGATCCAACATTGGTATCGGAGCCATACGGATTCGCTCCGGTCAAACCGTCGCCCCTTCGAAACTGTGAACGAGTCGTTGTCTTTTTCACGAATGGGTATCCTACCATTATGGATATGGTAGGAATGCTTCGTGACGGAGAGAACGCAGCGGTTGTTCTTTTCACGTTAGGGTCTTCTGTCATTATGGATATGGCATGAACTCTCCGTGACGGGAAGAACCGACCGTTCATATCGTCAAACTCGCTCTCTTCATGGATGCTGAGTCTCCATTCATAGGGAATGTGCGCTCTCTTCATGTGGAGCGCGTAGTTTACGAATTTTTGAAGAGGGTCATTTTTTGGCACACGGCCATTGGAGGACAACTACTTCCTCAACGAACGGGTGCTTCACCGGAGAAGAAGGTGGTAGTTATTTCCATCGGGGAAGATGAAATTTGGTGCATGTGCACCATGGCCAAATGGGCTATGAAGGTCATGCACCCCCCTCCCCATGCGGAGGGGGTTGGCTACGGCCAATAACCACCACGGCAACCCCCTCCTGCGGGGGTATGCGGCCACCCCATGAAAGGGGGGAGACCGGCCATGGCCAAAGGGCCATGGCCGGTCAAGGCCAATAAGCCATGGCTGGGCCATGGCTGGGCCATGGCCGGCCGGCCCTGGCCGGCCACGGTCAGGGCCAGAGAGCCCTGGCCGCGGCCTGGCCAGGCCAGGGCCGGCCCTGGCCGGCCACGGCCAGGGCCTGGCATCCCTGGCCGAGGCCAGGGCAGGGGCCCTAGCCCCGGCCAGGGCCTGGCCGCCCTGGCAGATGCCAGGGCACGCCCTGGCCTCAGGCCAGGGCCTGGCCGCCCTGGCCGAGGCCAGGGCAGGGGCCCCGGCCCCGGCCAGGGGCCTCTGGCCTAGGCCGGGCCAGGCAGAGGCCTGGCCGGCCTCTGGCCGAGGCCAGGCCAGTGGCCCGGCCGGCCCTGGCAGTGGCCAGGGCTACCGCAGGCCGCCCCTGGCCGGCCAGGGCAGAGGCCCTTGGCCAGCCTCGACCAGTGCAGGGGCCCTGGCCGGGAGTGAAGAAGACCAAATTTTGGTCGACCAATTCGGCAAAAGGCCTTGGTTGAACATGAGCGTGCCGACTAGCCCATACGGGGCCAAACGACAGTCGTCTGCATCAAAATTCTCTCATACGGGGAGAAACGCCTGGATCCATACGGGAGCCAGCGACGATAGTTTGCAGAAAAATCCCAAAAGGGGGATCCGACCTTGGCACGACTACGGCTCATTCCCGACAAATGGTCTGGAAGTGCCGAATGTTTCACTAAGTATCATAAGGGTACTAAGATGAAATATTCATTTTTTTGAAAAATACGTTTTCATACGTTTTGAAAAATAAGTTTTCAAAAATGCTTTTCCGCTGCAAAGTACTATAAGAGTACTAACATTTGATAAAGTGAGGGAGAAATATTGAAAGTTACTCTAGATGGTGATTAAAAACATAGTGACCTTTCCGATTCTAGAGTAACATCTTCAATATTTTTCGAAAGTAACTTATCAAATTATAAATATCATTCCAAGTGGGAGTTGAAATTAGAACTATCCAAATGGGATATTCTAATATCACTTCAAATGGGAATTGTATTTTAAGAATTTTTCAATGCAATTTTTTGATCAAACCTTTGGTTTTTATGTCTTTTGCAGTATTTTAAAAGTAAAATGTCTTCCGCTTCAAAGAATATCGTCGCTGAGTTAAACAGAGGTGAAAAACTCAACGGCGATAATTACAACCTTTGGTCCATCAAGTTACAATACGTTCTAGAGGAGCAAGAAGTGCTCGAAACTCTAAAGAACGTTATGATTGAACCCGAATTGGGCACTACGGCCCAACACCGATGAGACAAGGAAGCTTTTGATGCTTGGTCTCGGAAGAACAAGATAGCGCGCATTACGTTATTAAGCAGTATGGCTGATGACATAATGCGCATCTTCCGAGAACATGACCTAGCCATGGACATATGGTCCAAGCTAGAGGAAAAGTTCGGTGGCACATCGGTGTCCAAACTTCGCGCCTTAACTATAAGGTTCGATACATATAAGAAACGTCCAGATCATTCCATGGGGAAACATCTGCGACATATGGCGAACCTTATCTCGGAGTTAAAGGACGCAGGTCATGTGCTCACTGATGAGCAACAAATCCAAGCAGTTATACGTTCCCTACCAAATGGGTGGGATCAAATGAAGATGCATCTCACTCACAATGAGAGTATCAAGACCTTCAGCGACGTTTCCAAGCACCTCGAATTAGAGGAAGAGCGGCTTGCGGCTGCCAAGCCAAGTGCAGAAGTGCACATGGTTGCTAAATCCTCACACGGGGGAAAGAAACGGAAAGATCGTTCGAAGTTCACTAATGAACGTAATAAGAAACCTGAGTCTACCAAGAAACCCAAACATAAGGATGGGCACAAGAAATGGCACAAGAAGAAAGACTTGAAGAGGATCAAGTGCTTCAAGTGCAACAAGCTCGGTCACTATGCTCGTTCGTGTACGAGTGGAGGCGACGAGGTAACTTGTAAATATACTAGTTACATATGTGTTTCTAGTTCAATATTTCTTGTGGAATCTAATCCATTTTGGATAATTGATTCAGGTGCCACCGACCACATAGCAAGAGACAGACGGTCCTTCGTGGAGTATCACCGGATACCCCAAGGAACGAAGTGGATCTATGTAGGAAACAACACACGTGTTGAAGTGAAAGGCGTTGGGACTTGCAAGCTAGTCTTGGACAACGGCCGCACTCTCCTACTTCATGATGTCCTCTTCGCTCCAGATATTCGAAGGAATATAATTTCTGTGGTCGTATTAATGGGTCTTGGCTATAACTGGTTTTTTCATGATTGTAATGTGGACTTAAGTTGTAATAATACTCTTATTGGTACTGGGTTTGTATTTAAAGGATTTATTGTAATGAGTACAATGTATGATTCCTCATGTAATGAAAATTTCCTTATTGCAAATTCTAAGACTTATGAGTCTGATGTGATTTGTTGGCACGCAAGGCTTGGTCATATTGGACCAACGCGTATGGATAGACTTGCCAAATGTGGCCTTCTATCCAATGTTTCAAAGGTTGAAATGTCGACCTGCGAACATTGCCTTGTGGGGAAATCTTGTCGCAAGCCGTTTGGAACCGGCACAAGGGCCGAGGTTCCATTACAGCTTATCCATTCGGACATATGTGGTCCGATGAATGTCAAGACAAGACGCGGAAAGTCCTATTTCATCACTTTTATTGATGATTTCACCCGATTCGGACATATCTATTTGATATCCCACAAAAGTGAAGCTTTGGCTTGCTTTAAAAACTATATGAGTTTAGTGGAGAATCAATTAGATCGCAAGATTAATGTTTTGCGAACCGATAGGGGCGGTGAATATCAATCAATAAGTTTTAAGGAACTTTGTGATGAAAAAGGCATAGTACATCAGGTAACTATGCCTTATACTCCTCAACAAAACGGTGTTGCAGAAAGGAGAAATAGGACTTTAATGGAAATGGTCCGTTCAATGATGGCGCAAGCTAACTTGCCAATCACCTTCTGGGGTGATGCATTATTGACGGCCGCTTTCATTTTAAACCGCGTACCCTCGAAATCAGTTAGCTCCACTCCTTATGAGTTGTGGAACCAAAGGTCTCCTGACTTAAACATTTTAAAACCTTGGGGTTGTGCATCCTACGCACATATTTCCTCCCATAAGTATGGCAAACTTGGGCCAAAGGGAAAGAAATGTATCTTTATACGATACGCAGAAAACTCCAAAGGTTATGTTTTTGTTAGTCAGGAAGACAATGGTGGGATAATTGAGTTTGAATCGAGGGATGTCACTTTCTTGGAAAACGAGTTTCCAAGACAGGGAGAGATAAGTCAGGACTTATCTCTATTTGAGATTTATAATCAAGAAGGATTACCTCATTCGAGTGGGAGAATTCTTGGTGAAAACTAAAATATGTTTCAACCTTCACCAATGGATTATACGAATGACGATTATCCTATTCCATACGGGAATAATGATCCAAGTGGGAGCAATTCTAACGACATTCCAAGTGGGAGTGATATTAGAATTGATCTAAAGTCAAGTCAACAAGGACTTGAAGAATCTCAAATACGACGTAGTAGTCGTACAAGGTTGGCTCCTCTAAGATTTGAGGATGAATTTTCGCAAACCTTTATGACTTTACTACAAGAAGATGACGAGCATGCTACTTTCAAACAGGCCGTATCTTGCCCTGCTAAAGACAAATGGATGGAAGCGATGCAAGAGGAGTTAGAATCCATGAAAGTTAACCAAGTCTGGGACTTAGTTGACTTACCCAGAGGACGTAGAGCTATTGGGAACAAATGGGTTCTCAAGATCAAGCATAAGGCTGATGGCTCTATTGACAGATATAAAGCTCGCCTTGTCGCGAAAGGTTTTACGCAACAGGAAGGGATAGACTACGAAGAGACCTTCTCACATGTTGTTCGTTTTACCTCAATTCGCCTGATTCTGGTAATAGTAGCTTGCTTAGACCTCGAATTACATCAAATGGATGTAAAGACTGCCTTTCTCAATGGAGAATTGGACGAGGAGATCTATATGGAACAACCAACAGGGTTTGTAAAAGAAGGAAACGAACATAAGGTTTGTAAACTTCTTAAATCCATATATGGTCTTAAACAATCCTCGAGGCAATGGTATATACGATTTCAAGAGGTTGTCTTATCAAATGGATTATCCATGCTTGATGAAGATAACTGTGTATATATCAAGAGGAATAAGAACAAGTATGTTATTATGTCTCTATATGTAGATGACATTTTAATAGCCGGAAATGACAAGGGCTTTGTGATGGATATCAAGGCTTGGCTTTCATCAGTTTTTGAGATGAAAGACATGGGAGAAGCCGCATATATCCTTGGAGTTAAGATTTCAAGGAATCGTTCAAAGAAACTTCTTTCTCTTTCACAGGAGACTTTTTTTTTGAAAGGTAAGTGGTAGCATTTATTAAAAACAAAAATAGTTACAAATGTACAAGCTAAATACCCCAGTGGGAAGGTAGAAAGAGAGAGGAGAGGGCACAAGCGCCGTCACTCTCTACTATCCACTTCCTACCAGGAAGTAATCAGCAAACCACAAGAATAATACATGATAGGCTCAGCCACAATCTAGAAAACCCCAATTAGAGAAGGCCAGTTCATCAGCGGGGACATCAATTTCCATGTTGCGAAGGGCAATACGAACATCCGAGGCAATAACCTCAAAGAGAGCCACTTTACTTAGATGTTTGCCACCAAATAACCGCGCGTTGCGCTGCTTCCATATATGCCAGACCATAGCTCCAAGCACTGTCTTAGCCAAAATTCCAACACAATCAGTTTTCTTGTATCTCATCAAAATCCAATCTCCAACACCTTCAAGGTTAGATGGGATCCCCCCCGTGAATCCTAGTTTTAGTAGACTCCGCACCAGAATGTAACGACTGAATTCGCAATCAAAAAAAATGTGAGAACAGGTTTCGGCAACCTGGGAAGCACAAAGCACGCATAGACCGTCCGTAGCAAGGCCACAGTGCGCAAGGTGGTCTTTGGTTGGTAGCTTCTTATGGAACGCCCTCAAGAGCGCGAGTGACATCTTCGGCACAGCATGGGGGTGCCAGACTACCGGCCAATGGGGAAAAATAGGCCGAGCTTCACGAGAACCCTCCCAGGCGCTGCGAAGAGAGAATATAGGCCCACACGTCCAGCACCAAGAGTCAACACCTGATGTTAATTTGAACCCATTGAGCATAGGGAGTGCAGTAAGTATTGCTGGAGTCCAATTATTATCAATCCAGAAATCTTTAACTAGGCCATTAGCAGTTCCAGCTATAGGATCACAATGAAGGTATAAGGGCCCGGTAGGGTGCCAGTTGTCAAACCAAAAAGAAGTTGTCGAGCCATCTTTCACAATACGTTTGATCAATTTTTGGGAGATAGGTCGATACTTAAGTAAGAACTTCCACGTACCAGATTGGGATGGTTTAGAAATTGTAGAGTAGAATCCATTGATAGGCAAATGAATTTTCCGCATGAATTTCGCCCATAATCCATCCGTAGCAAGGTATCGCCAAGTCAATCGAATACCAGAGGCAGAGTTTAAATCTTTTAGCATTCGCAGGCCCACCCCACCCTCCTTCTTAGGAGCACACAGGTCCTTCCAGGCCCAGGAGGAAGATTTACCCCAAATGAACTTCCTGCAAGCCGAATTAATAGCGCGGATCACTGAGATCGGAAGGCAATAAGCTTGCATCCAGAAACCCACCATACCATAAATAACAGAACGGACCAACTCAATCCTACCAGAGATGGAAAGGCAAGACGAAGCCCATCCCTGCAATCTTGATTTGCACTTTTCAATCAATCAGTTAAACATTACGGTTTTAAGATATTTGGAAGAAAGAGGCAAACCCAAGTAGGTAGTGAAAGAAGTTACCAACTTAATACCAAGGGAAGCGGCCAAGCCTCTAGGGTCTCGCGTGCCCTTGCTGAAAATAGCCGAACACTTAAGAAGATTGATCTCAAGTCCAGAGTAAAGTGCAAAAGTATTTAGAAGTTCCTTCAGCCCCTTAAAAGAAGAAACATTGGCCCGGCAGAAAACCAGAAGGTCATCGGCAAATAAAAGATGAGAGATGGAACCAGAACGCCTCATCGGTTGAATAGAGAGAAGAGCTTCAGAACGAGCCATAAGCAGGGAGAAAGCTTCCATAATTAGCACAAAAAGATACGGGGATAGTGGGTCACCTTGCCTAAGGCCACGATTAGAACCAAAGAAACCCTCAGACGAGCCATCAAGCAACACTGAGAAAGTAGGAGTGGAAATGCAAAGATCAATCCAATTGGTAAACCTGTAGTTGAAGCCCATCTGCTGGAGCAAGAAGATAACAAATTTCCTGTTCACACTATCAAATGCCTTACGGATGTCCAATTTAAGGCAAGCCCTAGAACCCATGGGATTACTGAAATCACGGATTTGCTCATGAGATATGAGAGTACAGTCAGCAAGCAACCTGTCCTTTAAGAAGGCAGATTGATTTGGAGAGATCAGTTCGCCAATAGCCATCTTCAGCCTGTTGCAGAGGACTTTACTGATAATTTTGTAAAAGACATTGCAGCAAGCGATGGGTCTGTAGTCTCCCAATTCCGTAGCTCTGGAATTTTTAGGCACAAGAGTAAAAAATGTATGGTTTATCTGGCGAAGAATACAACCAGATCTGAAAAAGGAAGACACCGCAGAAATAACATCCTCCCCAATAATACCCCAACAGGTCTGAAAGAAATATGCATTGAATCCATCCGGCCCTGGGGCCTTATCTTTTCCAATAAGAAAAGTGGCCTCTTTAATCTCATCAGGAGAAACATCCCGATCCATCCAAATAGAAGCCTCAGGGGTCAGTTTACGCCTAGGAATAAGACTAGGGAACTCATCCAAATAGCTGTTCTGATTGAAGAGATTACTGAAAAAATTAGGGGCCAAGGCTTTAAGGGAAGAATGAGTAGAAATCAAGGAACCATCAGGGGAGAGCAGATGGGTAAGACTATTGTATGTCTGACGAGCTTTCATAGCATTATAGAAAAATTTGGAATTCCTATCACCCAAAGAAATCCAGTTTTGTCGACTTTTTTGTCGTAGATCAGCCTCCTCAACATCCATAGCATGAGCCAGTTTGTAGGATGCAAGTTTCTCCTTCAGCTGAATATTCACATCAGTACACAGGTTAGGGTCTTTTTGCAAAATTTCAACATGCCTTCTACATTGATTGATGTCAAGATCATTCTTATGACTAGCTGCCCAGGATTTAAGTATTTGCTTCAGGAGTTTAAATTTCATGGTTAACCGCTGCATAGGAGAACCCTCAAGGGAAATATTCCAGGCCCTCTCAACAACCTCGAAGAAGCCTGGATAAGTAGCCCAAGAATTGAAAAATCTGAAAGTCTTCGGGGAGGAGGGAGCAATTTCTTGAAAATAAACAGCCATTGGCATGTGATCACTAGTACCCGAATATGAGTAATCTGTAAAGGAATGAGGAAACCTGTGCAGCCAATGATCATTGCCAAAACTCCAATAAAGTCGGGCAGAGATGCGAGAGGACCCTATACGTTTATTATTCCAGCTAAGACAGCCACCCCTACTTTTAAGCTCAACAAGACCACAGTAGCCCAAAGTATGATTGAAATCATCCATAGCCGCACTATCAACAGGGCGGCCCCCCACTTTCTCACTAGGATAACGGATACAGTTGAAGTCTCCACCAATTATCCAGGGAAGAGAAGAGCATAAACCAGAATCAGCAACTAGCTCATCCCAAAGAGATAATCTGCCCGTTGTGGTATTTAGCCCGTATACCGCAGTGAGGACCATATTAAATCCATCTGCATTGGAGAAATAGCAAGTAATACGTTGTTTTGACATAGTGGTGTTTCCCGGCGTCCAGTACGTGTCATTGTAGTAGATCACAATTCTGCCCCCCTTACAAATAGCTCTGTTATCTAAGCTGAGCCAGTTATTGCCAAAGCACTTAGCAATTCTAGACTCATTGACAGCTTCCACCTTCGTTTCAAGCAAGCAAACAATACTTGGACGAATTTTATTTAATCTAAGCTTAAGATCAGCACGACGGGTAGGGTTGTTTAGGCCCCTAGTATTCCAAAAAAGAATAGTCATTAAAGACTACCATTAAGGGAGCAAGTAACAGAGTTACCTGCAATACGAGAGCTTCTCCTGGAGGAAGCAGCGGACGGGGCAACAGGTTTATTCTTTCACAGGAGACTTATATAAAGAAGGTTCTAGAACGTTTTAATATGCAGGACTGCAAGTCCATTGATACTCCAATAAGCAAGTGCGACAATTTATGTCTGAAATCATGTCCGAAGAACCAAAAAGAGAAGGAGATTATGGAAAAAGTTCCATATTCCAGTGCAGTTGGTAGTCTAATGTACGCTATGATGTGTACAAGATCGGACATCTGTTTTGCCGTTGGAATGGTAAGTCGTTACCAATCCAACCCAGGGCAAGTACACTGGAAAGCGGTTAAGAGGATAATGCGGTATCTCAAAGGAACTGCAGACTTTGGTTTATGCTATCAAGGAGATGCCTTGAGGCTCGAAGGCTACACTGATGCTGATTGGGCGGGTGATCTCGATGAGCGACGATCGACCTCAGGATATGTTTTTCTACTCGGATCTGGTGCAATATCCTGGAGTAGCAAGAAACAATCCTGCATCGCACTTTCAACCATGGAAGCCGAGTTTGTAGCATTTAGCATGGCAGTCCAAGAGGCTGTTTGGCTTAGGAAGTTCTTAGACAGGCTAATTAATGCAAATGACTCAGGTGCTGTACCCATACACAGCGACAGTCAAGCATCTATAGCCTATGTCAAAGATCCGAAATTCCATTGTAAGACCAAACACATAGATATCCGCTACAAATTTGCAAAAGCCTATGATAAGACCAAGAGGGTAGACATAAGGTACATATCTACGCATGAGATGATAGCGGATCCGCTTACGAAGGCTATCCCCAGAGATGTGTTTTACAAACACTTATCATCTCAAGGATTGCGTAAGAGCTGAGTTGTACCAATGTAAATTCCCATGTCTGTAAATGATCAAAATTAATAAAAGAATAAGTTCTTTTTCAAACATTGCATATGAATTTCTTAAGAAATGTTTGTGTACATTTTTGAAATCTCAGCTGAATTCTAGTATGTCGGACAGATTGAGGTTGGCTCTCTCACATGAGCAACCGCCTTATTCTATCAGACAGATGGAATAGAGATAAGACCTGTTTGAAGTCAAAATCATCAGACGGATGATTTAAGAGTAATGACTTAAACAAAATGGTCGCATGAAAGATATGCATCATATGGATGCTTACAAAAGATCTAAGAGGATTTTTTGGAAATCCTATCTGTCTAAATGCGGGATGTGAGTCCAAAGGACTATTTGAGTAGAATAAGGGACTCAAAGTCAGACATTGTGGTGCCTGATCATCATCCTTACAACATCATTGAGACATACACTCCCTGGGAAAGGAGCGATGTTGTAATACGTGTTCATACCACGTATGCATTTCGACCACTGAGTTAGTAGCAATAGTGTTTGCTATTATGTGAGACTCAAAGGCCATATGGGCCTTAACTCTTACCCTCAAGGACTCCAATTGGTTCCTTTAGATTTGACGAGATGATCGCTATCTTAGCGTGTTACTTATGAGCTATGATAATTCGGCTCGGCGGGGCACGTTAGAAAAGCGAGTCTAGTCAAGATCAGAAGGTTCGCAAGAAGAGGAAGATTGATTTCATATTCACATTTGGACTTTAATGATTCAAAGCTGGCCAGCCAATTGTGATCCAGATGGGATTCAATTGTTGAATATAAAGTATAAGAAATGTGAAGAAATAATCTAGGGTAAAGCATGTGTTGAACTACTCAACTTTGCACCTTCGAGGTCGTTGTGTATCTCTAACAAGTGCACAACAACAGACTCTTCGCGCATGACGATCGCACGGTCTATTTCTCGGTATGATAGATGAAAGAACTAAGAGAAAGATGTTCTCTTACAATCCCCTCAAGTGTGAGTGGGAGATGTTGGATATGGAAGACGTTAGTACACCCTTGTAGGGGATGTATGAGGGAATACGGACCTCGAACATCGCGTACACGAAGTCGTGTGCAAAGGGAATATGTTCCCTTGCGGAGAGGATCTCTAGATTGATGGGAAAGTCGCATTATATGTGCATAAGTGCATGCGACATATGGCTAATAAAGGGGTAATATCTTAAGCTTATATTGTACCATGCATATGATACAACTTAAGCTTATAATATGCCATGCACGATGGTACACCTTAGTTAAATTGTTCTAAAGGAACAATTACTCCTAAAATAACTACCTTGGGGGCTATAAATAAGACCCAAGGGTTAGCCATTTCCTTACACTTTTGCATGGCATTCTTGCATGCATTTTCATTCTAGCGAAGCTCTGCCGAAATACTTCCTCTCCCTTTATCCAAGTTCTTAATCTAAAAGTAGAGATTTAGATTGTGGATTTAGTAGCCTTACTCCGTTCGTGAGAAGACTCGATCCGTCGTGGCGAATCCGAAGGCGAAGTTCGTAGACTACCGTGCCGCATACGCAAGCGTAAGTCTCAACTTCATTTATCGATCCTAACTCTGTTTTGGCAGGATCCAACAGGAAGACCTATACCCAAGGAGAGAAGTCGCGAAGATCATTGATGGACTTCCTTCGAGTTGGGAAAAGTGAACTTATGCTAACGAGGAAGGTAATGATATGTCCAAATATACTGTTGTTCAACTAATGGGTATTTTAATTTCTTATGAGGTACGAAAGGACAGCAAGATCAAGATGCATGACAAGATGAAAGCGTTCTCGAAGCAAGAAGATCCGAAGAAAAAGGCGATTGCTTTCAAGACCGCCCCTACCACGCCTACCGATAGTGAAGAATCAGACTCTGAGTTGGCATGGAATCTTTGGCCCTCATGGCAAAGAATTTCAACCGGTTCTTCCGAAAAGGTAATTTCAAATACAAATCTAAAGTTGGTTCTACTAATACCTCTGCTCCTTTGTGTTTCAAATGCAATAAGCCAGGACACATCAAGGTCGATTGTCCTCTCAACAAACAAAAGGAAAAGTGGAAGGCACCAAAGTTTGACAAATCAAGAAAGCACAAGAAGGAGTACAAGAAAGGGCTTGTTGGTACATTCACCGACTCGGAAGAGGACTCCTCATGTGGAGAGTCAGATGATGAACAAGTGGAGAAAGCACACTTGTGCTTCATGGCAAGAGAGCAACATGATCAAGAGATCGCTTCAGATGAAAGCGAGGATGAAAGTGAAGAGGTAACTATGGATGACCTAAGATTAGCTAATGAACAAATTTGGTCTAAGTATTCTAAATTGGCAAATAGATATACTAAAATCAAAGATGAGTTAACTAGTCTTCAAACCACACCTAAGCCTATCATCACCAACAACGACACCGTTGTTGAAGCCTTGAGAACTGAGATTGTAAATCTCAAATCTCAACTTGAACATGTTAACATTGAGGATTCGGATGAACACGGGATAGCGGATTTGATTTCTCGAAACTCAACTTTGAGTATTGAGAATGAGAATCTCAAGTCTCGTGTTTGTGAACTCACAACACAAGTGTCCACTTTGGATACTACAATACTTTCTCTCACTGAGAAATATGAGCCCACAATAGGCCGGATTAAGAAATTCAACAAAGGCAAGGATCATTTGGATAATATTCTGAATGACTTACCTCCGACCAATCATCATATTGGATTGGGGTATAAGATGGAAGATTCATCTAAATCTTCCACCACCTTTGTAAGGCCATCTTCCGATGCCTCAACTAGTGGGAGTAAACACCCCATGGGTAGTTCATCTACCAATGGTACTTCCACTAAGTACACACCCCCTTTGGAAAGAAACCCACTTTGGGTGGACTTCCAAAGAAGGGTCATGCATTTATGTACACCAATACTATGCCACGTAGGAACACACCTCCTACCCCACCTATTCACACTTATGATGATTTCTATGCTCCACGTCCACGAGCACGTGCACACCAAGTGAGACACACTCACCATGTGTTCACCCACATGCATATGTTCACCCACATCATTACTACATGAATGATTACCATCATGCACCGTATCATATGTCACCATCACCATTTCATCATGTGCCGTATGCTTATCCACGTTATGCATACACTAGGCCACTTCCTCGTAGAACACATGCACCACGTAGAAATCAACAAAACGTGCATGTTCCCAATAGGAATAGGGCTTCCAAGACATTCACTATTTGGGGCCCAAAGGACACTAGCATGCATGAGAAACAAGCGTATAT
Organism: Scilla litardierei; assembly: GCA_030789695.1. Lineage (NCBI taxonomy): Eukaryota > Viridiplantae > Streptophyta > Magnoliopsida > Asparagales > Asparagaceae > Scilla > Scilla litardierei. The sequence continues at coordinate 105,053,146 of CM061134.1, read as the reverse complement.
TAATTCTTATTTTATGAATGTTGTGCACAATGATGATTACATTGGGAAGTCTAAGTTCAATTGGACTTGGCTTCCAAAGGTCTAATCCTTTAGGACCGAATGACCTTGGATACCATGATACAATATTCTTATCTTCAGGTACTCAAAAAAAAGAAAAGGAGCAACAAATCTAGTTTGTGATTCCATTGATAAGTCTAATGCTATTGATTCTGTTGAAACTAACCCTACTAATGAATCTCTTGAGAATGTTCCTAGTGACCAGGGTGTTCCTAGAAAACTTCCAACAGTTTGTGACCATCCCCATGAGCAAGCTATTGGCAACATAGAAGATGGTGTCAAAACAAGATCCCAAGTCAACTTCTTCGGTCATTGTGCCTTTGTCTATTCCGTGGAGCCAAAGAATATCAACGAGGCGTGCGGAGATAGTTCTTGGATCCTAACTATGGAAGAGGAGCTCATTCAGTTTGAGAGGAATGATGTCTGGGAGCTAGTTCCGTTGCCTTCGAAGAACCACAACGTTATAGGAGCGAAGTGGATTTTCAAGAAGAAGACAGACGAGAACCAAAATGTCATCCGGAACAAAGCTTGGTTAGTTGCTCAAGGCTACATGCAAGAGAAAGGTATTGATTTCGAGGAATCTTTTGCACCTGTAGCTAGATTAGAATCTATTAGGCTCTTATTGTCATTTGCATGCCATAAAGATTTCAAACTTTTTCAAATGGACATAAAGAGTGCGTTTTTAAACAGAGATATCGTTGAGGAAGTTTACGTTTCTCAACCTCCGGGTTTTATAAACGAAAAATTTCCGAATCACGTTTTCAAACTTAAGAAAGCACTTTATGGGTTGAGACAAGCTCCTAGAGCTTGATATGATCGCCTAAAGAACTTTCTTTTGGATTTGGGTTTCAAAATGGGTGAGGTTGATTCAACGCTTTTTGTTAAGTATGCAAATCATGATATTATTTTAGTTCAAATTTATGTAGATGATATCATTTTTGGTGCTACTAACTTCACTTTTTGCGAAGAGTTTTCTAATGCTATGAAGGACCAATTTGAGATGAGCCACATGGGTGAGCTCAAATATTTCTTAGGACTCCAAATCCGCCAAATGAACGAAGGAATCTTCATCCACCAAACCAAGTACACGATGGAGCTGGTAAAGCGATTTGGAATGGAGAATGCTTCTAGCAAGAAGACTCCGATGAGCACCACAACTCACCTTGATAAAGATACGGGCGGCAAAGATGTAGACGTTCGTCTATATCGAGGTATGATAGGTAGTTTATTATATCTTACTGCCAGTAGGCCAGATATAATGTTTGCCGTATGTGTTTGTACTAGGTATCAGTCACAACCTAAGGAATCACACTTAATAGCGGTTAAACGTATTTTCCGTTATTTAAGTCACACACTAGACTACGGATTATTCTATCCAAAGTCAAGCACATATGAGTTAATCTCATATAGAGACGCAGATTATGCTGGATGCAAATCTGACAGGAAGAGTACTAGTGGCACTTGCCATTTTATAGGAAATTCTCTTGTCTCTTGGTTTTCCAAGAAGCAGAATTTTGTATCACTTTCTACCACCGAGGCGGAATATATCGCCGCCGGTGCTGCATGTGCACAGGTTCTTTGGATGAGACACACACTTAAATATTGGTATAAACTATGATACTTGCCCTATCATGGTGGACAACCTAAGTGAAATATGTCTCTCTAAGAATCCGGTACACCACTCCCGTACCAAACACATAGATGTTCGTCACCATTTCCTAGATGATCATGTAGCTAAAAAGGACATCATTTTAGTGTACGTTGAAACCCAGAAGAAAATCGCTGATATTTTTACGAAACCACTCAATTACCTTTGTGCGGTTACGTCGAGAATTGGGGATTATGGATGAATCCGAGATTTAGGATTCATTTTTTTATAATCTTGCATGATAATGTTTTTCATAAGCTCCTGTTGGATCTGTAGTGGTATTCACTCTTTATGCTGGACTTATGATTGGTTTTTTGATTTGCGCGTCGGATTTATGGTTTTCTGGTTTTATGGGGTAGAATAAGTGGGTATGAGCGTGTTTCGATGGTTTGTCCAAGTGTTCTTTGGAGAGAACTCAATATTTCGAATTCTCAAATTTTTGTACTCACTTAGTCGGTCCCAGTTCATCTCCAGACCGATTAGTTTTTCAACTAGTCGGTTAGACATTGAACTCAGACCGACTAGGTCGTGCCCTAATTTTTGCCTCACTTGCTGTCTTGCTTTTAGTCGATCCAAGTTCATTTGCCGACCGACTAGATTCCATTTTAGTCAGTCAGCTCTTGAACTGAGACCAACTAGATGTGCAAGGGCAAATCCGTCTTTGGCCCTACTTAAACCGTCTAAAACCTCTCCGCATCGATTAGAATTCATTCTAATCAGTGCTCCCCCTTCTTCCCTAAACCCTATTGATTATATAGCTTTGTTTGTATGGAAACATGAATTGTTTTCCATGCACTCACTTCGGTAACAAATGCTGATATTGGAGAGTATGTTCCTTTCATCAATACGTGGATTTGTTTTTTTAGTTTTTGATGATTTCTCTTTTCGACTATGGTCTCGTTGGCACACTTTGTTTTTCTTCGACATTTTCCTTGGTGCCATTTGGACCGTCGTCGATTTCTTTGACTCTCTTGTTTAGATTTTTGCTTAGCCATGGTTGTTGTCGTTGACTTCCTCCCGCTCTTTTTGGATAATGCCAAAGGAGGAGAGAATTAATAATGACTTTGTGCTAAATGATAATTTAAACAATTACCGTGAATCTAATTTCATTTGTTAGATTCAGGGGGAGTGAAGATATAACTATGGATTCCGATCCTATATTTCAATAATTGGATCATGTTTTATAATTTTCTCTTCTGCTTGATGCTTATGTTTATTATTTAATATGGAACTAACGAGTCATCAATGCACGGGGAGTAAGTAAATTTCATTTTTCTCATTATTATTGATTTATATTTATGTTGGTTTGTCATCACCAAGAAGGGGGAGAATGTTGAGAATTGATTCCCCTGATTTGGTTTTGATGATGAACAAACATAAATATCGGGTACTAATTCTGTTTGAGCACAGTTATGGAGATCGTCGTCAAATCACTTTGTAGATTTCAAGCGACGTCCCAAGACTTCTTTAGAGTGCGTGATCGTTGTGCCTGAAGCTTCGTTGAAGCTCAAGGAGTTATTAATGAAGTCAAGGGATTCGAACTCTCCATGTTGAAGCTTTGAAGACGGTTTGTCATGTTATTTATATTGTCTTCTAGTTTCATCTCATAGAATGTTAAGCCTTGAGCAGTACTTGCCTAGTTATCCTCTTTCCTATCCTATCTTATCTCTAGGATTGCCTTAGAAGCCATTAGAAAGTTTCCGTAGCTTATCGCTTCATCTCATGGTTTTTTGTGCATCTTAGTTGGTTCAAGTAGAAGAACCAACCGACTAGATGACAATCTAATCGGTTGGAAATTCTTCTTGAACCGCCTAGTCACTCTTGTGATTTTTGGCCTATTTACTGTTGACCAATTAGTCGGTCCAAGAAGGTTCACTGACTGACTAGTTGTCAAACTAATCCGTCAGTGATCCTTCTTAGACCGACTAGTTTATCCATCTTATTTCACTATTTTCTCTGTCAACCATCTAGTCGGTCCAAGAAGGTTCTCCGACCGACTATTTCTCAAACTAATCGGTCAGTGATCATTCTTAGACCGATTATGCAGCTTTAATTTTCCAGCCGTTGGAGATTTATTTCCGCGATTTTTCTTGATCTGTTTTGACTCTTTCAATATGTGTTTGATTCGTTTCAAACATGGAAATTTGTCTAATATCAGAGTGATTTCAGATCTGAGTATTTTGAATCATCTATCAATTTTCAAGTGCTCTCTCCCTCTCGAAAAAGCTCTCTCTCTAATTCTTGACCTAATTCTCAAAGAGATCTTGAGCTCTGTGCGTTCACACTCCTGAGAGGTTGAATCATGACCATCATCGTCGTCCTAGCCATCTCACGCTGTTCATCTTGGTGGTGCTAGGGTTTTGTGATCACTCTTTCTCAAAATCCTCCCTTGCCCTAAATCTGTAAGTATTTCTCAAGGCATAGGATTTTGTGTTAATCGTTTTATATTTCATTAAATTTATTAATTGAGTTGATCTCTCGGTTTGTGAGAGAAGTTCGTCATCCCAGTTTGTGGGAGTCACGGTACGAATCGTTGTATTGTTTGATCTTGTAGTAGTTTCTACAAGAAGTTTTTAGTGGAAGCTTGAGTTAGTGGATTCTAACTCAAGTAGCCGAAAGGGATCCGGGTGTCTGGGACGTAGGATCACCGGGAACAAGTCGGGGAGACTTGGGTGGATCCGAACCCATTACATCATTTGTTTGTGTTGCATTGTTCTTGTTGTTCTTATTTATTGCGCATAGTTTTTTGTGATTGCACAATAATTAGGAATTAGACTCTTGATTATTTTAAAGTACTATTCACCCCTCTCTAGTACTTGTGCAGTAGCTTTCAGGGCATTACAATGAAGGTTGGACAGGCGCCTGAAAGCAAGCAGACGCCCGGGAAACCAACGTCAGGCATCTGTGTGGTAGAAGTGCGAAAGTTACCAAAATCAAGAATTCTGGATAATCAAAGACATGCGACTGATGTGGTAATTGGATCTGGATGCAAGCCTAGAGTGGGGGTGAATAGGCTAATAAAAAATTCACATGCAACCCACAAGATATCACACGCAGTTATAATCACAAGCAGTGTAAATAATAATCAGACACAAATGCACATCAGATTTACCCTGGTTCGGTCGATCACCCAGACCTACATCCAGCCCTCAAAAGAAAATATTATATTAATATTGTACATGCAAAATCGTAATAGCTAGAGAACCAACGTCTATACACTCACCAGACTCAGTACCCCACTCACCGTGTTCAACAATATCAATCCTAATATATTCTCTCACTTGACGACGCCCATCAAGTTCCTCTTGTCCAGACCACCACTAGTCAAGACCTCAAAGTATCACATGTAAACAGTAAAGTTTTTCTTACGGATATCAAACAGTACTACACAAAAATAAAAATAAGAGTTTAGAAAGCTTAGTTTTGTGTAGCCATCATTGTCTCCGTCAATCCGCACGGACCAGCTCTCATTTGACAAGATGTAGTTGTCACATCCTCAGCAACTCAAGTTGCAGCCTTGTCCCTCTCCTTGGATGATGTTCTCGACTAGGCATTCCCTTTGATGTTGCGGCTTGATGGAACTATGATGCAGGGGTCGGCAAGAAAGCTTTGCGGATGATGTCTCTCGGCACATGAGCAGCTTCTTGGGTCAATGCATAGCTCCTTTGGTCAGCAGCTGCAAGATTTCAAGTGGGCGCAAGTATGGTCGACAGCCTCCTTTGGTCGAGCAGTCTTCAAGTTGCGACAGCTCCTTGATGGTGTAGCCTTGCATGGGTCGACAATGAGCAAGGCAGGTTGTCTCGTGTATAAATAGACTGCAAAACAAAAATAGGTGATCTATCAGTATTCTCACCAAGTCAACAAAAGTAAATAGTAAGCATTAAATCTCAATTAATTGCCCCAGCCTCCACTTCTCTCTCCCTTTTAAAAAAACTTCCACTCTGTCTCTTTCGTTTCAAAACTTTTGAGTGGCTTTTCTTCAATATTTTCAGTGCACGGCTCTTAATTTTTATGCACAACAAACTTTGAGTACACTCTCTCTGAATTTGTATGCATGGCGTTTATTTGTATTGCTCCCTTCTCCAACAATGTAATTTGCGGCTTGTGCTTGAAGATCTACGGCAGTAAGGTGTCCGCTTCTCAATGGCAACAAGAGATTGAAGACTCGGTAGGATAAAAAGCTTCGACAGCAGCGGGATCTCTATGAAGCATGGCAACAAGGTAGTCTTCCTCTTTGTAGTCACGACAGAGGAAGGATTGCGGCAGCGATGCAGAGCTTCTTCACGGTAGAGGCAACCGTCCGCGTTGATGGCTCAAGAGTGCTAGACCCCCTTGATGCGGCTGTCGACTCCCTACTTGGTGCAGTCGGCCACCCTCTCAGCTATGGGTCGACGGATAGCCTCTTTGCTTGGATGGCATGTGCAAGGATGTAAATGCCGACTCTTCTCTCTTACTACTTTTCCTTGATGATGCGACATAGGGCTCTCCTTGTTTGCTTGCGTAAGCTTGAGGAGGATGATGAAGGCTTGCCCTTGGATGCTTGAGGGTTGGAGATGATAGTCTATAACTTTGGCTTTGTGACTTGGAGAATATGATAGCTTGGATGCTCTTTGGCCTTGGTAGAAGCTTGCGGCAATGGGATATTCTTAGGAGAAGCTTGCGGCAAGGATAGGGTTTAGAACTAGGGTTTTGGCCGAACTTCCTCTTCTCTTCTTTTTGCTTGGGCCGCAATGTTGCTAAATTTTTTGAGTATGCCGCATTTTTTCTCCTCCTTGGGGTGTCCACTTATATAAGGAAGGCCCTAGGGTTCTTTGCGGCAAGGAGGGTGGCCATAGGATTAGGGGTCGACCAAGAGGAGATCTTGGATGGAGATTTGTTTGGGATTTGATTCCTCCTCAATTGGAGTAGGAATAGGATTTTATTGATATTTGGTATGCACACTAATTTATATGAATCAATCCAAAAGTATTATCTACATCTCTCCCCATATTTGACCAAGTCATCTTTGACTTAGTCCAATTGCACATGAATATCCAATTCCTCCATCAAATTGACGAAGTCATCACTTTGAAGAATTACGAGCTTGCCACTCCTGAAAACACTTAGCACACACATTAGAAAGTTCACACATATTTGTTATCATCAAACAAGAAGTCCTAGATCATTGCATCCAATAGTGGTATCAACATGCGCATGTTCCATGGGCAGTCGACTGGGAAACCAACGTTCAATGCATGTGTGCACAAGTGTGTAACTTGCCAAAATGAGAATTATGTGCAAGAGTGGACATGCGACTATAGCGGTATAGACATGCACCAGTGCCATGGGCAGGTGCCTGTAAAACCTATGTATAGTGCCTAATTTCACGAGTGCAAAAGTTGACAAACTTGGGATCTTTGGGCAAGATGATACAGATGACTGACTAACAAGTCATAGGCGCCTGCAAGGAGCCAGGATGTACATTGTACATAAGTCACCTGTTGGAAATGAATACTGAGACCCCAAAGTATCCTATGAAAAACTTGTGCATTACAGACGAATGTTGAACAAATCACAGACGACTGTATGGAGACAGGTGCCTGACAAATGTTCAGCAGTCGCCTATTGATTTACTAAAATGCACATGTTAGAGAATTGCGAGTTAGAGTCATAGGAAATGAATTCTAATGGATTCCTAGGATAGAATGAGTGATGTGTGAGTGCTCCAAGATAATTGTACTTCAAGGCTACATTCTAAAGAGAAAGAAACAAAAGAATGAAAAGATTGCATTGAGATGTTGCTTCTCTTCTTTCTCTTGAATGATCTTTAAGTCCGTGAAGCTTCTTTCTTTATCTTGATCACCCAGTCATCTCTACAAGCTCTAATTGATCTTTGATTGTCATTCAATAAGCTTGATTGTCCTTCCTTGCTATTAGATCTTCATGAATGGATTAGGCAATGAATTAACTTCATGGAGGGGATTAGTCATAAGTATTTATGTTTTGCTTATCATCAAAACCAAGTAGGGAGAGGTCAATACTCAACATTATCTCCATTTTTTGGTGATGACAAACAAACAAAAATAAATAAATAATTGTGCTTTAAAAAATACTTACTTCCCCAACATAGATGCCATTCAAATTAGACAATTTAAATATATGCATCAAATGATCAATTAAAGCAAAAGTATGATATATATGAATGGAATGAAGTCAAGGATTTTGAATTTAGGATTATTGAATCCAAATTCACTATATATTACTCTCCCTGATCTAAGACTATATCAATATTAGATTCATGTTTAGTTTCTAATTAGCACAAACTTATGAGTTTGTTTATTTCTCTCTCCCTATGACATTTATCCAAAAAGTGGGAATAGAGAAACAACAACTAGTGCTACATAAAAGTAAAACTATCATGTGAGTATAAAGAGTAGGATATGTACTTACTGTGATACCAAATGAAAATAGCAAACATGAAGGTGTATCACACAAATACATATCAACATCGTCAAAAATAAAGTTGACTAGAGGAAGAGAAGTCCAATAGCAACATTCATGCCATGAAATTAAAAAATTGTAATGGCATACATTCAATATATCTCAACATTCAATGTATATAATTAAGAGTACAAAGAAGAGATATAATCACACAAAATTCACACAAGTGTGCAATGAGCCAAAAATGTCATCAAATATATGTAAATATGAACAAGGAGTACAAAATGATGTCAACCCAATACATCATTCACTACTACAAAAAAAACGCTTGCATAGCGCTTTTTTTTACACTTAGATAGCGCTTATAAAGCTACCATAGCGCTATCGTAGTGGTTTAGATAGCGCTTATAAAAGCGCTATCCAAGCTACTGCTATGGTAGCTTGGATAGCGCTTTTTAAGCGCTATCTAAGTGGTTTACTAAGAAACTTTCTAATGTTTGGACTCACCGTGGCTAATAAGCATTAGCCACGGACTGGCCGTGGCTAATACTCATTAGCCACGGATTGGCCGTGGCTAATACTCATTAGCCACGGACTAGCCGTGGCTAATGAGTATTAGCCACGGACTAGCCGTGGCTAATGTTTAATTTTTTTTTAAAAAAATAGAAAATTGTAGAATTAAAATTTCCAAAATAATATTTCTAGTTAATAAGGGCATTTTATGCCTAACTCATGAGCATGAACATAAGAACTGGAAACATTACGAAAAATTTCTGTAATAATCAAAACCAAGGCCATCAACATCTATGAATCCAAGTGCATAAGCCACACTTCACAATTACAAATACAGGGTACCAGCTCCAATGGAGAAATCGTAGTATCACGTCAAGAAATATCTCCGTTTAAAAAAGAAGTAACCAAAACAACAATTTCGATACAGGAGTTTGTACATCTTGGAAATTTTCATACAACCATGATTAGGAGCAGGTGGAATTTGTCTTGGGCAGGGGAAGAGCTTTCAGCATCATGGTAACAAGGAATATGGTCGCGTGTCCTATTGCCAGTTTACAAAATTGAAGTGCATTCGTCACCAGATTGATTTGAGGCCAACCTCGATCGCTTGAGTCGCTCGCTCATGCCTGGTGGCATTCCGAGGCTCTGGGCAAGATTGCTTATTCTCTCTTTCATGGCCTACAGGACGTATTAGAATGGAAAAAAATATCAGGATTCGAATACGGGTGAATATGGGTGGATGTCTGAAATTATCTGACTCTTACCTGTACGCTCTTCTGATGTGCATTAATACACCGTGGTATTATCTCCAAATTACACCATGACACCATGTACACAAAACTATTGGAGATAAATTCTGCATAACAACCATTAATTGCTTCTTTTAACATGTCAAGAGGGAAGAGCCAACAAGAGAAGACCTTTTCTGTAAATACATGTATTCAAAGTATGAAGGGTAAACCAAGGACTATGAGCAACTGAAACTCACAGAATATACAAAATGTGTTAAACACAATGAGAAGAATTGTATTGGCGCTTCAACAAAAATGAGAAAACTAAAAAAGTTATTAGTAAAGCTGGTCTTAGAGGGAGAACGAAAAATACTAATCATTCAAAGATTATTGAATAAAAATCTGGCAATCATGGCTAATGAAAAATGAAAGATTGGCCAAGATTGTAATTGGAGGAGCATTTATACCTAACTGAACAAAACGAAATCTACACATGGTTTCAGCATTCACACGGAAATATTGATTCAAAGTTTCATATAGAGTTTATAATTCATCCCATTCTAATATGCTATAAAAATTTTAAGATCACAAGTAATAATAAAAATTAAAAAACCTAGATGCCTCGAAGAGGACAATAGGACTTGTACTAAAATGCCAATGGATATTAAATTTAAATTGTACCATATTAAGCATGCACCTAGCATAAATTCCATGCCTCAGGTTTAGTTTCAGATTAGCTTCTCCTCAATTTTCATAAAGTTTAAGGACATAAAGTATGGAATTATGCAATGCACTTTCTCCAAAGGATGCATCATACCGAAATAATTCAATACTTCAAACCACAATAATGAATGCTAGATCAGCATACACCAAATACTGTTTAGAGGTAAACTGATAGTTAACATATTGATAATAAGATGGGATGTTATATAACTTTTTAACAGCTACAAAGGGAATTGTATTATGAAATTTGTGCAAGAAAAAAACAATCCATAAATCCTTCAAGCTCCCAAAACCCTAGCCCCCCCAGCATAAAAACAAATCTTTAAAAAACGATTCAAAATATTAGAGGCCAATGTTGAGTTCATCGAATAGTTCAATGCTGCAGGAAAAGCAAGTACCAGTTGGGCACAAACCAGTTTGCAGAACTCTCAAACGCAGAGTTCTGAGCCAGTTACAATGGGTTTAAGCCTTCCACACAAAATGCAGTAGAGGTAGGGGTGAGCTTCAAGTGTAAAAATATGATCACAGATGCGCCAGCAAGTATGGATTGGAGAATAGAGGGTGTAGTCACTCCTGTCAAGAATCAAGGACAATGCGGTGAGCTGACATGCACACAACTGACACGCAAAACCCATACGTCCTATATGTATCACCGGATACATGTGACACATGCAATATTGATGCAACAAAAGTTGGCCGATACTAAGATCAAAACTGTGGTTCATTAAGATACACTCTTACATATTTTATGCTTTGCACCATTTTAAGTTTTCAAGCATGCATAGCGTTCGTGATATGCCCACTTCAGAAGCTCATCATGAGATGGTCTGATCACCATTGATGTTACTGTGGTTGCTCAATATATGATGAGAAGTTATAACTCCAAATGAAAAAGACAATCTATTGGCAAATGGTAAAATAATTCTGTTTTCATTCACTCATGACATTAATTGTTGGTAGTGAATACTTAAGATATCTCCATTATTATTAAGCCTTCTCTTGTGATAATGTTGCTTAACCAGCATTAAAAAACTAGTTGGGACAGAATATGGGAACACTAAGAAAAATCCAATGTGGAATAGTTTGTTCTTTTAGAAGGAAAAAATGAAACAAAATTGAACGATAAAATGAAGAGAGAACACTGTGAGTTCAAATGAATGCCCAATAGAACGCATCAACAATTTAGCATGTACGAGCATATATATGCTAATGGTTTCTCTTGTTGTAATCTTTTTTGAGAAATGCATGATTTCACCCGAAGAAAGATAGGTTAGAACATCAAGATCCAGAAATACCTACCTAGTGAATAAATAAAATTGTGTCGTATATATGTCAAAAGCCTAGATATCAAGGTGCTATATGCATATAAATTTCATAAATCAGAGTATGTACATTTCAATGTATTATGATATTTGGACATTATAAAAATCATAAATCAATAATTTTAAACACATGAGGTTTGGATAGGAGCATATAGCAAATGGTATCATAAATCATGAAATGTGATTTTATATAATGTTGTACAGGCAGGTCCCTTGAACTTCTAAATAATAAAGTTATTCAGTGTGTTAAACCAAACAAGACTAGAGTAACAACACTAAACCATAACATGATTACATTTTTCTCCAGAAATATAAAGGAAATTTTATGATACAGAAGGAGAAAACATAAGCAATGAAGTTCTCAGTCTTCCCACATTCCTAAATGCCACAGCCTCGGACAGACAATATTGAATCATAACAATTGGAAAGGGCAAGGGTATAAAATACATTTTGTATTTATTGAAGTAGTTGTAATTACCGAGATCATTCCAGTTGAGCCCCAAAGCGCAACGATTTCTCGACTTTATCAGAAAGTCCACCATGCACATAGCTGTGTCATCATCAAAGGCTTAGCATTATAACTACCGCCTCACTGGCATATGAAATATCTGAACAGGGTCATGCTGCTGAGATTCCCAGCAACCTGAATAAAGGTTGATGAATAGGATTATATTTGGATTCTAGGCATATTTCTAATAAGAAATTGTGCACTATATAAATAAAATACCACAGAAATGAAGCCTATTGCAAGACACATGCGATAGATCATCTATGGTCGATGTAACTTAGCACTCGGGAAGGAATGGATGGATCCCAAATGGTCATACGAATGCTATTCATGTGAAAACGTGTGCAACGGCCATTTTCCATTTGGAGTAGCAGAAAAAAGGAGAAGCCTCGTGCATGATGGTTGTTCAATATTTAGAATCATATTTCATACACACACACATCATGTAGTATAAATATCACTTGCTGGACATGATGTCAAGAGAAAATATAAATATAAGAAGTTCATACTACCAAATAATGGAGATATATAACCAAGTACATTGATAGGTAAAGCAAGTTCCTCCATTTTACCTGCATTACCATGCTAGCATCAAATCAAATTTATTCGTTCTCCCACCCTGAAATTTATTCTATGTTACCACTTTTCTTCCAAAAAGCTGTTTAGTTGTCATTTTGTTGGCACTCCACATGAAAATTCGATGTTTTGCTCGAATTCAAAAAAAGTTTATAGATCTTCACCTTTTATTTTGACTGCATGAACACGAGCTAAATAAAAACTCAAGACATGAAACGAAATGTTCACACATCTAAAGCTGTTGTAATTTAGCCACCATCAATTATCCATCCACTTGGGTTATGAAAAATAACTATCATAGTGACCAAATCAACCTGTAGGGGGATAGAGAGAAACACATAAAAAAGGAATTGAGAGAGAAACAGCAGAGAAGGCTGAAGTTAACAAACCTTGGTTCCGTTGGGGACAAGATCTTGAAGGATCTTGAGTTTCTCACTGATCCTTTCCCTTCGATTCTGTGAAAAAAAATTGGTGATCTTCACTTAGTCAAGATATGCTCAGTTAAACGCATGAAGTCTTTTTCTGCAACAAAAACACACACCTTTGCAGCAACCTTGGATACAGATGGCTTAGCCTTGGCGAGTACGTGTATAAGGCAGAAGACATGGCCGTTGATGGACAGAGGGAAGAAGATAGAGACGAGGAAGAAGAAATGAGGTTGGACTGCTCGGATATTCCTCAGAGGGTTTCGATCACCGATGGGGCGAGCTTCGATCGATGGTTTCGATGAGCTTCGATCGACACTAGACAGTTTCGAGATCCGATTTGACCTTTGGCGAGCTCCGATCGGATGGATGGGTAACTCGATTCGATCTCAGGTAGCTCAGATCGAAAGAGGAGGAAGCGACCTTTGCATTGACGATTGACCTTTGGCAGCTCAGGTCGAAAGAGGAGGAAGCTTGTATCGGAAGAGGTGAGGGCCGGAGGAGCCGCCGTCGACGAGAAATGGATCGGACAAGCCGATGTGAGGAGCGGGAGGGGGGAGGTCGCCTGGGAAATCTAGGGCTTGTTTGGAAATGAGAGGATCATACGCAGAGGAAAACGGCGGAATGAGAAATTTTCCCCGCTCAAGGCTCCGATATTTTTGTTTAAGCGCTATGTAAAGGCAGTATATTTTTTAATAATAGTGCTTACGTAACGTTTAGTAGCGTAGCGTTAAAATAAAGCGCTATTTAAGGTATTACTTGGATAGCGCTTTGACAAAAAACGCTATCTAAGTGATTTTTGCCTTAATTTTTATTTATTTTTATTTTCTATAAGTGCAGAAGCGCTATACAAGAGCTCACTTAGATAGCGCTTTTTAGAAGCGCTATCTAAGTGGCGTTACCCAAGCCCAAATCTGTAGTAGTGATTGCATATGCTCATAACAAAAATATAATCTTCCATACATACATCCAAACATCATCACACAACTACTCCTATACTCTCAAACCCTAACAAAGAACAGTCCTAGGGTGACATATCTCTGATGTGCATTAGTCATCAAGCTGAACTATAGAGGAAGCCTCAGGAGCTCTCATCTCAACATGGAAGCCCCGATTCTTCGTCTCTGAAGAAGAAGAAACAACAACAGCAAGAGTCTCGACTGATGGAGTAATGACCTGAGTCTCAGCAGGCTCAGCAGCAGCAGATGGAATGTCAACAACAGGAATCTGAGTGATGTCAGTAGGAGGAGGCTGGGTGACATCAGCTGGAGGAGCCTGAGCATCAACACCAAAAGGAGCAGCAACAAATGGGATAAGCTCAGATGGATGCAACAAAGACTGGAGGGAAGTAGGCAAAGGTAGTCCTTGATGCTCAAGTGAAGTACTGAGCATCTCGAGCAGCATAGTAATCTTCTGATCCAAAATGGACACCTTCTTATCCAACTAGATAAAAAGGGATCAATAGTAGATGGAGCTAAAGAATATGAAGGAATGGAACGATCAACAGAAGGAATGGTGGTATCAGCTGGAAGCACAGAAGAGGAGGAGGGACCAGAAACAACATGTCTCTTCTTGGCTGCATTCTGCAGAGCTGAAGATGACTTTAGCTTCGCAGACTCATCCAAGAGGAGACCAAGAGGAACTGACTCATAGGATGCAATGTCAATCTAGAAATGACGAAAGACATGAGTCAAAAGGCAGCTGTATGTAAGGTGAGATATGGTAGGAGTGATCTCAACATGGTCCATCCTATCAAGGATGACACCAGCCCAGTTCACCTCCATGCCAGAAAAGATGGCATACATGCACTTCAGTATATCATGGGAAGACTGATCTGAGGATCCTACTTTGGGAAGGATGTTAGATTTGACAACGTGGTGGACATCCCACCCACGTTTGGAAAACATGATGGTTTTCACCCCAAAAGTGAGGAAAGAAGGAATAACCCTAAACATGTCCTGAAGAACATCCTGATCAAGATCGAAACAGAGGAGATACTAATGTCAGCTGAAAGGGATCCTGAAAATGGAATACTAAGGAAGATCCAAAAAGCTTAGGGTCAAGCTTGATAGACATCCCCTGAACTACAGTATCAAGAATCCCAGATTCGTTATACTCACTACGAATGCAGTTAGCCTAAAAGAGTTTAACAAGCATGGAATATGGCTTAGGGGAATCAGTTGGAGAGTAGCGAAATAGGTCAATAAGCTTGATCGTGGTTATGAGCTGAGAGAGATTTTCAGTCTGAAAAGCTGAATAAGATATGAATCTCTCCTTTAAAAGCTTGACATTGATAAGAGCATTGTATTTACCGATACACTTGTACGTCACGACAGGTTGGGAGAGATGCAGAGGAGGAGGTTCAGGTTGATTTTGGGCTTAAGGATTAGAGGCTTTGCCATGGCCTTCAGCATGAGGAATATCAGCTTGGGCATGGGGAGATACAGTAAGAGCTAGGGCAAGGGGCTAAGACGATGAAACATGAGCTACATCAATTTGCTTGTGCCTATGCTTTGGAGGAATCTCCTCACTAGCCCAAAATGCATCAGAATCAGACAAAGATAGAGAGGAGAGGGTAACTTAGCCTTCTTGGCATGGGCTTTGGTGTGAGCAGGCTTGGGGACAGGAGCCCTCTTCTCTCTTGGTTTCTTAAGAGACAAAGGCTTGGATGAACTAGATTTGGGTGCCATCGAAAGAACTTGAAGGAAACTGACACCTAGAGCACAAAATTGATAAGAAATGAGTGAAGATGTATACCTAGATGGAGGAGGAGATGGACCCAAAGCTCGAGGAGCCGTCGAAAGGAAGAAGATGGTCAGAATTGCTCGAATGATGGAGAAGATGATCGGAACTCTCTCGATTGAGTTGAAGGAAATTGAATCGGAGGAGAGAGAAGAAGCCACGAGTCGACGGTTATAAGGGAAGATAGATATGAACACAACCGTCAGATCAGACTAAATGGCTAAGATTAAGACTATGAACTGTCAAATAGCTCGGACAGACGACTGATGATTAAAGTGCAGTCGCTTGTCAAGCCCTAGATTAAAAATGGCTTAGCAGATGAACATGCACATGTAGAAGAAATCATAGCCACCTGTCGACTGACAGGCGCATGTGAAATGACCAACATGGGACTGTAAATAATTTAACAGAGTGATGTTTGAAGGGTTATTTCTCAAGAGAGATAGCAGGCGTCTGATAACAAAATTTCAGTCACCTGGATGACAACTAGGTGCCTGAAGAGTGTACATCAGTCTCCTAGCTGAGAGATGCAAAAAATAGAGAAAGAATCTAGGGTTAGGAAGGCACCTGATGTAGAGGAGGCAAGCGCCTATCCTACTTCCAAAATCCAGAATTAAGGCAAAACAAAAAAATAGAGTCTCTCAACCTTAGACCTATACCCTAAACACTCTAAACACATTAAATAACATTCATAATTAATAAACTAATACTTATATGAAGGTTATCAACATAATCATGAATTCACAAATTCTCCAAGAAATCTCATATAAAACATATGGAGAAAATAGACACATTTGATATATAATATGAAAATGATCATATAAACTCAAAAACATAGTATATCATATGAAAATGAAGTGCTAGATTTCAGATTCACCCATAATCCCTAATTCTCCACGTAACCTCACAAATGAATCTTCTTTTAGAGGTTTTGTGAATATATCGGCGATTTGTTTTTGGGTTTCACTGTACTCTAGAATGATATCCTTCTAAGCTACATGATCATTAATAAAATGGTGTCTCACATCCATGTGTTTAGTACATGAGTGATGTACCGGATTTTTGGAGAGAGAAATTGCACTTTGGTTATAAACCATGATAGGACAAGTATCACAATTAATACCATAGTCTTTACGAGTGTGTCTCATCCAAAGAACTTGTGCACATGCAAGACCTGCGGTAATATATTTCGCTTCAGTTGTGGACAATGATATGGAATTTTGCTTCTTGGAGAACCAAGAGACAAGAAAATTTCCTAGAAAATGGCAAGTGCCACTAGTACATTTCCTATCGAATTTGCCTCACTATATGAGATTAACTCATATGTGCTAGATTTAGGATAAAGTAATCCATAATCTAAAGTTTGATTGAGGTAACGAAATATTCATTTAACCGCAATCAGATCTGCTTCCTTAGGTTGTGAATGATATCTAGCACATAAACAAACAGCAAACATGATATCGGCCTACTTGCGGTTAAATAAAGTAATCTGCCAATCATACCTTGATATAGACGAATGTCTACATCTTCCCCCTTTTTCATCCTTGTGTAGATGTGTAGTTGTACTTATGGGAGTTCTTTTACAAGAAGACAATTCCATCCCGAATCTCGTTTGATTAACTCCCTAATGTACTTGGTTTGATGTATGAAGATGACATCCTTTAATTGCCGAATTTGGAGTCTAAGAAAATAGTTATGCTCACCCATGCGGCTCATCTCAAATTCATCCTTCATGGACTTAGAAAATTCTAAGCAAAGATCATATTTAGTAGATCCAAGAATAATATCATCTACATAAACTTGAATGAGAAGAATGTCATTTTCATAATATTTAGTAAAAAGTGTTGAATTAACATCTCCCATTTTAAATCGCAAATCCAAAAGAAAGTTTGTAATGCGATCATACTGATTCGGGGTGAAAAGTGTATATTTATACCTCCTAACTACCCCCATTTTGTGCTACGAATTATACTTAAAGTTGTTCTTTTTGGGTATATTTTCATTTCATGTCATTTTAGGAGCTTACTCTCATTCTTGGCACAAAATACGGGTTTTATCGTTCCTATTGGCTTCCTGATATTTTTCATATGCTCCTGGTATTGTTGTGATCATATTGCCATTTTTTGGGAATTATTTGAGTATGTGGATAATTTATATGGATGATTGGAAGTCAATATAGTGTGTTTTAATAGTCATTATATTAATTTCATAACCAAATGGACTAATTTCTCCTTCTCCTATTTTTCAGGTACTCCTGGGAGTCTTAGGGATTTTCCAGAATTTTCTGGGATTTTTCTGGGATTTCTAGGTATTTTTGGCGATTTAATTGGAGGAGAAATGGGGTTGAAAAACCCAGAAAATGAATTTAAAGGGGCGCCGCGTGGCGCAATCTCGTTGCGCCACGCGGCGCAAATCTGGCAGTCGCTTTCGAGTTTTAAAAAAATAAAAAAACTATCAGGCGGCCCGCTCCAAGAGCGGGCTGCTTGTTTAAAAAAAGAATTTTTAAAAAAAATACAAAAGGCCCAAATGGGCCGGCCCGCTCTCAACTGCGACTGAGAGCGGGCCGCTATTTCGTTAATATAAAAAAAATTAAACGAAACGCAGAGTGCACGTTCTGCAGCGAGAGGGCGGGGGTACGCGCAAAGTGAGTGCCCCCAAGTATTTTGCGAGCGGGCGGTTATTTTTTTGCGGGCCCGCTTAGATCCGGCCCGGTTGCTTGGGTTAGATGGTCTGAGAGCGAAAATTTCAGGGGTCGGCCAGTTCTTGTTTCCAGCAGCTGTTTTTGGTTTTTTTAGGGTTCTTGGGGTTTCTTCTTCCCCAAAGGCTAGGGGTGGAGCTTGGAGGCCATTGGATGGTGGAGAAGCTTGGAGGAGGTGTCCAAGTGAGAGGGAAGCCTCATTTCTTGAGAGATTGGTGATCTCTTTCCTCTCTTATTGTGTAATTTTTGCATTTCTCTTTTGTATTGAATATTGGATGAATTTGTTTATAAATCTCATCTTATTTGGATGATGGAGTAGTGTGATTGCTTGTGTGGTTGTGTTGATTGATTGTTGTTGTTGGCTTGAGAATTGTATCCCTAGCACATTTTCACTTTCTAATTTGTGGATGAAGCTTTGAGTATGTTTGTTTATTGGAACCCTAAGGGGAAATCCAAGAAGAGGATAATCCTAGCGGACCATCTCTAATGTGCTTCATTCATTACTTATTGCACCCCACACGTTCGATGAAATGTCGTATTTTCCGATTGAGCTTCCTTAGCCGGGAGATCAATTGAGTTATATTTGGGATGAATTCCCACACCCACGGCCTCATTCACACACACCACATGAGTCCTCCTCGTTCCTTGCCGATTCGGCTCTCCACCCTTAGTGCGTAGGTTAGGATTTTAGTTTTCACCACACTTTTTCCCACACTCATCCACCATTAGCGAGGTAGTGGTTTCACGCTATTATCTCTCTTTATCGATCAATTTTGTGAATATAGAACGACTTGTCCCTGTGATCCGACCCGGTACTCACCGGTTATTTATAAATATATTGCATTGACCCTCCTACGCTTGGGAGGGGAAGGCGTGCCCCGTGCGCGTCCTTCCGCCGTCAACTAATTGGCATCGTTGCCGGGGACAACGGTTTCTATTATTAGCATTTTTTGATTGATTTCTAAACTTTTAGCGTGATACTTCTTTCTCTTAGTGTGTGTCTGTCATTTTATTTATTTTCCTATTATTGAGTCTTTTGGTTGTTTATTCTCTTTTTCTTGAGAATTTTTTTTAAACATGCCATCATCTTCTTCAAGTTTTCCTGACATTGATTTGGAGGATATCCTACTCCCGCCATACTTTCATGGCACGGAGTGGGAGAACCCTCATTTACATATTAAAAATTTTGAAGAATGGATGTATTCATGTCTGGGTGAGAATATCTATGATGATTGCATATACTTTAGATTTTTTCCCTCTCTTTGCATGATGATGCTAGATTGTGGTTTAACTCATTGTCTCTCGATTCATATTTTACTTGGTTGTCATTTCAGGCTGAGTTTCTCCGAGTATTTTTACCTATTTTCTTGGAGCAGGTACAAGGGCGGTAAGCCATGGAGCAGCATATAGCGAGCTTTATCCAGGCTGAGTGGGAGGCCTACCATCAGGCTTGGCAGAGATTCACTGATTTGGTGCTTGCATGCACACACCAGAGTTTCCACGAGGATAATCTCCTGCAGATATTTTATACTGGATTACCGCCATCTGGGCGAGACTTCGTGCAAATGAGCAGCGGTGGGGAATTCTTTGAATATTCGACCGCGGATTCATGGTGTTACCTAAGGGACCTTGCATATTATGAGGAGACATTCCAGCAGGACCAGGACCAGCCTGAGGAGCCAGCTGAGGGCTCATTCCATTACGGCCCTACAGAGGAACAAGTAGAACATGATGATGGGACGTATTGGAGCCAAGTATAGGAAGCTGAATGTCCATATTTTGAGGAGTCGGAGGAGATGGATGATGGAGTGCGTGTCAACCACGACAGTGACACGATGCATTATCACTTTGAGGTTGAGGATGAAGCAGATGTGCATGATGGCCAAGAGCAGATTGAGGATACCATGGGGCCTAAGCCACATTCCACTTCAGAGTTAGCTTCACAGGTTGAGGTGGTTGAGGACTTAGGGAGGACGACTGGGATGAACTATTTCTGGGATGGCGAGGATGATGTGTGCTTGGATTTGCCCGAGACGAGTCTACCTCCAGTCCTGTCACAGATGTCACTTCCCTCGCCTCATGATGAAAACTTGCCAGTCATCGAGGAGATTTTTCGGGATACATTTCATAGTCTGGGGAGGTCTGCAGAGCCTACACTTTCTGATAGTGAGGACGATTGCGAGATGGTCTACATTGAGCCTGAGCCGTCGTCTCCTCCAGATTCCTTTCTGCAGCTGCTTCCCCTCCTCCTGAGGCAGAGTATCATGCCATACCTTCCACTATATCATGCCTTGCATCTCTGAATCCCAATTTGCACTTCCGCATATTTTTGATTCAGATTGTCTTCGTTTACATTTAAATTCTTTTTCTGACGACCCATTTTGGAATGCTTTTATTACAGGGCATGAGGACATGGCTTGGATTGATGCAGCTCGTCTCCCACCTATCACATATTATCAAAAGGAGACGCTGGTAGTTGCATTACTGGAATCCAAGGAGGCTGGTGAAGGCCTAGCTCCAAGTACGCTCGCGGAGGAGCATAAGGATATGATCGACCAGGTGCCACACCGTTATACATTCGAGATCCACCTTTTTCCACAGTGTGTTCTTTCCAATAGTGTAAATAAATAAATGTTTTATTTTAGTGCTTTCGTGTGCTTTTCTTTTCTAGGATCTTTTGTGAGATCTAATTCTCTCCCAACATTGCGGACAATGTTTATTTTAAGTTGGGGGGAGAGTGTTAGAATCTTTAGGATTTGTAGGCTTTTGGTGTTAAAATTTTTTTGAGATCCCTCCATGTTTCGCCTCATCCCATGATTTTTATTGCATATCATATTTTGGCCTACTTATCCATAAGCCACTTGCTTTGTGTTGTCCCTACATGCTTAATGCCATGCAATTTTTTCGGATTATCATTTTGGTATCAATTCTTCGATGTTTGATTGGCACGTTTTCATTTCTTTTCCAATTTAGAGTCAAATGTTAATATGCCATGTATGAAACTATTTCATATGTCGTGATACCCTCTTTGAGATAATTTGGGAATAGTTTGGTGTAAGTGATTGCATGATTTGGGATGGAAGGCTTAGTTTTTAATTGGATTGGGCGTGGCCATTTGGTTATGTTTTGTTTTCTTCTTAGGAGTGGGTGGATGAGTTGATAATTCATGTTGGAAAAATGAAAAATAGATTAACTTAAGTGAATGTTTTTCCTAATCAAATTGAGTAGCCGGTGCCCCACGAAACATTGGGGAGGACGCCAAAAATGAGATTTAGGGATCATTCCATCCCTTTGCCTATATAGCGTTATCGCGTGTATGCAAAGGTGACGGTGTTTGCATTTCATAGCGTTATCGCGTGAATGCAAAACATAAACATCAAAAACAAAAAAACAAAAAAAGAAGGAAAAAAGAAAAGAAAAAAGAAAAAATGAATGAATAATGAAAGAATAAGCAACATGAGTGATGCAATCTCATCTCCCACAACTTAGAGGATTTTCTTTTGTTTTGGCCATTTCCATGAAAATTTGAAAATTTGACATCGTGATATTTTCCAACGAATGTGATACGGTGCTTGCTACTTTACTTTTCTTTGAATTAGATTGAAGGGAGTGTCATTTGTTATTTACTTTCATACATTGTGTATATTAGCTTTGGAATCATTTGGAAATCCCATTTTGTGTATGCCATGATGACATCGTGAAGTTGGTGCATGATTTCAATTTATTCCGAATTTATCGCATATTTTGCTAGGGACTAGCAAAAAGCTAGTTGGGGGGTTTGATTCGGGGTGAAACGTGTATATTTATACCCCCTAACTACCTCCATTTTGTGCTAAGAATTATACTTAAAGTTGCTCTTTTTGGGTATATTTTCATTTCATGTCACTTTAGGAGCTAACTCTTATTCTTGGCACAAAATACGGTTTTTATCGTTCCTATTGGCTTCCTGATATTTTTCATATGCTCCTAGTATTATTGTGATCATATTGCCATTTTTGGGAATTATTTGAGCATGTGGATAATTTATATGGATTATTGGAAGTCAATATAGTGTGTTTTAATAGTCATTATATTAATTTCATAACCAAATGGACTAATTTCTCCTTCTCCTATTTTTCAGGTACTCCTGGGAGTCTTAGGGATTTTCTAGAATTTTCTTGGATTTTTCTGGGATTTTAAATATTTTTGGCGATTTAATTGGAGGAAAAATGGGGTTGAAAACCCCAGAAAATGAATTTAAAGGGGCGCTGCCCGGCGCAAATCAGGCCGTCGCTTTCGAGTTTTTAAAAAAACAAAAAAAAAACTATCAGCCGGCCCGCTCTTGGAGCGGGCCACTTGTTAAAAAAAAGAATTTTTTAAAAAAAATACAAAAGGCCCAAATGGGCCGGCCCGCTCTCAGCTGCAGCTGAGAGCGGGCCGTTATTTAGTTAATATAAAAAATTTAAACGAAACGCAGCGCGCGCGTTCTGCAGCGAGAGGGCGGGGCACGCGCTTTGCGTGTGCCCCCAAGTGATTTTGCGAGCGGGCGGTTATTTTTTTGCCCGCTTGGATCCGGCCCGGTTGCATGGGTTAGATGGCCTGAGAGCGAAAATTACAGGGGTCGGCCAGTTCTTGTTTCCAGCAGCTGTTTTTGGTTTTTTTAGGGTTCTTGGGGTTTCTTCTTCCTCAAAGGCTAGTGGTGGAGCTTGGAGGCCATTGGATGATGGAGAAGCTTGGAGGAGGTGCCCAAGTGAGAGGGAAGCCTCATTTCTTGAGAGATTGGTGATCTCTTTCCTCTCTTATTGTGTAATATTTGCATTTCTCTTTTGTATTGAATATTGGATGAATTTGTTTATAAATCTCATCTTATTTGGTATGCTGGAGTAGGGTGATTGCTTGTGTGGTTGTGTTGATTGATTGTTGTTGTTGGGTTAAGAATTGTATCCCTAGCACATTTTCACTTTCTAATTTGTGGATGAAGCTTTGAGTAGGTTTGTTTATTGGAACCCTAAGGGGAAATCCAAGAAGAGGATAATCCTAGCGGACCCTCTCTAATGTGCTTAATTGATTATTACTCATATGAGCTTCATTCATTACTTATTGCACCCGACAAGTTCGATGAAATGCCTTATTTTTCGATTGAGCTTCCTTAGCTGGGAGATCAATTGAGTTATATTTGGGATGAATTCTCTCACCCACGGCCTCATTCACACACACCACATGAGTCCTCCTCGTTCCTTGCCGATTCAGCTCTCCACCCCTAGTGCGTAGGTTAGGATTTTAGTTTTCACCACACTTTTTCCCACACTCATCCACCGTTAGCGAGGTAGTGGTTTCACGCTATTATCTCTCTTTATCGATCAATTTTGTGAATATAGAACGACTTTTACCTGTGATCCGACCCGATACTCACCGGTTATTTATAAATATATTGCATTGACCCTCCTACGCTTGGGAGGGGAAGGCGTGTTGAGTATTGGTGTTTCATACCAATCTTATTTTGATGATGATCACAACATTATGTTATTGCTAATGAATTTCATGTTTAGTCTCTCAGTTTATTTCCTAGAATATATTTCTTGGAGACTAATCACTTGGTGTAAGGATGGACATCAAGTGGAGAAGGGCCAAAGTTTGGACTCTAGGAGTGCCAAAGCTTGGAGATGGTGGAGAGCATTCAATGCATCAAGTTTGAAGACTTAGAATCTAAGGAAAGCATTGTAATCTATGTAATTTACTTTATTGCTTTCTCTCTTTTTTGAGTCTAGGTTATTGTAATGCCTTGTTAGATGGTTTACTTATCATGCATATGCATTTAACCATCTTAGTGAACCTTCGGATTATCATAAAATCCAACCCAATAGGTTCACTCTGTCCAAAGACTCATTTGGAGTCTCTGGCTTTCCATCAGTCGCCTGATGAGGGAAACACAGTCGACTGGGTGATTTCCAGTTGCCTGTAGATCCTTCTACAGTCACCTAATTTGCACAGCTCAAGTTAACATTTCAATTGACTCAAACATGAGCTTTACGCACAGTCGTCTATCGGTCAGTTTGCAGTCGCCTGGATATTGACCAACAGTCGCATGTCTAGCGTAAGTGCAATCTCTGCATCTCTCTGTCTTCTCTCCGTATTATACAGCAGATAACTGATGACGAATGTACAGTCGCCTGACTAAGAGACAGTCGACTGTAGTATTAACATCAGTTGCCTGTATGGTTATCTGGAGAAAGAGTGCAGCTCTCTGTTTCGATCCATCCCCTGCAGCAGTCGTCTGCTGAAGGATTAACAGGCGCCTGTCCTGTTTGTTAGTCGACTGTATTGTCTTCGTCAGTCGACTGTCCTGGCTCAGATTATAGCCGTTGGATATTTTCTAGCCGTTGATCAGTCGAATGTATCTTGATCATCAATCGACTGTTCCTGTCGTTTTCGTCCAGTTTCTAGCCGTTGCAAGATTGATCCTTTGGTTGTTTTCTTGGTTTTTGAGGGTTGATATATGGTTCCTATATATATGGGTGAGCTGAGTTCTCTAGAACTTCTGGATGCTATTGCAAATCATTAGAGATTGTTAAAGCCACTCTCAAACTCTCTAATTTCCCTCTTTGAGCTCTCATTCCTCTTCTTGCATTGAAGTCAAGCTCAAGGAAAATCATCCAAGAGCAATTCTAGCAAATCTCATCACTTGGAGATCCTCTTCCATGCCTTGCATTCATTTATGAGTAAGTTCATCTCAAGGCATAGGTATGAATATTTGTTTTACTTTGTTATTTCTTTGAAACCCTAGCTTTCTATGTGAGAGCTAGTTACTCTCTGTGTGAGAGTATAACCTTCTGTGTGAGGGTTGGTTGAGATCTCTCTGTGTGAGAGTTTGAGTCTTTCTGTGTGAAAGCAAGGATATCTCTTTGTGTGAATCCTAAATCCTCTGTGTGAGGTATCTCTATGTGAGATTGCATTCACTTCTCTGTGTGAGGATTATAGTGGATATTGGTGTGGCTGGACGTACCCAAGTTTGGGGAACCAGTGTAATTCTTGTGTTTGCGTTTGGATTGATTGTGTTGATTAATTCCTCTTGCACTTATTATTCCACATTTGCAAGTTTATTTTTAATTGCACAATTTATTGCCATTACTCTATTCACCCCCCTCTAGAGTGTTTGTTGTTAGTATTGCAAGGTAGACGGTCCTTACAATTGGTATCAGAGCGAGGTTATAGCATACAAAAACGATGACATACAACGCTTCATCCATGTCTCATGAAGAAGGTCTATCAAACGTTTGACCCCCGCTCTTCAAAGGAACCAACTATCCTAGTTGGAAGATCAAGATGATTATCTACATGAAGGGTCAGGACCTATGGGACATCACGGAGTTACCATTTGAGGAGCCTACTTCACCCGCAGCTTCAAGAACTAAGGCAGAGAAGGACTCGATCAAAGTCAATGCGAGGGCTATGAATGCATTCCATTGCGCCCTCACTTCAAATGAGTTCAACCGCATCTCCATGTGCAAAACAGCCAACGAAATTTGGCATACATTGGAGATTTCTCATGAAGGGACTTCGAAGGTAAAGAAATCTAAACAATGCGTATTTAGATCTAAATATGAGTTGTTTAAGATGCAGGAAGGTGAAAACATCTCGGAGATGTTCACAAGGTTCACAGAAATCGTGAACGCTTTGGAAGGACTTGGGAAGGTGATTTTCCAAGAGGATCGAGTGGAGAAGATCCTTGACTCACTCACATCTCAATGGGAGTCAAATGCCAACGGTATCTTGGAGTCTTACGACATGTCCAAATACACAGTTGAGGAGTGCATTGGGAATCTCATGGCGTATGAAGTAAAGCTTCAACACAAGAAGGAGATTCAACCAACCAAGCCTGAGAAGCTGGAGAAGCAAAAGGGGGTTGCATTCCATGCCAAGGAGGAGCCAATCAAATAGAGAAATAAATTCCATCAAGAAGCTCCTAGTGAAGAAGATGAAGAAGATGAGGCTAGTGGAGATGAAGTCATGGAGCTTGCCACACAACTGAGAGCGTTCCTCAAAAGCAAGCAAGGTAAATCTTCTTCAAAGTTTGCCTCCAAGTCTAACAACTCTATTTGTTTCAATTGTAGAGGAAAAGGTCATCTTTCTACCGAATGCCCTTCCAAACCCACCAAAGATACCTATAAGGGCAAAGGGAAGAAGCATTGGAAAGACAAGTCCAAGTTCAAGAATCAAAAGAAGGGACTTGTCGGCACTTTTGATGATTCCGATGAGGACACATCAAGTGATGAGGAAGAGGATGATAAGGAGCGAGCTCATATGTGCTTTGTAGCTTTTGATGATTCTTCATCAATCTCCTCGAGTTCAAGAGATGAAGAGGTGGAGGCGTGGCTCAACCCCAACGAGGAAATATGCTTCATGGCAACGGGGAAAGAGTCTTCGTCTAGCTATAGCGAGGTGGAAAGTGATGAAGAAGTTGAGGAGGAGAAGCTATCCTACGAGGAACTCGAATACCGCTTCAATGTGGTCTCCAATGTGGCAAGTAAGTGCATCGACTCATATGCTAAATTGAAAGCAAAATTTAAAAATGCTATAAGTAGGTTGCATGCCTTAGAATCTACTAGTGTAAATGACAATGATGCTTTGCATGTTTGTGACACTAGTGAGAGAGACACACTTCTCTCTCAAGTTAAGGATTTGAGTATATCAAATGAAAAATAATTAGCTCAAAATCTTAGCTTAGAAACTCGCATTCAACAACTTACGTTGAAATGCGAAGAGGAATCCCAAAAGCTCAAAAGCTTTGTTTAGTTTAGGGATTCACTCCACGGTTTGCTTGAAAAACAACATCCGACAAACCATAGATGAGGTTTGGGATATACTCCAAAGGTGGTTACCAAACCCACCTCCAATTCTTCTTTTGGTACTAATTCAAGAAATATTGCTAAAGCACATAAGAAGAATCAACATGCTTTCTTGTATAACAATAACACCACCAAGAGGCATGTAAATCACAAGGTGGTGAGGAAAAATGAAAATCCTTCATTTTTTGCTAAGAAGCAAAATCCTCACTTCATGCATGCTAAGAAAATATTTTCTACACCTAAGCATGCCACATCCACCCCTCTTGCAAAGGCAAACCACTTGCCTAGGAAATCCTTAAGTTTATGGATTCCCACTAAAGTTAGTGTGCAAGAGAGTGATAGCTACATCAACCTCTAGTTAAGGATGTAATCACCTCATGTGATTACATTAGGAAATCAAATTCCTCTTGGGTTTGGTTCCCTAGTGTTTAGGTTCCTCACACATATGCATATTGCATGGGTACTATGCTTCAATGTTTAGTTTATCATACCCATTGTTTGTGTGTGTTTCATGATTTTGAAAATATTTTCAAATTTATTCTTTTCATGAAAATGAGAATCTTGGGGATTTAATTGACATGCATGCACTTTTGATCCATGTGTATGTCAATGTGGAATTTAATATGTTGTATGTTTAAAATATTTTAAAACATATTTTAACTCTCATTTCGGGGGATGTTTGAGATCTTTGTTTACAATTGGTTATTTTTGGTCTCAAACTAAACCTCTTAAACATTGCCAACTTATTTCATGTTATATTTGTTTTGGCAATATCTATGTGTATCATTGAAGCTTGATTTTTCTATATCTATTGCTTTGATACACTTAAGGCCCATAGCTCCATTTATTGTATAATTGTTATTAGATCGTAGAAGTCAAAAGTTGACCATTTCTATGATCTAGGGGGAGCATGAGATAGTGAATTGATACCCATTAAAATTTTCAATTTGGTATCATACATCTCTTTCGTTCTTGCATATTGTCTCATCTTGGTTAGGATGACAAAGGGGGATATATTTGTTGTCCACCTTTTTGATGATGTCAAGGGGGAGAGATAGATGCATTATGTAAAAATATATATCATATAGGGGAGAGATATATACATATGCATATGGGGAGAGATTTCAGGGATTGTTTAAACCATTCATGTTTGCATGACATTGTATATTACAATTGGTTTATATAATCCTGCCTATTATATGTCACCTTGATTTCAGTTGGTATAATGAGTATTTACCTTTGAGTAGCTCATTGCTTATTTGGTGCATATAAGTAGGGGAGAGATCATTAGCTTTGTGCTTTATTTCTTTATGATTTACATAATGTGTGTCATCATCAAAAAGGGGGAGATTGTTGAGTATTGGTGTTTCATACCAATCTTATTTTGACGATGATCACAACATTATGTTGTTGCTAATGAATCTCATGTTTTAGTCTCTCAATTTATTTCCTAGAATATCTTTCTTGGAGACTAATCACTTGGTGTAAGGATGGACATCAAGTGGAGAAGGGCCAAAGTTTGGACTCTAGGAGTGCCAAAGCTTGGAGATGGTGGAGAGCATTCAAGGCATCAAGTTTGAAGACTTAGAATCTAAGGAAAGCATTGTAATCCATGTAATTTACTTTATTGCTTTCTCTTTTTTTTGAGTCTAGGTTATTGTAATGCCTTGTTAGATGGTTTTCTTATCATGCATATGCATTTAACCATCTTAGTGAACCTTAGGATTATCATAGAATCCAACCCAATAGGTTCACTATGTCCAAAGACTCATTTGGAGTCTCTGGCTTTCCATCAATCGCCTGATGAGGGAAACACAGTCGACTGGGTGATTTCCAGTCGCTTGTAGATCCTTCTACAGTCGCCTGATTTGCACAGCTCAGTTAACATTTCAATTGACTCAAACTTGAGCTTTACGCACAGTTGTCTGTCGGTCAGTTTGCAGTCGCCTGGATATTGACCAACAGTCGCCTGTCTAGCGTAAGTGCAATCTCTGCATCTCTCTGTCTTCTCTCCATATTATACAGCAGACGATTGATGAAGAATGTATAGTCGCCTGACTAAGAGACAGTCGACTGTAGTATTAACATCAGTCGCATGTATGGTTATCTGGAGAAAGAGTGCAGCTCTCTGTTTCGATCCATCCCCTGCAACAGTCGTCTGCAGAAGGATTAACAGGCGCCTGTCCTATATGTCAGTCGACTGTATTGTCTTCGTCAGTCAACTGTCCTGGCTTAGATTATAGCCGTTGGATATTTTCTAGCCGTTGATTAGTCGACTGTATCTTGATCATCAGTCGACTGTTCCTGTCGTTTTCGCCCAGTTTCTAGCCGTTGCAAGATTGATCGTTTGGCTGTTTTCTTGGGTTTTGAGGGTTGATATAGGGTTCCTATATATATGGGTGAGCTGAGTTCTCTAGAACTTTTGGATGCTATTGCAAATCATTAGAGATTGTTAAAGCCACTCTCAAACTCTCTCATTTCCCTCCTTGAGCTCTCATTCCTCTTCATACATTGAAGTCAAGCTCAAGGGAAATCATCCAAGTGCAATTCTAACAAATCTCATCACTTGGAGATCCTCTTCCATGCCTTGCATTCATTTATGAGTAAGTTCATCTCAAGGCATATGTAAGAGTACTTGTTTTACTTTGTTATTTCTTTGAAACTTTAGCTTTCTATGTGAGAGCTAGTTACTCTCTGTGTGAGAGTATAACCTTCTTGTTGGATCTGGATCCTAGCCTAGAGGGGGGGGGGGTGAATAGGCTTTTAAAAATAATTCGTGTAACCCACGAATAAGCACACGCAGTTAAAGCAGCAACATGGTAAATAAAAAGCAGACACAGAGTACACAGCAGATTTACCCTGGTTCGGTCGTCCCGACGACCTACTCCAGCCCCCAAAGTAGAACTAGTATTGAATAGTGCAATAGGTACAAAACCACAAGTTAGAGCACGCTCAGAGCACCCTCTACGTCTCTACACTCGTCAGGCTCTCAGTACCACACACACAGTGTTTTCTCTCATTATCAATCCTAGTAAAGCTTTCTACCAGCTAGTCCCAAACTAGCTGGGTCCCACTTGTCTAGTCCCAACTAGACAAGTCCCAAAATAGTCATAGAAAAATGGTAAAGTTCCCCTACAGAGAACGTTACACTAAGACACAAATAAAAGAGTTTAAGAGTTTAGAAATGCTCAGTTTGTGTCCGTGTAGGCGTCTCTGTCAATCAGCACGTCGTCAGCTCCAATCTGACGCAAACGGTGTCTCAATCCGACTCCTGGATGTCAAGTTATGCACTGGTCTGTGCGCAAAGCAGTTTCAGTTCAAATCCAAATAATCAGCTGTCTGTGCGCTCAGCAACTCCTTTAAATAATTCGGTCGATGCGCAAAGCAAAACAATTCAAACTTAATAATTAAGTGGCATGTGCGCTCAGCAACTCCTGATAAGTTTCCCTTGCCACGTCAGCACGCAGGAACCCCCTCTCGTAATCACGTGATCCCGCGGTCTTTCAATCTAAGCCGTCGATTCAATTTGGTAAGCGATCTCAGCCGTTTAATTTAATTCCCTCGTTCGATTCCGCACGTCCACGTCAGCGGAAATATCCCTTTGCTTCGGTCGCTAGGGCATGCAGAGATTCGAGCGGCGGCGTCTCCTTCTTCACGGCGAGGGCATTCAGATGACGGCGGTCTTCGTGCAGTTCTTCGACAGTGGCTTCTCCGGTCTAGGGCATGCAGACGACGGCAGCGGGAGTTGTGATAGCGACCATGCAGCGTTCGAACGAGCGGCACTTCGGCGTTACATCGACAGCTGTTTCATCGACTACGATGGTGTTTATCTTCGACGAGCTCCGACTGCATCGAGGAAGGATCCGAACGACGACGGTGGCTGCTTCTTCAGTGACGACGACGTCAGCGTGTAGATCGACGGAGATAATCTTCAGGTAGCGGCGTTCTCGGTGAGCTTCGAGGACGACGACACGACGACTCTCCGACTTCGCCGTGCAGATGTTTGATCAGCGGAGCGATCTCTTCTCCGGTGATGGCAGCGGCTTCTGCACACGATGATGAAGGAAACCTAGACGACGGCGGCGAGCTTTGAACGATGACGGCGGGATCTTCAGAACACTGCGTCGGCGAGATCTTCTCGAGGCTTCGTTGCCTCGATCGACGGCTCAGATCTCAGGTGACGATGTGGCACAGGCAGCACGGTTGATATGATGTCGACGACGGCTTCATCTTCAACGGCGACGGCACCTTCGTCTGTGCTTCTCCTACTCCGATGAGACATTGATGATGATGAACCACGGTGGCGCTCCTTCTCTGATGAGGCGATGCTTGATGCGGGTGTTGTATCTCTTTGATGATGCGTGGCCTTCTTTGATGCGGGAGTAGTTGATGGGTCGTCTGGGCTTTGGTGATGATAGTGGTTGAAGCTTAGCCCTTGATTGTATTTACGGCATGGTAAAAAATGGTAGTGGAGGCTTAGGGATTTTTGGCTTAGTCTTCTTTTGATTGCTCCCTGTATTTTTTTAATTGGCTGCCGAAAACTTTTTCAGCCTCTCTTGATTTTTTTTTGATTGCCGCAATTAGCTTCCTCTTTGATGTTGGCTTATACAGGGAGGATTAGGGTTTGAGAAAGAATCCCTAAGAGATAGGAATTGGGAATTTCACAAGTGATTTGATTCTATCTCTTTGCCACATAAATAGGAGATTTGAATTGAAATATGGCTAGGAATAAGTTTGGCTAGGATGAGGACACTACCAACTAGGAAATTTGTAATTGGCCAGGGATTGGGTTGAATCAATCAATTTGGGATTTGATGTATAGTTCAAAAAGATTTGAATTGATCCAATCACCAATTTGACCAAGTCCAACTTTGCTCTCCATTGACCAAGTCAAACTTCTTTGTGCACACACTCCCTTTCTCCCAATATGCTATACGAATAGCAATTCCGCCAAATAGTGAAAGTATATTGTTTTGCCAAGCCTGAAACACACTAAACACACATGTTAGATATAACGACACGTTGTCATCATCAAACCAAGCTCCTAGATCGTTGCTCCCAACAATCTTCCCCTTTTGGTGATGACAAACCCATAAAAGATTTGGGCAATAGGTATGAGTGTGTGAAGTGTGTTTAAGGGTGTAATGCAATATGAATCATTGAATGAGACATTCAAGTATTACAACAAGCATGTACAACATTATAACAAATATAAAAGCATGCTCCCCCTTCTCTCAAGCTCCCCCTTCAATATTTATTCAAGTATTTTTCTCAAGCTCCCCCTTCAACAAATAATACCGACAAAAAACAAATCTTTCATTCTCTTTCTCCCCCTTTGTAATCACCAAAAGTGGATTAATGAGGTCTCAATAATATTCCATGCAAAAATAAACCATTATTAAATGTAGCGTGCAATTTGCATGAGTTTTCCACAAAATATACAATCCAAGCTCATAGGATTTCATAACAAGACTTCTCCACCTTTGTGTAAGTGTAGTGATATAGACAATACAGTACAAGAGGAGATTCAATTTCAGAAAATCAACCAAATCAATTCACATTTTCCAATTTTCATGAATATCACTAGGATTGATTTTTTCCACCTCATCAGAGATGAGTTCAAGTTACCGAACCCCGAAACATGGCCTAAAAGGTCTTTTAAATGCGGGGTGGCATTGCTTGACGAGTTATATACACCAACGCTAATGATTACCCATTTAGCACAAGTTGGATACTCGTGGGTTGTGTATTAGCCATGAAGTGTATCCATTTTTTATACGGAGCAAATATCGTTTTTTTTTGTTTTTCTTCATTTGCAATTCTTTTGTGCTCAATTTTAATTCATGGCTAATCACATCATATCCCTTAGAAAATTCAGGAATTAATAATTCCTACATTCACTTTCCATTATTCTTCAAAAGGATCTCCAAAAATACTTAAGAAGTCAAATATCGTGAAAGTGCAAATGTAGGTGTAGAAGTCAAGTTTAAAACTTATGAGACATATCATGGCTACTAAAAAGAATAACATCATGTTCATGTAGCTACAACAATAATGAATTGACTTCTACAAGGGATAGAATTGATCATTCATACAATACCACTTAAGAGATTCATAAGAGGATAATCAATAAGCACAATTTTTTTTATTTTTTAGAAAATAAAAAAATTTAAAAAATCATGCATGTAAGCACTCAAACAAAAATAAATCAAGCACACAAAACAATCTATGAAGGTATGCAATGAAATGCAAAGAGGGATAAAGAAATATACCTTCTCGTCGCTTTTTGACGAAGGAGCTAAAAGAATGAGACATTGAATATAACGCTCCTTGCCAAAACTCCATCACACCTACATGAAAGGTGTTAACTGTGACCTTGGAATCCAACAAGATCCACTATTGTTCGCCAATATAGTTTTAGGAACCCACACTTGTTTAAACTTGATATTTGTGTTCCTAAATTTACAATAATATGAAGTGTGGCCTACACTATCACAAGTAAAGCACTTTGCATATTTGTTCTTTGCAATAGAGGGTGCATTGTGGAATTTCTTGAATTTTGACTTTTCAACGTTTTTCAAACCGAATCCAAGTCCTCTTCTATTATTGCCATATAATTGATTCTCTAAAATAGTATCCAACGATTGTTTTCCCATAGAGAATTTCTTAATGGCCAATTCAAGATTAGAGACTTTGGATTTCAACAATTAATTTTCTTCCATAAGCAATGTGCATTTACTTATAAAAGCTCTCTTGTTTTCCTCTTCCTTCTTTTCAAATTCAATCATTTTTCTTTTAAAATCATTATCCAACATGCAAAATTTATCATTAAGCTCTCTAATCACATAGTCTTTTTCAGTTTTGAGCTTAATCAAATCAAGTTTAAGCATGCTAATATTATTCATCAAGGAAGTACAAGAGAGGCAATGTGCTTCATCATTAAAACTGGACTTTTCCTTTTTCAAAGTGTCAATAGTAGAGTCACGAACAACAATATCAATTTTGAGTTTTTCAATCTCTTTAGACATTTCATATTCAGATTGTTGCATTTCAAAGTTCTCATTTCGATAATCATCTATAGTGGATTCAAGCTCTATTATTTTATCTTGCATTTCTTTACAAAGAGTAAGGAGTTCAGTTTTACTACCAGAAATTACCTCATCGTGTATTCCCATCAATGCCATGCATGAGTGGGCTTCATGTTCTTCCTCCTCACTCTCAGCTTCGCTGTCCATATCCCAAGTTAGCACCTTGGGTTTTCCCTTTTCTTTAGCTACCTGAGCTGTCTCATGTGGGCAATCCCTCATTCGATGTCCTCTTTTCTTGCATTTAAAACAAGTCATTCTATTAGTAGCATTCTGATCATAAGTTTGCTTAGAAGACTGAAAAAGTTAGAGCGATTAAACCTGGGTGCCATTTCTGTTCTTCCTTGCTTGATCTGGACATACTTTCTGAAATTTCTGACCATTAGCGCTATGTCATCATCATCATCCTCGCTTTCGTCAGCTTTCAGAGCAAGTGGCTTTATAGCTTTCTCCTTCTCCTCAGGTTTCTCCCTTTTATCCACGTTTTGCAATTCAAGCTCGTGGGACATTAGATTACCTATCAAGTCCTCCACCCTCATCTGTGACAGATCTTTCGCTTCTTGGATGGCATTGACTTTAGGCCTGAAAGAGCTTGGCAGTGCTCTTAATATCTTTCTCGCCTGCTCAAGGCTAGAATATGGCTTACCGAGCGAACTAGACTTGTAGACAATGTTGGTGAACCTCGCAAACATTTCTGATATGGTCTCTGACGGTAGCATGCGAAATCCCTCGTATTCCATGCTCAGAAGTGCAAGTCTAGACTCCTTCACCTGTGACGTTCCCTCATGCGTCACCTCCAAAGTATGCCATATTTCCTGCGCAGTTAGACAATGTGAGATACGATTGAATTCAGATTTATCTAATGCACACATGAGAGCATTCATAGCTTTAGCGTTAAGAGAATAAAGCTTCCAATCATTATCATCCCATTTATCATCAGGTTTAAGCATCTGAGTATTTTCAATTTTAATAACAGGTGATTTATAGACTTTTTCAACAATTTGTCAAGCTTTATAATCAATAGAAATAAGGTAGATTTTCATATGATTTTTCCAGTAGGCATAATCTCCTCTGTTAAATCTAGGCAGACGTGAAATAGACTGACCCTCAGCAAAAGCACTATCAATGTGGTCCATGGTCAAACTAGGCTAGATCTACTAAACTGGCTCTGATACCACTTGTTGGATCTGGATCCTAGCCTAGAGGGGGGGAATAGGCTTTTAAAAATAATTCGTGTAACCCACGAATAAGCACACGCAGTTAAAGCAGCAACAGGGTAAATAAAAAGCAGACACAGAGTACACAGCAGATTTACCCTGGTTCGGTCGTCCCGACGACCTACTCCAGCCCCCAAAGCAGAACTAGTATTGAATAGTGCAATAGGTACAAAACCACAAGTTAGAGCACGCTCAGAGCACCCTCTACATCTCTACACTCGCCAGGCTCTCAGTACTCCACACACAGTGTTTTCTCTCACTATCAATCCTAGTAAAGCTTTCTACCAGCTAGTCCCAAACTAGCTGGGTCCCACTTTTCTAGTCCCAACTAGACAAGTCCCAAAATAGTCACAGAAAAATGGTAAAGTTTCCCATACAGAGAACGTTACACTAAGACACAAATAAAAGAGTTTAAGAGTTTAGACATGCTCAGTTTGTGTCCATGTAGGCGTCTCTGTCAATCAGCACGTCGTCAGCTCCAATCTGACGCAAACAGTGTCTCAATCCGACTCCTGGATGTCAAGTTATGCACTAGTCTGTGCGCAAAGCAGTTTCAGTTCAAATCCAAATAATCAGCTGTCTGTGCGCTCAGCAACTCCTTTAAATAATTCGGTCGGTGCGCAAAGCAAAACAATTCAAACTTAATAATTAAGTGGCATGTGCGCTCAGCAACTCCTGATAAGTTTCCCTTGCCACGTCAGCACGCGGGAACCCCCTCTCGTAATCATGTGATCCCGCGGTCTTTCAATCTAAGCCGTCGATTCGATTTGGTAAGCGATCTCAGCCGTTTAATTTAATTCCATCGTTTGATTCTGCACGTCCACGTCAGCGCAAATATCCCTTTGCTTCGGTTGCTAGGGCATGCA
This sequence comes from Scilla litardierei, assembly GCA_030789695.1. Classification (NCBI taxonomy): domain Eukaryota; kingdom Viridiplantae; phylum Streptophyta; class Magnoliopsida; order Asparagales; family Asparagaceae; genus Scilla; species Scilla litardierei. The sequence continues at coordinate 105,016,790 of CM061134.1, read as the reverse complement.
GAGATTCGAGCGGCGTCGTCTCCTTCTTCACGGCGAGGGCATTCAGATGACGGCGGTCTTCGTGCAGTTCTTCGACAGTGGCTTCTCCGGTCTAGGGCATGCATGCGACGGCAGCGGGAGTTGTGACAGCGACCGTGCATCGTTCTAACGAGCGGCACTTCGGCGTTACGTCGACAGCTGTTTCGTCGAATACGGCGGCGTTTATCTTCGACAAGCTCCGACTGCAGCGAGGAAGGATCTGAACGGTGACGGTGGCTGCTTCTTTAGTGACGACGACGTCAGCGTGCAGATCGACGGAGATAATCTTCAGGCAGCGGCGTTCTCGACGAGCTTTGAGGACGACGACACAACGGCTCTCCGACTTCTTCGTGCAGATGTTTGATCAGTGGAGCGATCTCTTCTCCGGCGATGGCAGTGGCTTCTGCACACGATGATGAAGAAAACCCAGACGACGGCGGCGAGCTTTGAACGGTGACGGCGGGATCTTCAGAACACTAACGGCGACGGCGGGATCTTCAGAACACTGCGTCGACGAGATCTTCTCGAGGCTTCGTTCCTCGATCGACGGCTCGGATCTCAGGTGACGATGTGGCACAGGCAGCACGGTTGATATGATGTCGACGACGCCTTCATCTTCAACGGCGACGCCTTCGTCTTCAACGGCGACGACGCCTTCGTCTGTGCTTCTCTTACTCCGATGAGACGTTGATGATGATGAACCACGTCGGCGCTCCTTCTCCGATGAGGCGATGCTTGATGCGGGTGTTGTATCTCTTTGATGATGCGTGGCCTTCTTTGATGCGGGAGTAGTTGATGGGTCTTCTGGGCTTTGGTGATGATTGTGGTTGAAGCTTAGCCCTTGATTGTGTTTACGGCATGGTAAAAAAATGGTAGTGGAGGCTTATGGATTTTTGGCTTAGTCTTCTTTTGATTGCTCCTTGTATTTTTTTTTAATTGGCTGCCGAAAACTTTTTCAGCCTCTCTTGATTTTTTTTGATTGCCGCAATTAGCTTCCTCTTTGACGTTGGCTTATATAGGGAGGATTAGGGTTTGGGAAAGAATCCCTAAGAGATAGGAATTGGGAATTTCACAAGTGATTTGATTCTATCTATTTGCCCCACAAATAGGAGATTTGAATTGAAATATGGCTAAGAATAAGTTTGGCTAGGATGAGGACACTACCAACTAGGAAATTTGTAATTGGCTAGGGATTGGGTTGAATCAATCAATTTGGGATTTGATGTGTAGTTCAAAAAGATTTGAATTGATCCAATCACCAATTTGACCAAGTCCAACTTTGGTCTCCATTGACCAAGTCAAACTTCTTTGTGCACACACTCCCTTTCTCCCAATATGCTATACGAATAGCAATTCTGCCAAATAGTGGAAGTATATTGTTTCGCCAAGCCTGAAATACACTAAGCACACACGTTAGATATAATGACATGTTTGTCATCATCAAACCAAGCTCCTAGATCGTTGCTCCCAACAACCTTCTGTGTGAGGGTTGGTTGAGATCTCTGTGTGTGAGAGTTTGAGTCTTTCTGTGTGAAAGCAAGGATATCTCTTTGTGTGAATCCTAAAGCCTCTGTGTGAGGTATCTCTATGTGAGATTGTATTCACTTCTCTGTGTGAGAATTATAGTGGATATTGGTGTGGCTGAGCGTACCTAAGTTTGGGAAACCAGGGTAATCCTTGTGTTTGCATTTGGATTGATTGTGTTGATTAATTCCTCTTGCACTTATTATTCAGCATTTGCAAGTTTATTTTTAATTGTACTATATATTTCCATTACTCTATTCACCCCCCTAGAGTGTTTGTTGTTAGTATTGCAAGGTAGACGGTCCTTACAAGGCGTGCCCTGTGCGCGTCCTTCCGCAGTCAACCACATACCAAGCTCTAGGAGCTTGTCTTAACCCATATAAAGCTTTCTTAAGTTTAAAAACATGGTTTGGAAATTTTTCATGTATAAATTCGGGAGGTTGAGAAACATAAACTTCTTCATTAACAAAACCATTTTAAAATGCACTTTTAACATCCATTTGAAATAATTTGAAATTTTTATGATATGAAAAAGACAATAATAATCTAATAGCTTCTAATTTAGCTACCGGAGCAAAAGATTCTATGAAATCAATACATTCTTCTTGCAGGTAGCCTTGAGCTACTAACCTTGCTTTGTTTTTTTGACGACTTCGTTCTCGTCCGTCTTGTTCTTGAAGATCCACTTAGTCCCAATGACTTGATGTCCACTTGGTAGAGGGACTAGCTCCCAAACTTTATTCCTTTCGAATTGAATGAGTTCCTCTTCCATTGCCACGATCCAAGAGCTATTTTCACACGCTTCTTGAATGTTCTTTGGCTCAATAGTGGAGACAAAGGCGCAATGCGAGAATTCATCAAACCTTGACCTTGTCTGGACATACTCTCCAATATCTCCAATTATTTGGTCATGTGGATGGTCACGAATGGTTGGAAACTCTTTGGGAACACCTGGATCATTAGGAACAATCTCAACATCTTCATTAGTAATGTTAGTCTCAATAACATCATTAAGGTTAACATTATTAATAGAATCACACAAAACATCTAAACTATCATCATCAATATGAGGCAAATCAAAATCTTCATTAAAAGAAACGTGAAGTGATTCCTCAACCGTTAAAGTGTTCTTGTTGTATATCTGGTAGGCTTTTCTACGTGTGGAAAATCCAACGAAGATCCATTCTTCAGATCTTGGCTCAAATTTATCAATATTACCAAACGTGTTCTTAATAAAACATTTTGAACCAAAAACTCGAAAATATTTCACTTGAGGCTTTTTATCATAAAATAGTTCAAAACAAGTTTTGTTCGTACGGTGCCTCATTAGGATCCTATTTAGTACATAACATGCCGTGTACACTGCCTTCGTCCAAAATTGAAGTCCAAGATGACTATCATGGAGCATTGTGCATGCACACTCAATAAGTGTCGTATTCTTTCTCTCTAACACCATTTTGTGGTGGTGTGCGAGGAAAAGAAAATTTGTGAGTAATTCCGTGTTCATCACAAAACTTAGAGAAAAGCTCATTCTCAAATTTCCCTCCATGATCACTACGAATAGTGATAATGGTGGTTTCTAAGAGATTTTGAGTTTTCTTTGCAAACTTGGTAAATTCCTCAAAAGCTTCATTTTTAGAAGATAAGAAATATACCAAAGTAAATCTAGAAAAGTCATCAATAATTACTAATCCATAATGTGAATTTCCTAAAAATGCAACTCTAGTAGGCCCAAATAAATCTAAATGAAAAAGTTCTATGGGCCTCTTAGAAGTAATGCTATCTTTAAGTTTAAATGACGATTTACGGAGTTTGCCACATTAACAATAATCACAAAATAATTTCTTATTAAAAGATATTTTTGGAAATCCTTTAACTAAATCATGCTTAGACAATTTATAAAGATGTTTAGAATGAACATGTCCAAAAGGACGATGCCATAAAAAGTTGTTCATTCTTGTGTGCTACAAAGCAATAATATATAGATTGTGGCATGCTTAAGATATAAATATCTTTTATGGCGTATGCCGGAAAATAACACACTAGATTTATCATCAATAATAATACACATACCCTCTTCAAAGTTAACCTTTGTTACGCCCAAGAGGCCGGCCCATGAAGTTGAATCCCAACTGCGCTAAAGGCTCAAGCTGACACCTCACCGACTCTCCTAATATGACGCTTGCCGAGCTGATCGCCTCGCCCTCAAGAAGCTCGTCTAGCCCCATCGCAAGCTCGCCTTCCAGAACCACCAAGAAGCCTGCCACAACGACCTGACAGGTCGCCTTGCCTGGGACCAGCTCGCCCGCCCGCAGCAAGGAGCATCCTCTGGAAGAGTCGAGTATACTATCCACCCTGCAGCTCGCCCCTGAGGGCGACCAAGCACAAATATATCTGACAGGGTGACGTAAGCTCACCTACTCACCGTTAATGCCAGCGGTTAAAGGGAAGAACTGCTGGCCGTCCCTCGCATCTCATTAATGCCTCTGACACCGTCTGACACCATTAATGCGGTAAATATCCATGCCACAGCCCCAGCACTAGAGTACCAGCAGGGATGATTCGACGGCTGATAAGATGGCAAATAACTTCCTCTTAGCCCTATAAATACCCCCTCCTGCCTTCGTTGAGGGGGTTGGTAGGTTGTTGGTTGGCAAATTGATTCTAAAGTTCTTACTCACACACAAGAGCGAAGGTTGTCCATATCTTCGTTCTTCCATCATAACTCGCCATGGCAGGTCGACCCACTCTTAGCTCGACCAACGTATCGAGCCCCCTTCTTTAAGCCCTAATCCTAACTTAGGCATCAGAGGGGCTAAGGGTCGACAGCTGGCCCTGCCTTTCTGACCTCCTGTTCATCCTCGCTGGGAGCTCGCCTCAGCTACCTAGAGCAGGTGACCTTCGTGTGACCTCTAGGCGACCTAGGGATCTTCACCCTTGAAGCGTTCTCTGAATCGTCCTAGCCTCACCATCACCCAAAACCTGTAAATCATTGTACCCGTGATTCCCACTGCAAACAAATTCTATTGTGAGCGGACTTGACCTGCAACAGTTGGTGCCGTTTGTGGGAACGAGGGTTACACCCATGTCAGGATCCACACGCCCTCAGCGCAATCCTCTCTACGTAAAGTCACCCGTTGTCATGCCCCCACCTCCTCTAAGGAGGCCGGGTCGACTTGAGGACATGATCGACGACGCCCTGAGGCCACCTCTGGCCGAAGGGCATCATTCTCCCAGAAGATCTTCCCGACAAATAAAACTCTTGAGGGGTCGACCGTGGCCATTCAGGATATGGCCCTTGGCATCTACAAGAGCTTCCAGAGTTTCACCAAGATGATGGAGGAGTGGATCGCTACGCGGCAGACAGTACCGTCTCGGGCGGAGGGCCCCCTCGAGCCCTGCGGCGTGAGGAGAGATCTCCTCCTCTAGCTTGATGAGGAAGCAGCGGCAGCATAAGAGAGGCGGTTCGACAAAGCGGAGGTAGCCGCTCTGTAAAGGGAGATCAACAAGGAGGAAGAAGCTGCCCAGTACATGCACTTACAGGAGGAAGTTGTTGTGAGGTAGAACCCACGTACAATGAATTTGTATTAATGGGAACCAAGGGCATGGTGGTTAAGCTGATGATGGGATCAGGGAAGGCTATTTGACAGGTGATTAACTAGGTGTAGAGGCTAAACTTGCTGTTGAAGCAGACCACAGTGTCAAATCCGACAGGATGCAGTTGTGGGGGGCCGAACTGCTGGAGCTGAAGCCTAGCATGAGCCGGGGCACGAGCTATCCTGTGCAAGGAGCAACTCGTCAGAAAGGCCGGGTTGGGGTCCAACCCTTAGCCTCTCCGATGCCTAAGTCAGTAATATGACTTAAAGCGGGGGCTAGGCACGCAGGTCGGACTAAGGGTGAGTCGACCGTACGTGACGAGCTATGAGTGGGAGAACAAAGATATGGATGACCTTTGCTCTCGTGCGTGAATAATAAGATTGAGAGTAAAATTGCCAACCCCCCACCGTTGGAAGCGAAGGGATATTTATACCTAACGAGAGGTGGTTAGGTAGGGCTGACTTGGCATGCTGACTCGACGTGCTGAGCTGGCCCTACTGTCAGTAGTAGCTTCGAATGAGGATGTCAGGGACGGGCATGTCAGCCACGCTTTTGTAATATGGCGCAACGGCCCGGGGCGCTTTTATCAGGGTGTCAGGGCCGAAAGCATTAAGTGTCAGGGGGCACAGCGGCCAGGGGGTGCTTTGTCAGATGGTCGGGTGGCGTAAGTGTCAGTTACATCCTTATACTAGGTTGTTTGTCGTGTTCAATGAGCCAAGGGTCCGGCGGAGTGCTTCCCAGGGGGAGGGTTGCCCTGGGCTATAGAGGGGCGACGTGGCCGTGCATTTTGGGTGCGGATTCCGGGTCGCCGGAGGGGGGAGCGGGTGCACCTTCGGAGACGCCTGAGGCTATACTGCTCGGATGCACCTTGTGCGTGCCATTCCTGGTGGACCGAGGGAGAGAGGGTAAGTGCCTCCGTCGTTAGCTGAGGCGGAAGGTCGGTCTATCACGATCTTATGGTCGTAAAAATTGCCCCCGGCATTCGAGCTCGAGGCAGGGGCCCGATTTGGCTCAGATGACGAAATGTTTCCCCCCTTCGAGGCATCGATTTGGATTTTGGTCCATGCTAGGGGGTGGCGGCGCGTCTCGTAGAGTTGAGAAAGGACAGGCCGTATACTTTGACTCGTCGAAGGTTACGGTCGAGTGCTAACTCCAGGGGTGAAGCGAGAGAGGGAGGATATTCTGCCGAGGCGTGCCGGGGAGGTGGCTGACAAGGTAAGGGCGATCGAGTTGCAGAAGGGGTGGATAGCTGACCTAAAGGGGACCGTCGGTGCGGAGTAAAAGGGAGAAGGGAATCTTGAGGCAGCAGCTGGAGGGGAGGCGGGAGGCCGAGCGCGACTTGACCGAGACCGCCATTTGCTGTTCTTACGACAAGTGTGTCGTTCTGCTGTTGCGGCAGGCTAGGGAGGAAGGAGCTTGCCAGGTAGCGAGGGAGATGGGGGCTCGTCTGTTGGAGAGGAGGCGGCTCTAAGGACTGCGAGGAAGGGAATTTTTGGTTTATTTTTTTATTGGAGGACGGGGGCCGAACCCGATGTCTTGTTGTGTTTATCTGGCGAGCTCCGCGGATGACATTGCCCTTTAAATCGCTGGTTTCTTCTGACACTTGCTGGATGTGAGTAGACTGTTTACTGGGGGGATAATTGCCCCCAACATACGTCTGTCTACGAGCGCTAGGTAAAGGGGAGAGGGATGTTGAATCGCTGTATGTTGGCTGTATACACATGAGGTCGGGGTGAACTGGGGATCCATGGGTTCGGGGCGAGGCGAGGTGGACTGACCCGACAGTTTGTGGAGGGGCGTTACCGCTCTCCGATCTTCATTTGCATGTGGCGGCCGGGTCGGACCGAAGGGAACCTCGTTTTACCGGGACGGCCCTGGTTCTCATTATAAAGTGTCTACTAAACATGTGTGAGAATTCCTGTTATTTTTGCCTTATTCTTGCCGTCCTTTGTACGGTGAAGTGCCTAGTTAGGGTGCGCTTGGGCAATGATTAGGAGTCCGAATGGAGTAATCTTTTTCATTAGCTATTACAAGAGATCTCGATGATGTTTACAATAATAGGGCAGGTGTGATCCAACCCGTGGTCGGGTCGGGAAGTTGTTTTAACATGCTGTACGTTACATCAAGATGAGAGGGCTCCTGTTTGCATGGCGGCTCTCCTTCTTTTCCGCTGATCGTTACATTCCTTCTGTCTTTCTGTCTGCGAAGTGTTGGGAGTGGGATACTGGTCTTGATCGTCTGTGGGCGAGCTGACACGCCATGACTCGCCATTTGGATTCATCAGGGATGTAGCCTTGCTGTGACCTGCGTCGGGGTGATCGATCCTCTGTCTGTAGGGCGGACCTCCTTCCCCTCCATTGCTTTGTCATATCCCGCCTCGCCTTTGTCATGCTGAATAGCTGCAGGGCCTCTCCGGGGAACCCGTACATCGAAGGGAAACCCGAGAGGAGGCGGCGGACGAGATGGAGGCAGAGGCGTCGCCTTCCCGGGGGGATGTCCGGCGGTCCGGTCTCGAGGGGAAGGTCGAGGGTGGGCAGATGGGTCGTTAGGAGGCCTGGCGGGGGCTTCCACCCTCGCATCCGGTGGGGATCGGGATGGGGCGGATGCTGATTGGGGGGTGGCGGTCCGTCGCAAGTCTTCCAAACCGGCTGTTTCATCCTGTTCAGAGCAAGTGGAAGACCGACAGGCGGGGCTCCCCGTGTGTAAGGGGAATACCCTATCGGCGATCCGCTTGTAAGGGGAATACCCTATCGGCGTGGCAGGCCGTTAGGAGGTGGGCCAGCTGAGGCTGGTCTGCCCAGGCGGAGGCTTGTATGACCAGTGTTGATGCCGGAGTGCCCAATGGGGAGATCCGGACGGGGCCTCCCCTTCCCTTGGGCCCACACCCCGTGGTGCCCACACGCGTGGGGGATGCCGAAAGGGGGGCGGGGTCTGCCACAGGTGCTCCAATTCCCCTGCCGCAAGTTGTCTAAAGGAAGTTGGAGACTGGTGGCTGGGCTGTTCCCCGAGTAAGGGGAGTAGCCTATCAGTGATCGTCGTGTGGAAGCGATTGCCGGTTGGGGAAGTGTGATCCATCGGTGGCCATCGGCCTCCTTCGTGGTTGGACGGGGCATCCCGGGCCTTTTCATACTCGGTGTAGGGGATTGAGATTCATTCTCATATCTTTTTACTTCCTCCTAACTCCAAAGGGGTGTGGAGGGTATTTATAGTGGGATTCTGCTGACGGTTTCACCCTAGTTAATGCGATGAGCTGGCACCATTAATGGGCTCCACAGAATCACATCCTTTGGGAACCGCTTTTTTCAGGCGGTGCCTGACGCGGTTCGTCAGCCCTAGCCTCTCGGGGGGCGTGTCGTTATTAATGGCGCATTTCCCAAGCGTCCTTTCGTTTCGACGAGTCACATCGGGGGGGCTGCTTTATCAGGACCTGGCATTTATCCAGCAAGCGTTGTTCAGCGGTTCTTGGATTGCGCCAGGTCTGTCCCGGTTTGTGTGCCCTTGTCATCTTCCTGAGGTTCAAGTTTTCGAGGATCATGGGTCTAACGGGGCGGGGGTGTGGGTGCGTGGAAAGGCCCTGCCCCAGAGCTCTTGAAGGGGGGGAGTGAGCGCGTAGCTCGGCCCATGCCCTTCTCTAGTTCAGGTGGCGAGGGTTGGCCCTGCCCCAGAGCTCTTGAGGGGGGAGCGAGCACGTAGCTCTGCCCGTGCCCTTCTCTGGTTTGGGTGGCGAGGGTTGGCCCTGCCCCAGAGCTCTTGAGGGGGGAGCAAGCGCATAGCTCGGCCCGTGCCCTTCTTTGGTTTGGGCGGCGAGGGTTGGCCCTGCCCCAGAGCTCTTGACGGGGGAGCGAGTGCGTAGCTCGGCCTGTGCCCTTCTCTGGTTTGGGTGGCGAGGGTTGGCCCTGCCCCAGAGCTCTTGAGGGGGGAGCGAGCGTATAGCTCGGCCTGTGCCCTTCTCTGGATTGGGTGGCGAGGGTTGGCCCTGCCCCAGAGCTCCTGAGGGGGGAAGCCAACATGAATGGGCTCTCTCCGATCGAGGCCTTGTGGGTGGTACGGTAGGACCAGAGGATTCCCGGTAGCTCGTCGACCCACGCCGCGAGAGCGACGTCTACCTTCTTCTTCATGGGACCCAAGATGCATTTGTTCGCGGCCTCCGCCATTCTATTGCACTGTGGGTGGGCGACCGATGCAAAATGGAGCTTGATCCCCCAGCCCGAACAGAAGTCGCGGAAGCCTTCGCAGTCGAACTGTCTCCCATTGTCCCGGACTATAGAGAGGGGTATCCCAAAGCGACATATAACAGACTGCCAGATGAAGCCCTTCATGTCCGTCCACATGATGCGTGCCAACGGCTCAGCCTCCACCCATTTTGTGAAATAGTCCACGGCGACGACTAGATATTTCCTTCCACCGGAGGCCTTTGGGAAAGGCCCGAGTATGTCAAGCCCCCATTTGGCGAACGAAATCGGGCTCACGATGGGCACCAAGTTGGCCGGAGGCGCTGTCGTATGTCGGCCGAATTTTTGGCACGCCTCGCATTTCTTGACATACTGAGCCACGTCCTGGATCATTGTCGGCCAATAATACCTCTGGTGCATTATTTTGTGGGCGATGGTGTGACCGCCATGGTGGTTCCTGCAGAAGCCTTCGTGCACTTCGCGGATGACTTGCTCAGCCTGCTCTGGCCCCAGGCACTTCAGGTATGGCAGGACGTCAAAGTTGGCGCGGCGGTATAATACTCTGTCGAGGATTACGAATGATAGGGCCCGCCTCTCTACCTTCTTAGCCAGCATCCGCTCCTCAGGCAGGGCCCCTGTCTCCAGGTACTTCACAATGGGGGTCATCCATGTCGTCGCCGAGCCGACACACATTAGTTCTTATTCGTTAATAGTGGGTGTCAGTAGGCTTTCGACGTAGATGGCCTTTCCGATCTCGGCCACGGAGGAAGAGGCCAGCTTGGACAGGTGTCCGCCCGGAGGTTGTTGGAACGGGGCAAGTGCCGGACCTCTGCTCTCTTGAACTTCTGGAGCTCGATTTGGATGCGCTTAGGGTAGCGCTTCATCGTCTCTTCTCGGGCCTCGAAGCTCCCTTGGATCTGTTGGATGACGAGCCGTGAGTCACTGAGGAACAACACGTTCGTCGCCCCCACCGCGCTACTGAGCTTCAGCCCGTTGACCGCGGCCTCATATTCCGCGACATTGTTGGTCGCCGGGAAGTTGAAGCACAAGGCGTATTCCAACAAGCATCCGTCGGGGGTTTGAATGACGATACCTGACCCCATCCTGGATCGCTGAACCATCGACGTGGATGATCCATAATTCGTCCATGTCTCCCTGGGAGGGCTCTGAAGGTTCTGCCACCCCCATCACTTTTGGGGATGCGGTCGTCGACGGTGCATCTGGTTGGTTCCCCGAGGCGTCCTTGGCGGTGCATTCTACCACGAAGTCTGCCAATGCATGGCCCTTGATCGCCGTCCGGGTCTTGTATGTTATGTCGAACTCACCGAGCTCGACGCTCCAGTTGAGCATCCTTCCCGACCGCTCTAACCTCTTCAGGTTCTTCTCGAGGGGCAGGTCGGTGTGGACGGCGATGTGATGGGCCTAGAAGTATGGTCGAAGCTTCCTTGCCGCTGTGACCAGCAGTAGGCGGCCCTCTCGATGGGACAATAGAGAGTCTCTGCCTCCCGAAGGATCCAACTAGCATAGTATACAGGGCACTGCACGCCCCCTTCCTCTTTGATTAGGACGGAGCTGACGGCCTCTTCATTGGTCGCCAAGTACAACCCTAGCGGTTCTCCTTCCGGCCTGGCGAGGAGCAGCGGGCTTTGCTGGTAGGCCCTCAGCTCTGCGAATGCTCGAACACAGTCTTCGTCCCATGGGATCACCTTCCTTTTGTCCTTTGCTTCGCCAAAGGCAGTGCGCAAGACCCTGAAGAAGGGGAGCGATCTCTCTGCAGATTTCGACAGGAACGGCCCCAGAGCGACGATCCGACTATTCAGGCATTACATGTCCCGGATCGTCCGTGGTTCCACCATGTTGACGAGGGCCGTCACCTTGTCGGGGTTTGCCTCAATCCCTCCCTTCGTTATCATGAAGCCTAGGAATTTCCCCGACTGCACGCCGAAGACGCACTTTGCCGGGTTCAGCCTTAAGCCGTATTGGCGAACCCTTTGGAACGTCTCCTGTAAGTCGGCAAGATGGTCTGGGGCTCTCCTACTCTTTACCATTATGTCGTTGATGTAGACCTCCAAGTTTCGCCTGACCTGCAGGCTGAATATTCGGTCCACCATCCACTGATAGGTCGCCCCGGCGTTCTTCAATCAGAAGGGCATCTTCGTGTAATAGAAGTTGCCTCTATCGATGACGAAGGATGTTTTCTCTTCATCTTCCTCTGCCATCGGGATCTGGTTGTAGCCCGAGAAGGCATCCATGAAGCTTAACAACTCGTAGCCGGACGCCTGGTCTACCAAGTGGTCGATCCGCGGGAGGGGGAAGTTGTCCTTCGGAAACACATTGTTAAGGTCGGTGAAGTCGACGCACATACGCCATTTTCCGCTGGCCTTCTTCACCAAGACAACGTTGGCGAGCCAGACTGGATAGTCCACCGGCCTGATAAACTTGGCCTTGAGAAGCCGCTCCACTTCCTCCTCGGCTGCCCTCTTCTTTTCGCCCCCGACGCTCCTCTTCTTCTGCCGGACCGGTCGAGCTCTTGGGTCCACATTCAACATGTGGGAGATCACCGTTGGGTCGACCCCTGGCATGTCCACGGGCGACCAGGTGAATATGTCCACGTTTTCTCGGAGCAAGCTGACGAGGGCCGCCCTTAGAGAGGCCAGGAGCTTTGTCCCGATGGAGACAGTTTTGCCCTCCTTCATGGCCACGGGCATCTCCTCGACCTCCTCGGCAGGGGTCGATCGTTAGTCGCAGAAGTCATCCCTTTCGTCGGGAAGGTCGACTGACAAGGCCTGCTCTGGGCTCTTGTACCTGGTCGACCCTTCGTTGCAGCTTCTGGACAGCTCCTGGTTTCCCCGCATTAGCCCCACCCCTCGTGGAGTCTGGAATTTCACCATCTGGTGTAGCAGGCTGGGGAGCGCTTCTATGGCCGTCATGTATGGGCGCCCAATGATCCCTTTGTATGTCAACGCAATGTCGACGACAACAAATTGGGTCTCGTGGGTGACGACCCTCAGTTCCTCCCCCAGTGTCATCGGCAGGGTGATCACTCCCACAATGGGGATCGCATGGCCGGTGAAGCTGACGATGGGCCCTGTGCAAGGCCTTAGGTCTGCCCGCTTCCACCCCATCTTCTCGACCGTCGACAAAAACAGGATGTCACATGAGCTCCCAGTGTCGATCAGAAGCCGGCTGATGATGACGGTTCTGACCTGAGCCTCAATGACGATGGCGTCATCATGCGAAAACTCGACTCCCTCCATATCTTCATCAGTAAAAGTGATGGGGGGTCGATCCACCCTTCTTCGCTTCGACTTGCTTCTGGCGCCCGCCACCATCACCTGCCGGGCACATTCCTTCGTGCTCGCAGATGATGCCCCATCTGAGGACGGCCCCAGCTTATCACGTCTATATGCATGATCGCCCTGGGGGGGCGTGGCTCCTCCCGACCATTGTATGCTGGTGGCTCTGGCCTGCGTGCTTCCCGTGGGGCCCTTTCTTCTTGGATTACCTGCCTTTTTCCCACAAAGCCTCCCAGGTGGCCCACCTGAATCAACCGCTCGATCTCCCTCTTGAGGGTATAGCAATTGTCAGTGTCATGACTGTGGTCCCGGTGATACCGATAGTATTTCCGGAGATCCCGCTTCGCTGGGTCCGACCTCATCTCCCGGGGTGGCTCCAGCAGCAGTCTGGCCCTTGTCGCCGTGGCCAACACCTCTAATATGGGGGCATTGAGCTGCGTGTAATGGGCCCACAGGGGTCCCTCCAGCTTCGGGACGGCTCGGGCGGGCTCCCTTGCCGCAGTGAACTCTCGAGCCGGGCCTGTGCCATCTAGCGGGCGACGCCCCGCCCGGTCGCGTCTGGGCTGGGCCAGCTGGTCGTACCCCCAAGTGATGTCTTCTTGCCTTGGTCGGGGATGCGATCGAGGCTCGCCTTGAGGGGGCCCCGGCGGGGGAAATAGTTTCTTCGTGCCGAGAGTCTCTTCGTCCAGTGCATGCCTTTCTCCCATAGCGACGAGTGCCTCGTAGTCGGTCGGCGGATCTCAGAGCATGGATTTATGGAGGCTTCGAGTCCGCAGCCCCGTCTTGAAGGCTAGCATAAGCACTTCGTTGCCACATGCCACCACCGCCTGCCTCTCATCCCAGAAGCGGTGGAGGTATTTCCCAGTCGATTCCCCTTCCCATTGGACTATCGTACTGAGGTAGTCCAAGGGCTTCTTCTTGGTTCGCCCTCCGTGGAACTCCTGGCAGAACTTGTGGGATAGTTCGTCGAAGCTTTCGATGGATCTAGCAGGTATGCCGTAGTACCACTCCAATGCCGTGTCCCTCAGGCTCTGCGAGAAAACCCGGCATAGGAACGCGTCGTCCACCTCTTGCAGCTCCATCGCCCACCGGTATTGTCACACGTGCGAGAGGGGTTCGCCTCGTCTGCTGTAGGTGGCCAGGTGGGAAGCCTTGAACCTTGCGGGCCTCGGGGCAGACGTGATCCATCGTGCCAGTGGCATGGCCTCCTCGAGGTAGGCGGGGCGTTCTAGCACGTGCCTCCTGTGCCGTTTGGGGGTTTGGCTTCGGTCCCGCCTCGGTAGCCGAAGGTCGTCGCGCCCTGGGGAGTAGCGAAGCGGTCTCTGGGGGGCTCCTTCTGCGCATAGGGGTCTGGACGGGTGGCGGGCTATAGTCGTCCCAGTACCGTCTATCTCCGGCCATCACCTCCGAGACCTCTCTCCGCTCCCGATTCTCCCTCAGTAACCTTTCACGTTCTGCGGTGAGGAAACGGAGTTGTAGACGAACGACTTCTTCGTCCAGGCGATCTAGGGAGAGTTGCCGACGGGGTGGACTTCACCCTTGAAGGGGAGATCCGGCGAGTGGCAGGCCGCGCTCATTCATGTGTCGCCGGCCCGTCGCCGATACCTCTGGGATCTCCCGGTTCTCTTCGTTCTCACTCCAGAGACTTTCACGTTCCGCGACAATGAAGCGGAGCTGGCGTCGGGCGGTCTCTTCATCCAAAAGGGCCTGCCGGGCGGCCTCGACCGCCTCCTCCCGATGCCTCTGCACGGCGACCGCCTCTTCCTGACACCTCCGTAGTCGTGCGGTCTCCATCTCTTCATCCAAGAGCTTCTGTTGGGCCACAATCTCCTCGGCGAGCCCCAGATCACCCCCCTCTTCGTCGAACTGAGGGTGGAGATTCCGCCTCATGTTCAGGGGTTCGGAGGGGCCAGGAGGTCCTTCCGCCCCGGTCGCTGCGAAGCCTGCCATCACCTTCATGAAGGCTCGAAGCTTTGTTGTACTGCGCGGGCCGAGGCCCTGACCGTCTCGACCTCTACCCGGGGTGGGTCGGTAGCGAGAGTCATTGGTTGAGAGTGTGGTTCTTGATCCATGGGATCCTTGCCGTGGTCAGGGTTTCGACTGATTGGTATGGGGTCTGTCATGGGTGTGACCCTTCGTTTCCACAAACGGCACCAATTGTTGTGGGGTAGAACCCGCGTACAATGAATTTGTATTAATGGGAACCAAGGGCACGGTGATTAAGCTGATGATGGGATCAGGGAAGGCTATTTGACAGGTGATTAACTGGGTGTAGAGGCTAAACTTGCTGTTGAAGCAGACCACAGTGTTGAATCCGGCAGGATGCGGTTGTGGGGGGCCGAACTGCTGGAGCTGAATGCTAGCGCGAGCTGGGGCACGAGCTATCCTGCGTAAGGAGCAACTCGTCAGAAAGGCCAGGTTGGGGTCCTACCCTTAGCCTCTCCGATGCCTAAGTCAGTAATAGGACTTAAAGCAGGGGCTAGGCACGCCGGTCGGACTGAGGGTGAGTTGACTGTACGTGACGAGCTATGAGTGGGAGAACAAAGATATGGACGACCTTTGCTCTCGTGCGTGAATAATAAGATTGAGAGTAAATTTGCCAACCCCCACCATTGGAAGCGAATGGATATTTATAACTGACGGGAGGCGGTTAGGTAGGGTTGACCTGGCATGTTGACTCAACGTGTTGAGCTAGCCCTGCTGTCAGTGGCAGCTTCGGATGAGGATGTCAGGGACGGGCGTGTCAGCCACGCTTTTGTCAGACGGCGCAATGGCCCGGGGCGCTTTTATCAGGGTGTCAGGGCCAAAAGCATTAAGTGTCAGGGGGCACAACGGCCAGGGGGGTGCTTTGTCAGATGGTCGGGCGGCGTAAGTGTCAGTTGTGTCCTTATACTAGGTTGTTTGTCGTTTCGATGAGCCAAGGGTCCGACGGAGCGCTTCCTAGGGGGAGGGTCACCCTGGGCTATGGAGGGGTGACCTGGCCGTGCATTTTGGGCGCGGATTCCGGGTCGCCGGGGGGGGGGGGGAGCGGGTGCACCTTCGGTGACGCCTGAGGCTATGCTGCTCGGATGCACCTTGTGCGCACCATCCCTGGCGGACCTAGGGAGAGCGGGTAAGCGCCTCCGTCGGTAGCTGAGGCGGAAGGTCGGTCTATCACGACCTTATGGTCATAACAGAAGTGTCTCGTTGACATCTTTGCCTCCTTGATACAGATAAATAAAGGCTTCAAGAGGGGAGCCAAGGAGTCCCCTTGACGTCGACCTCAATGGTGCGGATGGACGTCCCGCCGGAGCTTCCTGTTGAAAGTCACTGTCGCAGGAGATCACCTAGCCCAAGGCGAGGGAGACGTGGGTTCCATAGCAGAATCCCCCCGGCGAGATCATCGTTCTCCTAGACGGGGAGACGGAAGGCGGAGGAGCAGCGACCGTTGTCCCATCTCTCGGGAGAGAGGGAGGAATTCCCCTGAGCGTCGAGATGGCTCATCCAATGATTCCAACCGGTGGGATGGTGAGCCAGCGCCTCCCCTGGCCCCAGAGTGGCCAATCCGTTGTCTCGCAAGGTGATCTCAACTCCGTTACCCTATAGGTTCAAGCTACCTCGCGTTAAATTCTATGACGGTTCAGGCGATCCATTGGAGCACGCGCAGCTATACCAGGACAGGATGGAGGTCAACAGGGCAGGCGATGCCCTTCTTTATCGAGTTTTCTGAACCACCTTGAAGGAGTCGGCAAGGGAGTGGTATAACGGCCTGCCCAGTGGTTTTGTTGATTCATTTGACGACCTCTCGTAGGAATTCTGCAATCAATTCCTGGCAGGACAGAAGAGAAAGAAGGCGTCGGACTATTTGTTCATGGTGGTCCAGAAGGAGGGGGACCATCCGCAGCTTCCTGCAGTGCTTCAACAAGGAGCGACCTGACGTGACAAGCTGCGGCGAGCAGATCCTCATGGCCGCCTTCAAAAAGGGATTGGCGAACAGAAGTCTTCACAAGTCGCTGCTCTGAGATCCGCCTGCCAACCTTCCCGACCTCTACGCTCGGGCAGAGAAGTTTATGGTGAGCAAGAAGTCCCTTGGGCCGGTGTAGAGAGCCCATGCTAGTGCAGCCCCCTGTGTTGAAGCAAGACCCACTGAGCAGCTGAGGCAGGATGAGTGCCCCCAGGTCTACGACCAAAACCGGGGCAGGGGTCGTGACCCAAACCGCCCCCGAGGGCGTGAGCAGGTGGGCCTGCGAGTGCAAGATCACCACGGACCCTTGAGGGGGTTCTTCGCTCCCAGAAATCCTGCTTTGAGTGGCGTGCAGGAGATAGCACAGGAGGTGGCACACTACACCTGGCTCAATTCCCCCTGGCCGATGTGATGGCGGTGGCCTTGACTGGCAGACTCCTCAAAGACCTGCCCCCGGAGGCGGGGTGAGAGGTGTGTTGGATATGGAAGACGTTTGTACACCCTTGTGGGGGATGTACGAGGGAATACGGACCTCGAACATCGCGCACACTAAGTCATGTGCAAAGGGAATCTGTTCCCTTGCGGAGAGGATCTCTGTATGAGCGGGAAAGTCGCATTATATATGCATAAGTGCATGCGACATATGGCTAATAAAGGGGGAATATCTTAAGCTTATGTTGTACCATGCATATGGTACAACTTAAGCTTATAATGTGCCATGTATCATGGTACACCTTAATTAAGTTGTTCCAAAGGAACAACTTACCCTAAAATAACTACCTTGGGGGCTATAAATAAGACCCAAGGGTAGCCATTTTCCTTACACATTTTGCATGAAATTCATGCATGCATCTTCTTCATAGCGAAGCTCTGCAGAAATATTTCCTCTCCCTCCATCCAAGTTCTTAATCTAAAATAGAGATTTAGATTGTGGGATTAGTAGCCTTACTCCGTTCGTGAGTAGACTCGATCCGTCGTGGCGAATCCGAAGGCGAAGTTCGTAGACTACCGTGCCGCATACGCAAGCGTAAGTCTAAACTTTATGTTATCGATCCTAACTCTGTTTTGGACAGGATCCTTCATTGGTATCAGAGCCATATGGGTTCGCCCCGGTCAATCCACCGCCCCGTCGAAACTACGAACGAGTCGTTGTCTTTTTCACGAATGAGTCTCCTACTATTACGGATATAGTAGGAACGCTTCGTGACGGAGAGAACGCAGCGGTTGTTCTTTTCACGTTAGGGTCTCCTATCATTATGGATATGGTAGGAACTCTCCGTGATGGGAAGAACCGACCGTTCACGTAGTACGTTATTCATTTTTGGCACACGGCCATTAAGAGATAACTAATTTCTTCGACGAACGGGTGCTTCATCGAGGAAGATGATGGAAGTAATTTCCATCGGGTAAGAGGAAAATTTGGTGCATGTGCACCATGGCCAAATGGGCCATGAAGGCCATGCACCCCCTCTCCTCATGCGGAGGGGGTTGGCTACGGCCAATAACCACCGGCGACCACCCCATCAAGGGGGAGAAGAAAGTGCGGCAACCCCATTCAAAGGGGGTGGCCGGCCATGGCCAAAGGGGCCATGGCCGGCCAACGCCGAAAGGCCTTGACCATGGCCGGCCATGGCCAAGCCATGACCGGCCATGACCAGGCCGGCAGTGGCCGGCCAAGGCCGGGCCGGCAGTGGCCGGCCTTGGCCAAGGGCCTGCCGGCCCTGGCAGAGGCCAGGGCCGGCGCCCTGGCCACTGCCAGGGCCAGGCCGGCCCTGGCAGAGGCCAGGGCCGGCGCCCTGGCCTCAGGCTAGGGCCTGGCCGAGGCCAGGGCAGGAGCCCTGGCCCCGGCCAGCGGCCTGCCGGCCCTGGCAGAGGCCAGGGCCGGCGCCCTGGCCTCAGGCCAGGGCCTGGCCGAGGCCAGGGCAGGAGCCCTGGCCCCGGCCAGTGGCCTGGCCGGCAGGCCCTGGCAGAGGCCAGGGCCTGGCCGAGGGGGCCAGGCCCCCTGGCCGGCCAGGGCAGAGGCCCTGGCCGGCCTTTGGCCAAGCCCGGGTCAGGGCAGAGGCCCTGACCGGGAAGAAGTTGAATTCGAAAATTGGTCGACCAATTTTGTGTTTTTGGTCGACCAATCCGACAAATGGTCTGGGTCGATTGTAAACTTGCCAGATGACCCATACGGGGTAACAAATGGCCTTGGTCAAACTCGAATGTGTAGATTAGTCCATACGGTGCTAACTACAGTGCCGAATAGTTCATACGGGACTAACGTTTTAATGAAGTTTTCATTGGGCTCTACTCCTTGAAGATTAGCCATAATGCTCTACTTCATGCGAGATTAGCCAAGTCATTGTGCTCTACTCTTCGGAGATTAGCCAATGTACTTATGAAATTGTGCTCTACTCCTTGAAGATTAGCCGTAATGCTCTACTTCATGCGAGATTAGCCATGTCATTATGCTCTACTCTACGGAGATTAGCCAATGAACTTATGACGTTGTGCTCTACTCTACGGAGATTAGCCAATGTATTTTATATTCGTTTTGAAAAATACGTTTTCAAAAACGCTTTTCCGCTGCTAAGTACTATAAGAGTACTAACATTTGATAAAGTGAGGGAGAAATATTGAAAGTTACTCTAGATGGTGATTGGAAACATAGTGACCTTTCCGATTCTAGAGTAACATCTTCAATATTTTTCGAAAGTAACTTATCAAAT
This sequence comes from Scilla litardierei, assembly GCA_030789695.1. Taxonomy (NCBI): domain Eukaryota; kingdom Viridiplantae; phylum Streptophyta; class Magnoliopsida; order Asparagales; family Asparagaceae; genus Scilla; species Scilla litardierei. Next base: position 104,997,529 of record CM061134.1, on the reverse strand, counting down.
ACTTATTTTCCGCTGCTAGTACTATAAGAGTACTATTGTTTGATAAGTGATGGGGGAATATTGAAAGTTGTTCTAGATGGTGATTGGAATCATAGAGACCTTTTCGATTCTAGAACAACACCTTCAATATTTTTCGAAAGTAACTTATCAAATATAATATAATTCCAAGTGGGATTTGAATTTTAGAACTATCCAAATGGGATATTCTATTATCATTTCAAGTGGGAGTTATATTTTAAGAATTTTTTATGCAATGTTTTTTGATCGAACCTTCGGTTTTGTGTCTTTTGCAGCATTTTAAAAGTAAAATGTCTTCCGCTTCAAAGAATATCGTCGCTGAGTTAAACAAAGGTGAAAAACTCAACGGCGATAATTACAAACTTTGGTCCATTAAGATACAATACGTTTTAGAGGAGCAAGAAGTGCTCGAAACTCTAAAGAACGTAATGATTGAACCCGAGTTGGGCACTACGGCCCAACACCGAAGAGACAAGGAAGCTTTTGATGCTTGGTCTCGGAAGAATAAGATAGCGCGCATTACGTTATTAAGCAGTATGGCTGATGACATAATGCGCATCTTCCGAGAACATGACCTAGCCATGGACATATGGTCCAAGCTAGAGGAGAAGTTCGGTGGCACATCGGTGTCCAAACTTCGCGCCTTAACTATAAAGTTCGATACATATAAGAAACGTCCAGATCATTCCATGGGGAAACATCTGCGACATATGGCGAACCTTATCTCGGAGTTAAAGGACGCAGGTCATGTGCTCACTGATGAGCAACAAATCCAAGCAGTCATACGTTCCCTACCAAATGGGTGGGATCAAATGAAGATGCATCTCACTCACAATGAGAGCATCAAGACCTTCAACGACGTTTCCAAGCACCTCGAATTAGAGGAAGAGCGGCTTGCGGCTGCCAAGCCAAGTGCAGAAGTGCACGTGGTTGCTAGTTCCTCACATGGGGGAAAGAAACGTAAAGATCGTTCGAAGTCTTCTAATGAACGTAATAAGCAACCTGAGTCTACCAAGGAACCCAAACATAAGGGTGGGCACAAGAAATGGCACAAGAAGAAAGACTTGAAAAGGATCAAGTGCTTCAAGTGCAACAAGCTCGGTCACTATGCTCGTTCGTGTACGAGTGGAAGTGACGAGGTAACTTGTAATACTAGTTACATATGTGTTTCTAGTCCACTATTTCTTGTGGAATCTAATCCATTTTTGGATAATTGATTCAGGTGCCACCGACCACATAGCAAAGGACAGACGGTCCTTCGTGGAGTATCACCGGATACCCAAGGAATGAAGTGGATCAATGTAGGAAACAACACACATGTTGAAGTGAAAGGCGTTGGGACTCGCAAGCTTGTCTTGGACAACGGCCTCACTCTCCTACTACATGATGTTCTCTTCATTCCATATATTCAAAGGAATATTAAAACTGTGGTCAATTTAATGGGTCTTTGTGATAGTTGGTTCCTTCATGTTTGTAATATGGACCTATTTTTGTAATAATTCCTTTATTGGTTCTGGGTTATGTATTTAAAGGATTCATTGTAATAAGTACAATATATGATTTCTCATTTCCTTATGACAAATTCTTTGACTAATGAGTCTAATATAATTTGTTGGCAATCAAGGCTTGGTCATATTGGACCAACGCGTATGGATAGACTTGCCAAACGTGGCCTTCTATCCAATGTTTCAAAGGTTGAAATGTCGACCTGCGAACATTGCCTTGAAAGGAAATCTTGTCGCAAGCCGTTTGGAACCGGCACAAGGGCCAAGGTTCCATTACCGCTTATCCATTCGGACATATATGGTCCGATGAATGTCAAGACAAGACGCGGGAAGTCCTATTTCATCACTTTTAATTGATGATTTCACCCGATTCGGTAATATCTATTTGATATCCCACAAAAGTAAAAGCACTAAACCTGCTTTAAAAACTATATGAGTTTAGTGGAGAATCAATTAGATCGCAAGATTAAGGTCATGCGAACCGATAGGGGCGGTGAATATTAATCAACAAGTTTAAAGGAACTTTGTGATGAAAAAGGCATAGTACATCAAGTAACTATGCCTTATACTCCTCAACAAATTGGTGTTGCAGAAAGGAGGTATAGGACTTTAATGAAAAATGGTCTGTTCAATGATGGCGCAAGCTAACTTGCCAATCACCTTCTGGGGTGATGCATTATTGACAACCGTTTTCATTTTAAACCGCGTACCCTCGAAATCAGTTAGCTCCACTCCTTATGAGTTGTGGAACCAAAGGTCTCCTAACTTAAACATTTTACCTTGAGTTTGTGCATTCAACGCACATATTTCCTCCCATAAGTATGGCAAACTTGGGCCATGGGGAAGGAAATGTATCTTTAAACGATACGCATTAAACTCCAAAGGTTATGTTTTTGTTAGTCAGGAAGACAATGGTGTGCTAATTGAGTTTGAGTCGAGGGATGTCACTTTCTTGGAAAACGAGTTTCCAAGACAGGGCGAGAAAAATCAGGACTTATCTCTATTTGAGATTTGTGATCAAGAAGGATTACCTCATTCGAGTGGGAGAATTCTTGGTGAAAACGAAAATACTTTTCAACCTTCACCAATGGATTATACGAATGACGATTATCCTATTCCATACGGGAATAATGATCCAAGTGGGAGCAATTCTAACAACATTTCAAGTGGGAGTGATATTAGAATTGATCTAAATTCGAGTCAACAAGGACTTGAAGAATCTCAAATATGCCACATCATGCCCTGCAAAAGACAAATGGATGGAAGCGATGAAGAAGGAATTGAAATCCATAAAAGTTAACCAAGTCTGGGACTTAGTTAACTCACCCAGAGGACATAGAGCAATTGGGAACAAATGGGTTCTCGAGATCAAGCATAAGGCTGATGGCTCTATAGATAGATATAAAGCTCGCCTTGTCGCGAAAGGTTTTACGCAAGAGGAAGGGATAGACTACAAAGAAAACTTCTCACCTGTTGTGCGTTTTACCTTGATTCGCAATGGTAGCTTGCTTATACCTCGAATTACATCAGATGGATGTAAAGACTGCCTTTCTCAATGGAGAATTGGACGAGGAGATCTATATGGAACAACCAACAGGGTTTGTAAAAGAAGGAAACAAACATAAGGTTTGTAAACTTCGTAAGTCCATATATGGTCTTAAATAATCCTCGAGGCAATGGTATATACGATTTCAAGAAGTTGTCTTATCAAATGGATTTTTTCCATGCTTGATGAAGATAACTGAGTATATATCAAGAGGATTAAAAGCAAGTATATTATCATGTATCTATATGTAGATAACATTTTAATAGCCAGAAATGACAAGGGCTTTGTAATGAGTATCAAGGCTTGGCTTTCATCAGTATTTTAGATGAAAGGCATAGGAAAAGCCGCATATATCCTTGGAGTTAAGATTTCAAGGAATCGTTCGAAGAAACTTCTTTCTCTTTCACAGGAGACTTATATAAAGAAGGTTCTAGAACGATTTAATATGCAGGACTGCAAGTCCATTGATATTCATATAAGCATATGCGATAATTTATATCTGGAATCACGTCCAAAGAACCAAAAGGAAAAGGAAATTATGGAAAAAGTTCCATATTCCAGTACAGTTGATAGTCTTATGTACACTATGGTGTGTACGAGACTGGACATCTGTTTTGCCGTTGGAAATGGTAAACTGTTACCAATCCAACCCAGGGCAAGAACACTGGAAAGCGGTTAAGAGGATAATGCAGTATCTTAAAGGAACTGCAGATTTGCAAAAGACTATGATAAAACCAAGAAGGTAGACATAAGGTACATATCTACGCATGAGACGATAGAGGATCAGCTTACGAAAGCGATCCCCAGAAATGTGTTTTATAAACACTTATCATCTCAAGGATTGCGTATGGGCTGAGTTGTACCAAATATATATTCCCATGTCTAAGAAATGATCAAAATTAATAAAAGAATAAGTTCTTTTTCCAACATTGCATATGAATTTCTTAAGAAATGTTTGTGTACATTTTTGAAATCTCAGCTGAATTGTGTGTATGTCGGACAGATTAAGGTTGGCTCTCTCACATGAGCAACCGCCTTATCTTATCAGATGGATAAGATAGAGATGAGACTAGTTTAAAGTCAAAATCATTAGACGAATGATTTAGAGTCAAGACTTTAACAAGATAGTCGAATGAAAGATCTACATCATATGGATGCTTACAAAAGATCTGAGATCTGTATCACAAGGATATAAAGATCTCATTGGATTTTTTAATCCTATCTGTCTTATGCAGGATGAGAGTCCGGGAATATTTCCTGAGTAGTAAGGGGACTCAAAAGATAGGCACTGTGGTGTCTGATCTTTCATCCGTACAACATCATTAAGACATACTCTCCCTGGGAAAGGAGTGATGTTGTAATACGTGTTCATACCACGTATGCATTTCGACCACTGAGTTAGTAGCAATAGTGTTTGCTATTATGTGAGACTCAAAGGCCATACGGGTCTTAACTCTTACCCTCAAGGACTCCAATTGGTTCCTTTAGATTTGACGAGATGATCGCTATCTTAGCGTGTTACTAATGGGCTATGGTAATTCGGCTCGGCGGGGCACGTTAGAAAAGCGAATCAAGTCAAGATCATAAGGTTCTCAAGAAGAGGAAGATTGATTTCATGTTCGCATTTGGACTTTAATGATTCAAAGCTGGCCAGCCAATTGTAATCCAGATGGGATTCAATTGTTGAATATAAAGTATAAGAAATGTGAAGAAATAATCTAGGGTAAAGCATGCGTTGAACTACTCAACTTTGCACCTTCGAGGTCGTTGTGTATCTCTAACAAGTGCACAACAACAGACTCTACGCGCATGACGGTCGCACGGTCTATTTCTCGGTATGATAGATGAAAGAACTAAGGGAAAGACGTTCTCTTACAATCCCCTCAAGTGTGAGTGGGAGATGTTGGATATGAAAGACGTTTGTACACCCTTGTGGGGGATGTACGAGGGAATACGGACCTCGAACATCGCGCACACTAAGTCATGTGCAAAGGGAATCTGTTCCCTTGCGGAGAGGATCTCTGTATGAGCGGGAAAGTCGCATTATATATGCATAAGTGCATGCGACATATGGCTAATAAAGGGGGAATGTCTTAAGCTTATGTTGTACCATGCATATGGTACAACTTAAGCTTATAATGTGCCATGTATCATGGTACACCTTAATTAAGTTGTTCCAAAGGAACAACTTACCCTAAAATAACTACCTTGGGGGCTATAAATAAGACCCAAGGGTAGCCATTTTCCTTACACATTTTGCATGAAATTCATGCATGCATCTTCTTCATAGCGAAGCTCTGCAGAAATATTTCCTCTCCCTCCATCCAAGTTCTTAATCTAAAATAGAGATTTAGATTGTGGGATTAGTAGCCTTACTCCGTTCGTGAGTAGACTCGATCCGTCGTGGCGAATCCGAAGGCGAAGTTCGTAGACTACCGTGCCGCATACGCAAGCGTAAGTCTAAACTTTATGTTATCGATCCTAACTCTGTTTTGGACAGGATCCTTCAAGGTGGCGGGAGGAGTATGCAGAAATATTTTCCGTACCATCGCAAAAATGGCCACGACACTGATGACTGCTTCACCTTGAAGAGAGACATTGAGGGGCTGATCCAAGAGGGACATCTCCGAAGGTTCGTCGACCCACCTAGACCTGACCGAGGAAGGAGAGCCGTCGTAGGGCCTGAGCAACTGACCCATGACGCTGAGCAGGTGGCCTACCATGGGCCTGAGACGGTCGTGCGTGTGAATGTTATATGCGGCGGGCCAGCCCAGGGCGGCACATCAATGTCGACGAGGAAGGTTATGCTCGACAAGTCATGACAACCGGTGCCGGCATCGGAGCGAAGCAAAAAAGAGCGGCTCGTCCCCCTATCTCCTTCTCTAATGACGACTTGGAGGGGTCGAGCTGCCCCATGAGGATGCCATCGTTATTGAAGCTTTCATCGGCTTGGCGATTGTGAGCAGGCTCCTGGTGATACAGGCAGTTCGTGTGACATCTTGTTCTTGTCCATGATTCTGAGGATGGGGCTCGTCCAGGCGGAGTTGAAGCCGTGCTTAGGCCCGATTGTCGGCTTCATCGGACATTCGATGCCCATTGTTGGGGTGATCACGCTGTCAGTCACCTTGGGGGAGAGGCCTACGGTCGTCATTCAGATGACACAGTTCGTCGTCGTCGACATCACCTCGACATACAACGGTATCATAGGGCACCTTACATGACTGCCGTTGAGGCTCTCCCCTCGCTCCTGCATTAGATGGTGAATTTCCAGACCCTGCACGAAGTTGGACAGGTGCGGGGTCACAGAAGCTCTCCTGAAGTTGCTATGTCGGCTCCACCTAGCACAAGGGGTCCGAGCCGGCCTTGTCGATCGAACTCCTCGATGATCGGAAGGACTTCGCTCATCAACGACCTGCTCCAGTGGAGGACGTAGAGGAGGTACCTGTGGCAGAGGAAGTGGGCAAGATGGTATCGATCAGTACGAAGCTCCCTGAGGGGCTGAGGGCAAACCTGATTCACCTCCTCAGGGAAAACACAGATGTCTTCACATGGTCACACTCAGACATGTCTGGAGTCGACACTGGTGTAATCTCTTATGAGCTACATGTCAAACCCGAAGCGCGCCCCATCCGACAGAAGAAGAGAGGGGCAAGAGGAGAGAAGAAACAGGCAGCAGAGGAAGAGGTAAAGTGACTCTTGGAGGCCAAATTCATCAGAGAAGTGAGCTACCCGGAGTGGCTCGCCAATGTGGTCATGGTGAAGAAGTCCAGTGGCAAGTGGCAGATGTGCATGGATTTCACCGACCTTAACAAGGCCTGCCCAAAAGATAGCTTCTCGCTGCCCAGGATCAACCATCTGGTAGACAACGCCTCTGGTTATGAGTTGCTGACTTTTATGGACACCTTCTCTGGCTACAATCAGATCCAGATGGCACCCCACGACGAGGAGAAGATGTCGTTCATTGCTGACCGGGGGACGTTCTGCTACACCAAGATGCCTTTTGGCTTAAAGAACATTGGGTCGACCTGTCAGCAGATGGTGGATAGATCTTTCACCACCATGTCGGCAGAAACCTGGAGGTCTACATCGATGTTATGTTGGTGAAGTCCAAGAAAGCCGAAGACCATCTAGTTGATCTTGGGGAGACCTTCCAGCGGGTGCGGCGCTACAATCTGCGGCTCAATCCGACAAAATGTATCTTTGGCGTCCAGTCTGGGAAGTTACTCGGCTTTATGATTATGAAGCAAGGAATCGAGGCTAACCCCGACAAGATATCCACCCTCATTGTCACGCCCCATCTCCCAAAAATATGGAAGACAGTGGTGACGGGCCGTGGAACGGGGTACCAAGCGTGAATGTGCTGCCAGAAAAAGAAAATACGCAAGCCACAGTAATAGCTAGAACAACACAGACTAAAAGAATAATGTACTGCATAGAAGCACAAAAAGTAAATGCTCCAACACAACCAGTAAGTACAGCTAGGCGGCGGCAAACAAACAGCGGGAGCGTCTAGCGTCACACGTAGATGTGTCTACTAAACTCATCATCAAGTCATCATCACAGGAACTGAACAACCCAAAAAGTACAACAGTAGTCACCCAGGGGGACAAAAACTGAGGGGGGTACAAAAGTAACTACAGCTCCTCTCACTCACCCTCGAGACCCAAAACCCATGACCAACGCTCCCAGCTTAGCTACCTTATGACCCAGACTGGGAAGTGCCACCCACCTGGCGACTCTACTGAGGCTGAGGACCCGTCGTCTCTGGGCCTGTACCTGTGGAGTAAGGGGGACACGTCACAGCATGCCCAGTAGGAAAACTCAACCACACCAAGGATCTATCTATGGGTTTACTATGTCCACACTACAGTCAGTACACACATTTTTAAGGAACTGAATACAGATATATACATAGCTGAACACACATATATACTTCACTGTACATACATATACACTACACTGTACACACATTTGTAAGGAACTGAACATAGACATATACATAGCTGAACATGGATATATGCATAACTGAATACACATATATACTTCACTGTACACACATATATACTACACTGTACACACATTTGTAAGGAACTGAACATAGACATATACATAGCTGAACATGGATATATGCATAACTGAACACACATATATACTTCACTGTACATACATATATGCTAAACTGCACACACATTTGCAAGGAACTGTACACATATATATACATAGCTGAACATGGGACCATACTGAACACATATATTTAAGGGACTAAACATACATATATACTTCGCTGAACACACATATATACATAGCTGAACATAGATATATACAAATATTTAGGTATTCATTGTTGGAAACCTAGGCCTTGAGTACGGCATAAGGGACTGGGACCTCACCCAGTAAGGCGGGTGGTAAGAACTAGGACTCCCCGCCGCGCTAGCCCGTTAGGAGCATATGGTAACACCTCCGCCCACTCTCTGCCCCGGTAGCCCGACAGGAGTACGATGTTTCCCAACACAATCCAACACATACGAACACAGACCAACACAGCCAGTCCCATCCTTTATGCTGACCCATTGCTTTGGTTTTACCCCACCCCTCCTTAGAGTGCTCACCCACCTCAAAAGTGGAAGGAGACACCTGGGATTTGCTTTAAATAATTTTCGATTTTTACAAGAATTATTGACATGTCAACAAACATGTGGCAGGTGACATAGAAATAAATATTGTCACGTCATCAAATGTAGTGGAAAATAGCATGACTAATCACTCTTACAAGTAGCACAATGTTCATTCATGGATAATGGAATGAAAATTGACATCACTTCAAGATACAATTTTTAATCAAACACTCCAGCTTGCTGGAACTACCAGGACAACCATAAGGATCAACACATTCTATCAATTTTCCTTGTGAATTTGACAAAACTATCCAAATGAAAGTTGAAGATACAGGAGTACTGGATTCACCCACAAAATTTCATGCAGAATTATGGACTATATGATTTATAGTGAATTATGTGGTGAAACCTGTTCAGTCTGTTTTTCAGACAGATTTCAGGGTCTGTACTAATTGCTACTTTAGGGCATGTTACAGTCAGAATTACGAAAATATTATCTCAGGAAAAATTGTAGAGAAAGTTGTTATCTTTAAACTGAGACCAAAAACATAACATTCCATGAAGTGTGCAGAGAGTTATACCCATTTTCGTAAAAGGGGTTCAGTTTTGATTGAACCCAGACCAATAGGCATATCCGAATTTTTATCAAATCATACAGTTAGAATTTTGGAAAATGATCTAAATGAAAGTTGTTCATAGCTATGAATACACCACATATAAAATTTCCAAAGCATTCTAATAGCCAATTAAGCCCAGAACTTTGTCAAAGTTTTAGCTTTTCAGGATAAAATTTTCAGCATCAAGAAAAAAAGTGTTTCATGAAAATTAATCATGTATTAAGCTCAAAATTAAGCATGTAAACATACTACAAGGTGGAGTTGAGATTCCTACCTAGAATCTTGAGGATGGTGATTAGGGTTCCTCCTTAGCCTTTGGTCTTGGTCTTCTTCCTCCTCCTTCCCTTTTCTATTTCCTCTTTTTTCTTTCTCCTTTCTATTCCCCTTGTTTCCTTTCTTTTTTTTTCATTTGACTCCTGGTGTGTAAAACGAAAGTGGGTGTGTTTGGTTTTTTTGTTTTTGTTTTGGGAATTAAGAATCAAGAGAAAGAGGTAGAATAAAAGAGAAGGGTTTAGAAGCTTCTTGTTTTCCCACAATTTACAAGTTTGCCATCTCTTTTCTCTCTCTTTTTTTTGAAATTCCTCTTACTATCCCTCTTTTACACAAATGCCCTTCAAGATGTAATTACAATTACTACCATACCATTTAGGGAAATTTTGCGCCAAAAACTTCCTTAAATGCAAGATTGCAAGCATGCCCTCTTTTTGGGTACAAATGCGAAACTTGTTGGGCATGAAGGGAAATAGTACCAAAACTTGGGCTAATGCATGAATTACCACTAAATACAAACAAAAATATTAGTATCAGCACTTATAGGTGTTACATCCTACCCTCCTTAAAACAAATTCCGTCCTCGGAATTCAAAAGAAAGAGAGACGTATCTACACACAAGTGCCTACAAGCAGTTAGGAAATTTCAAAGATACAATGGTCTTCATACAAACAGATGAGGGTATTTCTCCCCATCTCATCCTCTCGCTCCCAAGTCGATTCTCCGGGAGACTCTTGTTGCCACATGACCCTCACCAAGTCGATGGCCTTTTTCCTCAGCATTTTCTGTCTTCGATCGAGAATGGCCACCGGTCGCTGCTCATAAGTCAGATCTGGAAGCACTTCTATTTCCGAATAGTCCACAACGTGACTGGGATCCCCTATGTATCCTCTGAGCTGTGACACATGGAACACATTATGTATACTCTCAAGGTACGGTGGCAACACCAATCGATGTGCAACTTCACCAATCCGAGCTGAAACTTCAAAAGGCCCAATGTATCTCGGGCTTAACTTCCCATGTTTGCCAAATCTGATTGTTCCACGGATCGGTGATATCTTCAGAAACACATAGTCACCCGGCTGAAACTCCAAGGGACGCCGATTTGTATCAGCCCAGTGCTTATAGCGGTCTTGTGCAATGCGAAGATTCTCTCTGACCGTCCGTACCACATCAGTCGTGGCAGCTACTAATTCAGGCCCCAAAAATTCACTGTCACCGACATCGTCCCAGCTCAAGGGAGATCGATAGTTCCTTCCATATAGAGCTGCGAATAGAGCCATGCCAATGCTTACCTGATAACTGTTATTATATGCAAATTCCACCAAATGCAGATGATCTTCACATGATCCTTTAAAAGCCAACATACAGGCCCTTAGCATATCTTCCAGGATCTGTATAGTGCACTCCGACTGTCCATCTGTCTGGGGATGATAAGCAGTACTAAAATTCAAATGGGTCCCCAAACTAGCTTGTAGGCTTTTCCAGAAATGAGACGTGAATCTGGTGTCCCGATCTGATACAATACTGACAGGAACCCCGTGTAGTCTAACGATATCTTCCATATATTTCCTGGCCAAAACCTCTGTGGACTGTCCAATCGAAATGGAATAAAATGCGCTGATTTCATCAGTCGATCAACAACTACCCAAATCGCGTCATTCCCTTTTGGGGTTTGAGGTAGGCCAGTCACAAAATCCATTGTCACATGCTGCCACTTCCACTCTGGTATAGGGAGAGGTAGCAATAAACCTGCAATTCTTTGATGTTCAGCTTTCACCTGCTGGCAGACCAAACATGAGGCCACGCTCTTCGCTACACTCCTTTTCATCCCATGCCACCAGTAATACTGCCGCAGGTTGATGTGTCCATATTTTATATCATTTTCATATCATTATCTCATCGCATTGCATACCATTTTCGCATCCAAATCCCACTTTTTACTACGATTCTGCATTTCTGACGATATTTTCGAGTTTCGTAGTGTTTCGTGAATTTTCAAGGATTTTGGAGCGATTTGGACCCCCGCTTGGGTTGGACACATCCGACGTGCTCGTGAGCTTGTTGGCAGGGCTCTGGAGGAGTTCGCCGTGTTCCCGGAGCCATTTGAGGAGAGAAGAAAGAGAGAGAGCAGAGAGAGAGGAGCACAGGAGCATCCTGCAGCATTTCCCAGAAAATGCTCGGTCTGAGTAGCTCAGCTGCTCGGACTGAGCCATATCAATTACAGCAGTGACGGATACGGGCTGACTCGGACCGAGCAGCTCATCTGCTCGATCGAGTCGCCTCCGATTACACAGCCCGAGTAGCACCCGAGTAGAGCCTGAGTATCAGACCGAGTCGAGCCTACTTGGACCGAGCAAAGACTACTCGGTCCGGGTAGGACGATTTCAATCTCTCCAAGCAGCTGAGCAGCTCATCTACTCGGGCCGAGCCACTGACCGAGCTATGTTGACTCGGACCAAGTAGCCTACTCGGTCGGCGACACCAAGGGCATTTCTGGGAAGTTTTGAAGAAGCGCGATGCGCGCGATTTTGGAGCGACTGAAGCTTACGATTGGGGGACGGCTGTAGGAGACTTCCATTAGGCTTTTGTTAGAAATTTTTGAGCTGAGCGCTGAGCGAATTTTGTAGGGAATCTTGAAGACTCATTTTTGTAGCGATTTTTGGATCAATTACTGAAGATTATTGCTTTTATTTTTGTCTGGATCTATTGTTCGTCTATTCTCACTGTAAGTTTCTTTTAGCCCTAATCTCTCAATTGCCAAGATGTTTTCTTCTGTGAAATTGGTGCTTTTGTGCGTTTCTATTACGATGTCTGAGTAGATCTGTAACGGCCTGTATTTTTCCAAAAATATTTAAATTAAGTATTTAAAGTAAATTCAATTTTAATTGTATTTTGTAATGGTTTGTCAGGAGTTAAACTGATTTCAAAATTTCTTAAAAAAATATTCTGAAGTACCAGACTAGTTATAGAGTATTTTAGTAAAATCGGATTTCGTCAAATACCTCTAAAAGGTCTGATAAAAATTCATTTTCAGATATTGCTGTTTTGGCTCAATGAATTTATTTTCTATACAAACGTTTTCAAAACGTTTTCAAACTTCTTCAGTAGCATCCTATGATCATTTAGGGCTCCCCACATTAATTTCGTAATTTTCTGATATCATTTCAGTAGAGAACCCGCAAACCCGCTTTCTAAACGTTTTAGCCAAAAACTATTATCTCCGTAATCCAAACCCTGTAACGGTCTTCGTATTCGCGATCCTCGTGACGATACGATCCTGTGGGTATGTTTTCGTAATTTTTCGGACACGTTTACTAGTAGGGGCATTTTCTTAAAATTCGTTTTTAGTATTTTACTCATTACTTTGGCTAATGGGTTTTACCTATTACTAATTAGCCTAATTACCTTCCTAATTACCCCACCTAATCTAACCGTAACTACCCCACCCACTTACCTCCTCAGCTACCCACAACCCCATCTACCCTATCTCATTAATCCTATATAAATTAACCCCTCTCATTTCTCTTCATCACCCAGGCAACTCACATTACTCTCTCTCTCTCTCTCTGTGTTGATGTTCGAAACCCAGCCTCATCTTCAGCAGGCTCATCTCTCTCTCTCCTCGTTTTTGTTCAAACACAGGTGCTCTCTCTCTTCTCACTCGCTCTCTCAGTTCGCTCTCCCCCTCTCACTCTCTCTTCCCCTCACCTCCGTTCACCGATACCCGACCCTCTCCCCACCGCCGGCAAGCTCCTCTTTCGCCGTCGACCACAGCCTCAAACTCACGCCCCCGCTCTCGACGACGACACCCTCCACCGGAGCGCCTCCGAGCACGGCCCCGAGCTCCGCCGCCTGCACGAGGAGCTCGCCGTCTCCTCCACTCCTCAGCACCTTCGAACACTCCCCAGCAGCGCCACCCGATGCTCAGCAACCCCGAGCTCCGCCCCTGAGCTCTCGGACCTCCGCCAAACACCGACGAGACACCGCCGAAGCTCCGCCTCCGAGCACTCGCCTCCGACCCTCGCCGTCGTCCCCTCCGAGTCGAAGCAGCCCACAGCCGCCCACGAAGCTCCGCACCACACGTCAACGCTCCGCCGTCAGCTTCTCCGAAGCTCTGCCACGACGCCGCCTCCTCTCCTCCGCCCCCGACGTCGTCCCGCCTCCGGAGACCGCCGCTCCACCTTCGCCGTCGTCGTCGCACGTCGCCAGTGCCACGACCGCCGTCGAGCTCGAGCCCGCAACGAAGGTGATGAGTATTATATTCAATGGCAAACTTGTAAATACGAGTTATTTTCGTATTTTCGTAATTATATTAATTATTAAATGGGGGTTTATGGTTTTAAATTGATAACTAAATATATAGGCCCCAGAAAAATGTGAGACTAGCTCCAGAAAATCAGAAATGACATTCTGGACCCAATGGCACTAGTTTCATCTCAATCCGACGCTTAGTTTTTCCAGAATTAATTTTTAACCCTAAAAGATAAATACCTGATTTTCGTTCAAAAATCCGTATCTTCTAATTTTTACGTAAACTAATACTTGAGAAAAATATATGTTACATTACTGTTCAAGACGGTCATTTTGACACCTCACTTGCAACTTTTCGATGCAGATTGCATCCAGAATAAATTGTGGAATAAATACGTTACTAATTGGAAAATGGTTTTTAAATTGTTTTTGAGCTTTTAAAAATTCTAAAAATTACTATAAGCCTCAGAAAAATATTCCCTCTTGTAGTAAAACTATTTTTATCATATATAGTCTATATGAAAATTTAGAACGCTTTTCGACAACGTTTCAACCAGTTTTAAAAATCAGGACGATCAAATTATCTAAATAGAAATGTAGCGTTCCTTAACCAAGAGTTTTTGTGATTGCAGGTACCATCTTCGTGCACCAGCTCTTCTAACTCCAACCTCGTCTTGCCACGACGAGCTCGATAAAGTAAGTCACGACAGACTCTAAATTTAGAAATCTAGTCCACTGTGCTTGTACGAACTTGTAGCACTACACTACTACGTGCTCGAAGCACGGAAGCAACACCTCCTTGTGTTGGACTTGTCTTTATCCTCTAAACTTGGCACGGCCTACCGGAACGAGATTCCTACTTTCTGGTTCTCAATAAGAAAGTCAACCAGTTGGCCTGGTGTGACTAACATGTGGAACATCCTGTGGAACAATCCTGTATAGAACTTGTACTTGACACGTCACCGGGGTTTCGGGGTAACTCACAGTTGCGAGAGTACGGGAGTGACTAGAGTTAGATCTACATGTCAAGCTGCCTGTGTTTCGGCCTCCTGTCTAGCTGCCTGCGTTTCGGCAAACCATCCTGCTGCCTGGGTACCGGCATTCGTCTGGGTAGCACCCAGGCAAGAGACGAACTGAACGGTCACATATTGTACTCTCCGACTTGAGTCACGTAGTTCCAGTGTAACTTGCACAGTTACTTTCTTTACAGTACATGCACTTTACTTTCCCTGCCAGTATAGTCACCGCACTTTACTTGCCGTACTTTTACTTTCTACACTTGTACAGACATTGCACTGTACTTTACTTTCACTTTGGTCTGCTTTGTCATACTTATACAGTTCCTCTCTTTCTTTATTTAGAATTGTTGTGACTTACCTACGGTTCCATCTCTGTGGCACCGCAGACGACGTACATATGGAGGCAGATGCTCTTGAGTTAATAGCGCCAGACTTCGACCATGAGACCGCAGCTTCCAGAGCTATTTTCAGTCGTGTACTGTATTTTCTTTCTTTCATGTATCGTTGGAATATTTGTACGGTTGGATTGTAATAATTGGACACTATTTGGGTATCTTTGTACATCTCTGCATCATGGCTATTTTGATTTCACTGGTTAACTGCAGAACCTGCGCAAATATCAAATAAGTAACGGGCCCCCGAAAGCGGGTCGTTACAAGATCTAATCTAGGGTTGATGGGTTAGCCCTAGGATTCTAAGGGGAAAATGTAGATCTGGATCCCTATGTTGAATTGGGGATTTAGGGTTGTATTTCGGTAGATCCTACGGAATCTGTAGATAACCCGTACTGAGATCATGCCCACGGTCTGTGGAATTGATGTGCTTAAGGGGTATCTAGGGATTCGAATCGGAAAATCGGTGGATCCAACCAAGGCACGCGACCATGCCCGGCTCGTGCCTTGAGGGGATCCATCGACGAACTATACAGCTACGGTTGACGGCTACCGCCATTGCGTCAACGAGAGCCACCGAAATACCCCACAATTCTAACCCACGAGAGTGGTACGAATTGGGGGATTAATTCCCTAACCCTAATGCAATGTGAGGATCTATCCTAAAATCGACCCCCAACGATCTAGTGGCGATCCCTAAAGCCCTAGTCCAGTTTTATTGATATTACAACCACAACAACCAATCCAAATCTGTTACCCTGACAGCTATCCACTTCTACTCTTAGGAATAGACTGAGAACCTATTGGCACTATCACCGTCCCTGTGGTATCCGACATCTTATAAACTATAACTCGACACCGTCCGCTTGCGGATTGAGCCCGAAATCGTAGCCTAGGGGCCATATTACGCCTGGCGATCGTGACACCGCCAGGTGGAACATAGGTGTAGGTTACGGGTGCGTCAAGTTTTTGGCGCCGTTGCCAGTGACGGCAATAGTGTTTTTATCTCAGTTTGTTTTTATTTTGTGAAGTTTTCTAGCATTACGATCATTTCTCACCATTCCATCATTTTTATTCGCTTTATTTATTTCGATGCTACTGACGTTATTTTTCTGAGTTTTGTTGGTGCATGAACACCCGCTTTAAGGGGTCTACTAGAGAGTTATTGTTCGATCCTGAGATCAAAAAGACAGCCAGGGCCTTGAGAGCCTCTAGCATAAGTTCATCTCCATCTGCTCAGATGGGAGAAAATCCTCCTCCTCCTCCTCCTCCTCGCACTGGGTCCATCATGGACCACATGAAACCAATGTTTGGGAACAACTCCTCCGTCCTCAGACCGCAAGTGACGGCGGCGAGCTTCGAGCTCAAAACAGGGTTGATCAATCTGATGCAGCAGGATCCCTTCCATGGGCATCCTCATGAAAACCCCAACCATCACATTGACTCCTTCTTGGCAAAATGTGACACATTCAAGGCAAAGGACGTCAGTGATGATGCAGTGAAGCTGCAGCTGTTCCCGTTCACCTTGAGAGACAAAGCCTCCTATTGGCTTCGAGCTCACCCTCCCAACCACTTCACTACCTGGGAGAAGCTCGCGCTCGCATTTGTGGATAAGTTTTATCCACCCTCAAAGACGGTCCGGATCCATGGAGCTATATCGAACTTCAAGCAGCTCCCGCAGGAATCACTCTACGAGGCTTGGGAGAGGTTCAAGGACCTCCAACACCAGTGTCCTTACCATGTAATCCAGATCTGAGACTTGGTGTAGAGCTTCTACAACCGGCTCCAACCTAGCCCCAAGATGATTATTGATGCTGCAACGCATGGCACCTTACTTGATAAGTCTCCTAAGGAGGCTATAGATCTGTTGGAGCACATGGCTGCCAACGCCCAACAGTGGAGCGATAAGCGGACCGTGATCACCCAGACTCCTGAGGTCAAGGTTGCCAGCCACTTGGATTCCCACATAGAGAACTTGTGCAAGCAAGTGGCCCGCATCGAGCAGCGACTGGACTCCATCCCAGCGGCACCCGCACCTCCTATCATCCTACAGAGGAATACGTAGATCTGGGATATATCCCTATTGAGGGTCACTATGAGGGTGCTGAGACATCAGAGACTGCACAGTACGTCCAGGGAGAGGGGCAGAATCAGTGGCAGCATCTTGCTGCCAGAAATCACCCGGGGTTTTCTTATGGAAACCCAAGCGGAGGGCTGCAACCTCCGCAATTTCAGAGACCACCACCACCTCCTCAGCAGCAGCAGAGCCAGCAGCAGGGCGGCTTTAGGCCAGCCAGGCCCTACAGGACGTCGGGATATCAGTTCAACCGGCTGCTGATGTGTGTGTATATTTTATATATTCACGCACGTCTTCTTCATGTTTTTTCGTTATTTTTCCGCCGTCCCGTATCCGTTTTCTCGTATTTTTTAGTTTTCTTTCACTTCTCCTTGTTCTTGTGTGTTTACAGGAGATTGCCCGCGTATGAGACACATAACAAAGATATCGTAAGTCCCTGGAGCAATGGGAGGAGTCACGCGTGATCCAGGGGGTCAAACGACCAAGATTGCCACTTTTCAGCCCCCACCCGATCGGTTGGACACAGCCAACAGATCGGGTGATGCACGCATGCATGACTCAGACACAAGCTGAAGCAAATTGACGATCAACCGACCGAGTCGCCGACCGGTTCATCCCAATAGAGCGCTCGGGAAAATGGAGATGAATTCCAACCGATCGGGTGACCTTCACCCGATCGGTTCATCTGTAGCTGATTCCTCTGAACGACGACCCGGAGAGCTTACCTGACCGCCAGCTGACCGTGCCAAAACGTCGCAAGTCTCTATCTTTTGGGTGACGTTTCCAACCGATCGGTTGAAGGACTCAACCGATCTGTTCACCCGATGACCGCAAGATTGACCAGATGCTTGTGCCAACCGACCGTGTCGTGTGTCCGGGTGAAGTTTCTGAAGACCGCTACCGAAGAATGAAGCAGGTCGTCGATCGGTTGATACTTCAACCAATCGGGTGATGTCGTTTTCTATATATAGAACCCCTAGGTTTTCAGAAACGGGAGCTGTGTATTTTTCTATCTTTTTTCCTATTGTGACGGCTGGAATTTTATCTTTATTTGTAAGTGTTCTGATCTTTATGAAACTTTGATTTTATCTTAATAGCATTACTACTACTGCATTTCAATTGCCCGATTATGATTTTAACGGTCGATTTTCATTTAGATCGCTTTTTAGCTATAATGTGTGAGTAGTTCCCAAATCTGGGATTTTGGTGGAAACCCCTCCGTGGGTTCTCCCTGATGCGTCCATAGGACTAGGATTTCGTCAGGGATTAGGAATTTATCAGGTTACGTGGGGTGTTTCATTGTCATCTACGGGAAAAAGACCGCCTTTGACCTTTGGGCCAAGGGGAATAAACTTGGCGGTTGACTCCCTAGCCATAGCTCACGCCCTTAGCGTAGGCATCGAATCCTA
The DNA here is from genome assembly GCA_030789695.1 of Scilla litardierei. Lineage (NCBI taxonomy): Eukaryota > Viridiplantae > Streptophyta > Magnoliopsida > Asparagales > Asparagaceae > Scilla > Scilla litardierei. Next base: position 104,978,807 of record CM061134.1, on the reverse strand, counting down.
GTGCGTGGGAACGACAAGATGAGATGTTGGGACTTATCGTTGCGAGCTTAGTGCTCCTGGAGTCGGTCAGTGTTAATGGACATGGGATTACCCACTGACCGAATCCGGGCAGTCCAACGTATCATCCTGGACACCGACCGAAATATCGGGCCCATGGGACGTTGGTATCACTCTTAGAGGCAACATCTCACCACTAAACCCTAATTCCGATTGTAAACCTATCCGTCGGTCGTAACGGCGAGAACACTCGATAGGGTGGAAACCGAAGTCCAAGGTTTCCTTTTATATTGTTATCCTTCATATTCGCATTCCGTGACCACCGAATGGTCATTCGGGCTAGCTCATCCTTAGGGTGAACCGATTCCTTGTTTTGACAAGCACAATCACGCCTCCTTGTGTTTGACCCCCAAGCCACACTACAACACCGTGTGCTTGCGGTACAAATATTTTAAATCTGTATCCCTCATCTCATCGCACATTCATATAGCACGCAAACCTGGGGGACGTCAAGCTTTATGGCGCCGTTGCCGGGGAGGCACCGTGTTTGTCCATCTTAGGAATCTTTGAACCCTTTGAGTCTAGTTCATATCTCACCCTCGCGATAATTTTCGCATTCTACTTTTTCATTTTTATTTTTTATTTTCTATTCTTTATTTTTGTCTTTATCTGTTTCCTATCCCATACTTGCTTCATGAGTATTTCTTGTTTTTCATGCGTAGGACCTCAAGGAGTCTCAACGACTTGGTTCCTATCGATCCTGAAATTAACGCCACCGTGAGGCATTTAAACGCGGAAAGGAAAAGAAGAGAAGAAGCTGAAGCCATGGGAAAGAACACTCCTCCTCCCCAGAAATCTCTCCTGGAGTACTCGATGCCATCAATCGGGTCCACCTCCTCCATTGAGCCTCCGGCCATCACGGCCGCCAGTTTTGAGCTTAAGTCGTCACTTGTGACGTGGATTGTAACGACCACTTTTCGTTGTACGTTTTTTCGTGCACGTGCTTTTGGCCGTGCACGTGTTTGTTTTAGACTTTGTTCGTTGCGAACACTTTCGTGTGATATGCCGTTGTGAACGTCTCTGAGAGTATTAAATAGTGGCACTAAATTGGAACGACGTTTCTCGAGTCGTTTTCCCACAATTTAAACTTATTCGATGAGACGTGGCGATTTTCACTTTTGACGGGAGACGTTTCCATTTTTGGTTTCGTCGTCCGACGTCGAAATTGAGATCCGTCTTCTTAGTTAGCTCACATTAGTCATCACGATCACCCCGATATTTATTTTATAATTTTTGGAGTTCATTTGACCACTTTAATATTTTTAACAAGTTTTATACTATTTTTAATAATTAATTTATAAATTATTTTCGGCCAAATAAAATTTATTTGAGTTTTAAACGTTTTAAAGAATTTTTGAGCCAATTTCCAGCTCATTTGGACCAAGTCAAACCCTTGGGTGAGTTGGAGAAGTTGAATTTCAAATTTTAAATTATTTTAAACTTCTAATCCTATTAGATTTAGCCCTAGACCAAGTCAACCCATCTACACTATATAAGCAACCCCTAGGAAGACCTATTTTCGCAAAAAAAATTAGCCCTAGCCTCTTCCAAAACTCAAATTGGACGTTGCGACGATTCGTCGCAACGTTGCGACAAGCTGCTGCCGCACGACCGAAGAAACGAGGCCGTTTTCCCCGCTCCGACCGATGCTTCCGCCCGCACCAAGCCCCGCCCGCACCCGCTGCACAGCCGCCCGCTCCGTTCGACCGCACCGACCGAGAGAAGCTCTCGGTCAGACCGAGAGCTTCGCCCGCTTCCGTTCCGCACAGCCGCTCGCACCCAACCCTGCTTCGTCCCCCGCTCAGCGCCGTGTCTGACCGAGGCGCATCTCCGCACCGACCGCAGCTTCGCAACGTTGCAACGCTTGCAACGTTGCAGCGCCCGCTCCCCCGCATCCAAGGCGCACGACCGACCCCTCCCTCCGCACCGACCGAGAGCACCAAGGCCCGCACCGACCAAGCGCTGCACCAATGCCCGTTCTCCCGCAGCGACCGATGGCCGCCCCCGCATTTGGCTGTGTACGACCGAGAGCAAACGTCGCAACCCCGCACCCGTCGCATCGCTTGCCACCGTGGGCCCCCCAAGTTCTCCAGAGTTATTGTGGGTTCCCCAAAGGTCCCTAGGACTACTGTGGGCCCCACCTAGGTGCGTTCTCTTTGACGACTTGCCGCGTACGACGTCGTCGCACGTCGTAGCCCGTCGTCGCACGTGCTAGCTTTGGAATCTGGAATCTTCGTCCCGGTTGATTGCTCTGAAATTTCCAGCGAGGAATCTAATTGGAATCTGGACTTGGAGCGCGATCTTTTATTCCAACCCCTGGCGTCGCTACCCGACGCCGGTGTAGCTTTCGCGTCGTGTTGAGGTAACGTTTTGCACCCCTAGGACCCCCAACCAAATTGCATGCTAATCAAGACTAAAATCAGTATTTTTAAAGTATTTTAAATGTTTTAAATTCACTAATCAAGATTAATAATATGGACTTTAGGCCGGTGGACTTGTGCACGTAGGATAATTGTGATTTTTGGACTCATTGGACGGTGTGCTCAGACGTCGTGCTTGCAGGCAAGTGAAACTTGCCAACTCTTGTTTAGGGCCATGTTTTTAGGCCACTTCCTTGTTCCTAGCGTAAAAGAGACTAGTCAGTGAAATGATAGCTGGCTAGACGCCTACTTGATCTAGTTTGACAACGAAACTAGATCTGTCACCTAATTGTTCTAGCTTGACAACGAAGCTAGATCCAACTCTTTAAACTTGTTGTTCATGCATACTAAACTGTCACGTTTACTTTCCTTATCTGTACGCACTTTTAACTGTCATGCATTGCATCTTACATGTCATCCCAGTTGATTGTTGCATTCGTAGCACACGCTACAATACTTGTACTTGTACTCCCTTGACTGGCTAGGTGCACCCCTAGACCAGCAAGATAAAACACTTCCTGGCTCGTGTTCCAGAAGAGAGCATTCCCGTTCGGGGGTAAGGCCCTGGCTCGACACACGTGGAGGGGTAGGGATAAACGTTCGCTTGAGCTTAGGAGTGGCCTGATCAGCCCTCTAGCCAAAAGATGGAATCTCTGTGCACGAGGTGCTTACTTTTCTTGTCTTGTACTTGTCTTGTGAATGTCATGCCATGCTCGTACTTTACTTCGCTTTACTTTACCTGTTGCACTCATTACTTTAACTGCCATGTCATTGCATCATGACTAGAACTTTTAGGTTGCTTTTACTTGTACTTTCAGTTTCCTTGCACAAGTCTCTTGTAGACTTGCTGACATGTGCCCCTTGCTCTTTTGGGTGTCACATGTTAGACCTGAGCCAGAGACCGTTGCTGAGTACGTGGTGTTTTGCGGACGCTGAGCCTGAGTCCATGTCTGCCTAGGAGGAGTTTTGTGGGTGTCAGTGATCTTTCTTGGTGACTTTGCTGAGCCTTCTTTTGTTTTAGGTTTGTTGTTAGTTGTCGGTGCGTGTCACCTTTGTTTTGTACGCTGTACTTTTGTTGGCCATGTTTGGGCCATTAGACTCTCCTTTATTCCAGCCTGGTGGTTTTTCTGTGATGTTGAAACTTATTTTATGAATATTCTGAGATATCTCTTTGTCTCATTTTATTATTATTATCTTTGTTTCGTTCGCGTTGCAAGGACCTGCAGTTTTAAATTTGATTGACGCTTATCGGACTTGCAGCTTTGTAGCTTCAAGTCTGAGCGGACCTTCTCACGCTTCGCCTCCATATTTTTGGGAAGCGGGGCGTGACAGGTTTTGTTGGTGGCCCATGCAGGTCCAATCTTGCAATTGCGAATTAACGGAACAACGATAATAACGGAATATCCATTAAATAAATTGCAACATCCGAGTAATAAGCCCTGAGTCTAGTCGTTTTCTTATGACACTAGGTGGTAAGAAGACTTAGTTAGACGCCTGTGTTTGCTAGTTAGAGGCCTCTGATTGTTAGTTAGACTCCCTGTCAGCAATTGATCGTCGTAGGAGTTACCTTAGTGGTTAATGCCTAACCCTGACCATATTAGGCTTCTAGAATTTCTTTTAGTCGTTCGCTTGGGTTCATCGATTTCGGGCCAAGCTGAACGCATTTCTTTACCGTCTAGCCCCTTAGAAGGTCTTAGTGCCTAGTTCCTAATCTTTAGTTGGTCGACCGTAGGAGTCTCCGTAGACTTTCCTGATCCATATCCTAGGCGTATGTATGATTTGATCATCCGACCAATTTCCTTGCCTCGATTCACGAGATCGCCTCATGACGATCGTCGTCAATTTCCAAACATCTCCATTGCAAATCTTGAACCTTCTGAAAATATTTTTCAATCTTCCTTTCCACTAAGTTTAACTTTGTTTAAAATTTTAATATACTTATACTTCATACTCCTTCATTGATTTAATTTTTAAAAACGTTTGTCGGAATTTTGAACTCTAGCTTATAATATTTTTCCAGCTTATATTTTTTTCGTACTTATGCAAATGCGTCGTCCCTTCATATATTAATTTTATTCTGAATCGTACTTTGATTCAACTTGTAATTTTCCCTCCTGATTTATGCCATTCATATACTTTTCAAGACACACAGAATTTCAGCTTTCAGCAAGTTGGTTTTTGCTCGTTGTTCTCGCTATTTCAGATTTTTGCAAAATTACTATTTTCATAACCACTTCCTGATTTAGACCCTCCCTGATTTGATTTTAAAGATTTGCTATTCGATCTTGATAATCCTTATGCTAAGTTACTATTATTTTCTTTCCGCTCACCATACACGCTTTTAGAAAATTTCTAAACCAAATTGAATTTCAATTATTTTTATACCCGTACCAGGCTCGTTGTGCTTGTACGCTAAGAGCTTAGTGTAACCAGTTTTATTTTTTGACAAATCCTGATTTCTCTAAAAGAAGTTTCAATGTTGATTTTCCATAGCCTAAAAGTTTTGAAGGCATTTAACATGAGTTTAAATTCTTCCGTTACTTGATTCTCTGACTTTCAAAAACTTTTGACAACTTTATATTAATTTATTGACGTATAAGATTTCTAAAACCTCGTCCTTAATGTTCGTGTAAACGATTTTACTTTCTTTCATAATGATTTTTTTTGACCAATAGACCATTTTCTCTTATTATGAATATTTGACTCAAATTTATTTTGAACAACTCGTTTTATCAACCTCCAAATATTTCTTTTCAGACGAGGATTTTAATTTCGAAGTACACCAGTTTTCAGATTCATGTATTTTAGCTTGTGCTACTTACCCTATCTTCTTTTCTATATCCTATATATGTATCACTACATCTCCTTTTTTCCCTCAACCTAAACATCACCATTGAGTCAAAATTTCGTCGAACCAAGCTGTCCCCTTGTACTCGTCCTATCTGAACTCGTGCTTATCGATCCTCCCCTCGTCACGCTTTCGACCTCGACCTCCCTCTATTGCTCAGACTTTAGTGCTCGTCAATGACTGTGTCAACCCTTAATTGTTAGTAGGCCCTTGGACATTGTGAGGTTGTCATGGTGAACGTACCTAAGTTGTGTGCGTGGGCTTGAATGAGTGTACCCCCATAGTATATTGATGATTGCCTATTGTGTGACATATATGTACTAGGAGTTATTCGGGATAGTATGAAGTTGTTGTGTGTTAGTAGTTATAGATTTTTGTGTGGATAGCTATACTATACTAGGGATGCCGGTGTGTGTTAGAGTTAGCGTTGAAATATCTAAGTTGTGTATGTAGTTAGAGATACTTATAATGGTTGAAATAAATGATTGGTAAAGCTATGTGTATGTTAGTAGTGATAATAATAAGAGTACGTATGGTTAAGGGGGTAGGCCTATTATGTGATCTATATGTTAGCACGTATGAGTGTGTGCTCGTATGTGGGTATGTATTGTGTTTAGACGTAAGTAGTTATGTTTTGTTGCCTGAGTATATAGGTGATATACATATGGCAGAAGGAGTATAATTTTGATTTGTATTGCTTGCTTTTCGGGATGTTGCATGCGTGCATACCGTGAGGTATACACGACTATTGCACATCCTAATTATGTATGTATAGGTGTATTAGTATACTAATTATAGGTAGTAGGCTATGGTGTGAATATATATATATATATAAGTTACATGTGTGTGTGGCTATACGATGAATACGTATGCATGTATTAGGGAGTGTATTATAAATATATGGGTGCCGATGACTGCATTACTATTATTACGGTATATAAATTGATTTAACTATGTGGGTGTTACCTGACTAAATATTAAGTGTGATTGACTTATGGTATGCATATGGTTGTATTGGTAGACATATATATAAATATTGGAGTGGTATTAGTATAGGTATGAATGCAGTGTTGCGTATATAGAATATTCTAATATATGTATTGAGTCTCACTCAAGCTTGAGTGGGTATACTCTAAGTATATTGAATGTATGTTTGTAGTTTGAATATAGCAATGTTTGATGTATGGATAGTGATAGGAGTGTTTGTGCCTGGTTGTGCTACGTACATGATTGTGGGTCGCTACGCCAGTATATAGTTATAGGTGCTGGTCTTGTGGTATAGTTATTTGCTAAGGACTTGTTGTGTGAACGTATGTGTACTAGCTAAACTAGGTGTGCAGATGTACTAGTAATGTAATGGTATGATTGGTATACGTAAATGAAAAGTTAGCGCGTATGGGTGTGCACCATGCACGGGTAAGTATGTGCTTAGTTATAGGAATTGATGACTACAATATATGTGGCGTGTCGTAAATATAGTTATAGGACCGTACGTAATGTGAATGTATGGTGAAATATTGGAATGCATTTGAATGACTATATATATTATGAAATTATAAAAGTGGTGAGTGTATATTATATATAGTGAAACTTGATTAATAATGGTACGGTGTGACTATATGTGTTGAGATGTTTGGTATTGGATGAATATTAGAGGGTTGTATACCCTTGATGTTTGTGCATAGGTAGCTATCTATACGTAGGGAAATGATTGTATTTGCTAGTATGAGATCATACCTATATAAGTATCTGAACTATTGTTTTGTGAGTAGCAGTTATATAAGGGATGTATGTTTATATACCTGATTGAAATACATGTATGAATTTGACTGACTATAATAGGTATAAGTGTATACGTACGTGAATGTATATATGTGTTGGTAGTATTAATGTTTGACTACTTAGTGCATATATAAGCACTTGTAATGACTATACCTGGTTGAATTATTATATGACTTGATTGGGGTAGTTACTAGAGTGACTAGCGATATTAGAAAGTCCGAGGACGGACTTTATTCTAAGGTGGGGAAGATGTAACGACCACTTTTCGTTGTTTTTTCGTGCACGTGCTTTTGGCCGTGCACGTGTTTGTTTTAGACTTTGTTCGTTGCGAACACTTTCGTGTGATATGCCGTTGTGAACGTCTCTGAGAGTATTAAATAGTGGCACTAAATTGGAACGACGTTTCTCGAGTCGTTTTCCCACAATTTAAACTTATTCGATGAGACGTGGCGATTTTCACTTTTGACGGGAGACGTTTCCATTTTTGGTTTCGTCGTCCGACGTCAAAATTGAGATCCGTCTTCTTAGTTAGCTCACATTAGTCATCACGATCACCCCGATATTTATTTTATAATTTTTGGAGTTCATTTGACCACTTTAATATTTTTAAAAAGTTTTATACTATTTTTAATAATTAATTTATAAATTATTTTCGGCCAAATAAAATTTATTTGAGTTTTAAAAGTTTTAAAGAATTTTTGAGCCAATTTCCAGCTCATTTGGACCAAGTCAAACCCTTGGGTGAGTTGGAGAAGTTGAATTTCAAATTTTAAATTATTTTAAACTTCTAATCCTATTAGATTTAGCCCTAGACCAAGTCAACCCATCTATACTATATAAGCAACCCCTAGGAAGACCTATTTTTGCAAAAAAATTAGCCCTAGCCTCTTCCAAAACTCAAATTGGACGTTGCGACGATTCGTCGCAACGTTGCGACGATTCGTCGCAACGTTGCGACAAGCTGCTGCCGCACGACCGAAGAAACGAGGCCGTTTTCCCCGCTCCGACCGATGCTTCCGCCCGCACCAAGCCCCGCCCGCACCCGCTGCACAGCCGCCCGCTCCGTTCGACCGCACCGACCGAGAGAAGCTCTCGGTCAGACCGAGAGCTTCGCCCGCTTCTGTTCCGCACAGCCGCTCGCACCCAACCCCGCTTCGTCCCCCGCTCAGCGCCGTGTCTGACCAAGGCGCATCTCCGCACCGACCGCAGCTTCGCAACGTTGCAACGCTTGCAACATTGCAGCGCCTGCTCCCCCGCATCCAAGGCGCACGACCGACCCCTCCCTCCGCACCGACCGAGAGCACCAAGGCCCGCACCGACCAAGCGCTGCACCAATGCCCGTTCTCCCGCAGCGACCGATGGCCGCCCCCGCATTTGGCTGTGTACGACCGAGAGCAAACGTCGCAACCCCGCACTCGTCGCATCGCTTGCCACCGTGGGCCCCCCAAGTTCTCCAGAGTTATTGTGGGTTCCCCAAAGGTCCCTAGGACTACTGTGGGCCCCACCTAGGTGCGTTCTCTTTGACGACTTGCCGCGTACGACGTCGTCGCACGTCGTAGCCCGTCGTCGCACGTGCTAGCTTTGGAATCTGGAATCTTCGTCCCGGTTGATTGCTCTGAAATTTCCAGCGAGGAATCTAATTGGAATCTGGACTTGGAGCGCGATCTTTTATTCCAACCCCCGGCGTCGCTACCCGACGCCGGTGTAGCTTTCGCGTCGTGTTGAGGTAACGTTTTGCACCCCTAGGACCCCTAACCAAATTGCATGCTAATCAAGACTAAAATCAGTATTTTTAAAGTATTTTAAATGTTTTAAATTCACTAATCAAGATTAATAATATGGACTTTAGGCCGATGGACTTGTGCACGTAGGATAATTGTGATTTTTGGACTCATTGGACGGTGTGCTCAGACGTCGTGCTTGCAGGCAAGTGAAACTTGCCAACTCTTGTGTAGGGCCATGTTTTTAGGCCACTTCCTTGTTCCTAGCGTAAAAGAGACTAGTCAGTGAAATGATAGCTGGCTAGACGCCTACTTGATCTAGTTTGACAACGAAACTAGATCCGTCACCTAATTGTTCTAGCTTGACAACGAAGCTAGATCCAACTCTTTAAACTTGTTGTTCATGCATACTAAACTGTCACGTTTACTTTCCTTATCTGTACGCACTTTTAACTGTCATGCATTGCATCTTACATGTCATCCCAGTTGATTGTTGCATTCGTAGCACACGCTACAATACTTGTACTTGTACTCCCTTGACTGGCTAGGTGCACCCCTAGACCAGCAAGATAAAACACTTCCTGGCTCGTGTTCCAGAAGAGAGCATTCCCGTTCGGGGGTAAGGCCCTGGCTCGACACACGTGGAGGGGTAGGGATAAACGTTCGCTTGAGCTTAGGAGTGGCCTGATCAGCCCTCTAGCCAAAAGATGGAATCTCTGTGCACGAGGTGCTTACTTTTCTTGTCTTGTACTTGTCTTGTGAATGTCATGCCATGCTCGTACTTTACTTCGCTTTACTTTACCTGTTGCACTCATTACTTTAACTGCCATGTCATTGCATCATGACTAGAACTTTTAGGTTGCTTTTACTTGTACTTTCAGTTTCCTTGCACAAGTCTCTTGTAGACTTGCTGACATGTGCCCCTTGCTCTTTTGGGTGTCACATGTTAGACCTGAGCCAGAGACCGTTGCTGAGTACGTGGTGTTTTGCGGACGCTGAGCCTGAGTCCATGTCTGCCTAGGAGGAGTTTTGTGGGTGTCAGTGATCTTTCTTGGTGACTTTGCTGAGCCTTCTTTTGTTTTAGGTTTGTTGTTAGTTGTCGGTGCGTGTCACCTTTGTTTTGTACGCTGTACTTTTGTTGGCCATGTTTGGGCCATTAGACTCTCCTTTATTCCAGCCTGGTGGTTTTTCTGTGATGTTGAAACTTATTTTATGAATATTTTGAGATATCTCTTTGTCTCATTTTATTATTATTATCTTTGTTTCGTTCACGTTGCAAGGACCTGCAGTTTTAAATTTGATTGACGCTTATCGGACTTGCAGCTTTGTAACTTCAAGTCTGAGCGGACCTTCTCACGCTTCGCCTCCATATTTTTGGGAAGCGGGGCGTGACATGGATCCAGCATGATCAATTTTCTGGGGCGCCCATGGAGAGCCCAATCGAACACTTAGACTCCTTTTTGGAGAAGTGTGACACGTTTAGGATAAATGAAGTCACCACCGAGGCTATCAAACTGAAGTTATTCCCCTTCTTACTGAGGGATAAAGCCAAGCAGTGGCTAAGGAGAAAGGACCCGCATACCTTCAACACTTGGGAGAAGCTTTCGAACGCCTTCCTGACTAAGTTCTTCCCCCAGGGAAAACTATGAAGCTGAGGAGCGAAATCTCCTCATTCTCCCAAGCCAGCCACGAGTCTCTACATGAAGCCTGCGAAGATGTCCCCATTACGAGCTTCCCAAGTGGCAGATTATAAATCTGTTTCATAATGGATTGAGGGACGATTTAAAATCTTCAATGGACGCGGCGGCTGGAGGGTCCCTCATGTCTAGGAGTGAAGAAGATGCCGGGCAGATTCTCGAGAATATGGCATCGAACAATGAGCGATGGTGTGACGAGCGAGCCACACCGAGATCTGGGGGTATCCACAGGGTCGACGACGTCGACAAGTTATCCAGCAAGTTTGACTTGCTATCGACCCCGATCTCAGCATTGATGGTAGGCACCGGTGGTGCCGGGACACAACAGATTACGGCGGTGGAAGCTGAAGCCCTTGAGGACTTTGAGGGTGGTGACATTTCACCACCGGTGGACCAGGCGAGCGCACTATTTTACAATCCCACAGGAAATGTGCCATATCTGCCGCGAACAAGCTCCAATCAAGTTTATTCTCCGAATAACCGGAACCACCCCAATTTGAGTTACAGAGCGCCCTACAAGCAACCGCAGCAGTAGCAACAAACATATCAACCACCTCGGTAGCAACAGTAGCAGTTTCAGCAGCAGCAGTATCTGCAGCAGCAGCAGCCCCAGCAAGCATATCAGCAGTTTCCCCTGAGAAACCAGCAGCCTCCTCAGCAGCAGCAACCATATGGGCAGCAGCGTTTCATCTTCCCGGTTGAGAGCCTCTTGACCCAGTATATCACCAATCAGGAGAAAATCAATATGGAGCTGAGGATAGGGTAAAAGACCTTGTCGGAGCAGGTGACCCAGTTGGGAATACAGGTGGCAAACCTACAAAGTGCGCAGAGCCAATTCCCGGGTCAGCCGGAGGTTAACCCACGGGGAGCAAACCAGACTTTGGCACTCACGCATGAGCATAAGAATGTGTCAGCTATCGTTTTGAGGAGCGGGACACAAATTCGTCCGAGAGTGCCGGTTAAGGAACCGGAAGCTCTGTTGGTCGAAGAGCAACCAACCATAAAATCAAGTGACAACGGAGCTTCGTCGCCAAATGCTATGACTCCGGAGGGAGTCCCTAAAGTGGAGAAGAAGGACGAGGAGGAGAACATCAGAGTATTCAAGCCCGTTGTGCCTTTTCCACACCGACTTGCCCAAGCTAAGATAGACGAAAAATATGGCAGGTTCTTCGCTATGGTCACGGATTTGAGCTTACAAATCCCCTTCCTCGAGGCAATTGAGACGATTCCTTCCTACGCTAAATTTCTGAAGGACTTGGTGACAAAGGGGTCGAGAAAAGAGAAGGTCGTTTTGACGGCGGAGTGTAGCGCTCTCATTCAGCGTGCAAATCCGCCTAAGCTTAAAGATCCAGGGATTTTTTCCATTCCTTGTGCGATTGGGGAGATAAAGATCCATCACGCGCTCGTCGATCTTGGAGCGAGCGTCAGCTTAATGCCCCTGTCGCTATATAGAAGGATAGGGATGGGTGACTTGGAACCCACCGGCATGACACTCCAGCTTGCAGATCGATCCGTCAAGTATCCGATGGGAGTTGTCGATACCTTCCCGTTAATATCAGTGGAGTGCACGTGCCAGTGGACTTCGTCGTCATGGACATGCCAGAAGATACACATACCCCCATAATCCTTGGACGGCCTTTCATGGCCACCGTCGACGTTTTAATAGACGTGAAGAAAGGGAAGCTTTCCCTGAATGTCGACGATCAGAAAGTCGAATTCGACTTGGGGTTGTCCATGAAGCACCCTCCTGACGAGCACGGGTGCAATATGCTGGATATAGAGGAAGAAAGAGCAGTTGAAGCTGGGACTTAGGAAATTCTCTCAAGGAACCCCCCCGATAGTTTGGGGGACCTTGAAGAGCCTTTTAGTATGAAGAATGATGATGTTGCTGGAGAAGCGTTTGTGCCACACACGACCCCTCCCGGGTTTCATAAAACTCCTCCAACAAGGAAGAAAGGGAAAGAGCCCATGAGACTTACCGGTGATGAGATCCGGATCTTAAAAAGAGTGGCGGTAGACGCCAATATAAGGGAGAAGCCCCCGGATACCATCAGCGGAGGAAAGATCGTTGAGAAAGTCTACTTGTCACCACCGACGACACCAATGGCCACCAACTCAGACTCTGAAGCGACGCCAATCTTAGGGCATCACACCCGTCCACCTTGAATATCATCTACGGGCGTCGAGCAAACACCGTTAAACAAAAGCGCTTCATGGGAGGCAACCCATGCTCTAAACTTCCATCTTTGTTTTTGAGATTATTTTTAGCTTTATTTTTCTTATTTTGATAAATAAATCCAGCAACAGTAACTTCCATCGAGAGACTTAGGCTATTTGTGGATTTTTGCAGGAAACAAGCCCCCACCCGATCGGTTGATAACTCAACCGATCGGGTGGGATGTATCAGAACAATGGCCGTATCTGTCCTTAAACGAACCGGTCGGGTGAAACAAACTGTGACCGGGTGGCTGACCGTGTGATCAGAGCTTAAGTCTCGGGAAATTTTTGGATGTAATCAACCGATCGGTTGATAGAAGCGATGGTCGTATGACTGACTGGGTGAGCAGAGCAGTAGTCTCGGGAAAAAGTGTGAAGCGGCCAACCGATCGGGTGAAAACTCACCCGATCGGTTCGCCTGTAGTCTCTTTTCAACGAAATTTTTGACCTAATAATCACCCGATCGGGTGAAAACTCACCCTATCGGTTCGACTTAAACCCTATAAATACCCCGACTTCACCCGTTCACCTCCCTCTCACTCGATTTCAACTCTCTCTTGTCGTTTCGACTTCTCCAAGCTCCAAACGGCCGTGATTCTCCCCCAACCGACCACCAACCTCCCTCAATCGATCTCTCCACTTCCTACCTACTTCCCTCCATCGATCTCCCTTTCTCCCCTTTCCATTTATACCCCAGAAAAACCCTAGTTTCCACCCGACCCCCCCCCCCCCAATTTTCGAAAATCTGTTGAAAAGAAACGCCGCGGCTGCACACTCCAGCTCATTGCACTGCGTTGGGTGATCTACGAGCAATGATCGTCATCTCTACTGGGTAACTTCGCTCCTTAGCTCCATTTTCTATTGTGCCCTAGTATTATTATTTTGCTCGATTGCTTGTGTTTGTGTGCATTCATCGTATCTTTCATACACTAGCATCACACACTCACATGGCCCGGGATAAGGGCAAGGGCATTATGCAAGAGGAGGAACCGTCTCGAAAGAGACAAAAGCACACACGTCCTCCTCCTACTACATCTCATGCACAGCTTGCACAACCCCGACCCCAACCCCAACCCATTATCCCAGCTGAGGACCCACTGATGGGCCTGCATGGCTACCGTTTTAGGAATCAGGAGCAAAAATATTTTTATCACAGACTTGATGCACGGGGGCACCAATCAACCAAATTTACCCATGCCCAAACGCTCATCGATCTCGGTGTGTTCACCGAGGTCGAGACTCTCTTCACCAATTTAGGTTGGTTAGCCTTTTTGAACGCTACTACGGTATCCTACCCCTCCCTCACACTTGAATTTTTATTCTCCCTTGTCTGTGACTCGGGGTCGATGATCATTTTTCGGGTTCAAAACAAAACCATTGCACCAACTTGAATACCATTAACAACATCTTTGGTTTCCTCATCCTTAGGGACGACGCTATCCGTCACCACGGGTATCCCCCTGAATTCGACGTCGATCAGTTTTGGTTTCGCCTCACTCTACACGATCACTATCCCCGAGGTAAGGCCAAGGCCTCCTTCATCATTCACCCAGTATTCCGTCTGGCCCACCGAATCATATCATGCACATTCTTCCCCAGGGATGAGTCAGGTACTGTGACCATCCCTGATCTTTTCATTTTGTGGGCCATGACCTTTCCCTTTGTTCGCGGTGATGACGGGATTTCTTTTAGAGCCCCTGCTATTTCCGTCCATGCCGGTGATTGGCATGTTCACAAGCTGCTTCAGATTAGCCGCGTCGGCAAGGGCAAGCTTTGTTGCGAGGGCCTTATTACTATCATAGCTTCCTACCCCCAATACAATATCCCTATTCCCCGAGATTTATCTGCTGTCCCAGGACCCTCATGCATAGATCTAGATGTCCTGCCGCACATTCATATGATGAAGCCCCGCCCTGACGGTCGTTTCACCTTTTGCTACGGCCACCCCCCTGTTCCCTACACCATTCTACCCAATCCTGCTCGTATGACTATCGCTTTAATGGCAGATTGGACTTTCCCTCCCGATCCTGAGTTTCTGGGGGGTTACTGTTGGATCTGGATCTAAGCCTAGAGGGGGGTGAATAGGCTTATAAAAATTCTCGTGCAACCCACGAGAAATCACACGCAGTTGTAGCATGATCAACCAGACGCAGAGTATAGAAAAGCAGTCACAGCATGCACAGGCGATATACCCTGGTTCGGTCGCACCCACGACCTACATCCAACCCCAAAAGCAACACTAGATTATTAAAGTTAACTGATACAACCTGTAGCTAGGGCACCAACCCTACACTCACCTGGCTCTCAGCACCTGCACTCACCACAGTGCCCAAACAATAACAATACTAGTAAAGCTCTCTCTTGGCTAGCCCCAACTAGCCAAGTCCCCAAACAAATAATAAATTGTTCTACAAAGATTACCACACCAATATCACAAACTATAATAAAGTATGAGTTTAGAATTGTTCAGTTGTGACGGTATCGATGTCTCTGTCGTTCAACACGTGGTCAGATCAATCTGACAAGCAGTAGTCTCCTCTATAGTCACAGTAGTGTAGGACAGTCCTCTAGGAGACTTGTGGCATCCTACTCTCTTGAACAAAACTTGGGGCATCCTTGTTAGTTGAAACTTGCGGCTGATTTTGAGATTGGAATCTTGGAGTTTTGATTCAAAGACTGTGGCATGTGCATATATGAGCTCTTGGAGATTGATGTGTACTTGACTGTGGCATGTGCATATATGAGCTCTTGGAGATTGATGTGTACTTGTAAAATACTTCTGCTACTTGAGAAATAACGAAGGGAACAACAATTGATTCGGCCTTCTCTGATTGAAAGAAGATTGCGGCCTCTTGGAAAATCGCAAGGAAAAGATGTGAAATTTTTAGGCTGCCTGCTTGGAACTTTAAAATTCAAAGGCTGTTGTGATTTCAATCAAACATGCGGCCATCACAACCAAGAATTGCGGCTGTGTGTTTTAATCAGGGGCTCTTGGAATATTTTTTTTGGAATGATCTAAAAAAACGAAGATGAAAGTGCTCTCAGATATTTTTTGGAGGAAGAAGAGTAAAGCACCAATTTTTTTGATTCTCTCTTAAACAAAAATTGCGGCTGCTATATGTTCTCTCCCCCCTCTCTCAACCACTAGGCTTTCTCGTTTTTTTTGTTTTATAGGTGACGGCCACAAAAATCAAAAGAGATGCGGCTTCATAATTTTTTCAGGCTTGCCTTGTTTTTTTTTGTTCCTTACATAGAAAGACACCCTGGGCTCCTTTTTGTATGGACTTTTGAATTCGGCCTGGAGACAATTAAACAATAAAACGAAGGGTTATCTAAAAATTAGGTCACAGGCTATATGAAGGGTACGTCATATATGAAGGGTTCTCTAAAACAATTAAACCAAGCCTAAATGAAGGTTACGGCTCCTTTGGGCTCTCTTTAAAAAAACGGGCCTACTCTCTGTACTTGATTTCCTTTGGCACATTTGTCTTCGTACCCGTCTTCCCACTATATGGTAGAAATGTGCTCTAATAGATATGAACCAAACCAAGTAGAGTATCACCTTCTCCCCATCATATTGGTCACGTCTCACAATGAGTCTCTTCAAGCTTTGCCTTTCCTGAAACACTTAACACACACGTTAAACACGTTCACACACATTTGTTATCATCAAAAACGAAGTTCATAGATCGTTGCTACCAACAATCTCCCCCTTTTGATGATGACAAACTAAGTATAAGATTTGAGCAATGAAATTCCAAATAGTGTGTGTGATAGTGTGGCGACAGTGGGTGACATGCAATGAGATGAAATGATGTGTGAACAATGATGTATAAAGTATATCAATATGCATGCTCCCCCTATTTTTGTGCTTCCCTTAATGCTCCCCCTTAATCAAACAATCATATATTTGCGAGCATTACAAAGATAGTACCAAATACCAAATACCAAATGCCAAATACCAAGCACACTGCCAAATACCAAGCACACCAAGCAAATACCAAATCTTCCCAACAAATTTTTCTCCCCCTTTGTTATCATCAAAAGGTATACCACGAAGTCAAAATCATATATTATGCAAAAAGAGTGTATTATTAACCATTACCAACAATTACATGCATACACTCATAGAATAATCACGTCAAAACCAATGAAATTAAACAACTACGAATTCAACACCAACGTGTACGTGCGATGATTATAATTGAAGCACATAGGGAGAATCATTTAAGAAAGTCAACCAAAACCAATCCACATTTTCCAAATAACAGTCTATCACCTAGAATTGATTTTTCCCACCTCATTAAAAAATGAGTTCAAGGTACCACACCCCAAAACATAGCCTATAAGGACTCTTAGATGTGGGGGTGGCATTGCTTGACGAGTAAGTACACCAACGCTAAAGTTTACCTATAAAGCTTATGTTGGATGCTCGTGGGTAATACCGTTGCCAAGGATTGTATCCATTTTACATACGGAGCAATTTTTTTTCATTTTTTTAAAAATACTTTTAACAACAATTTCTTTTGCTCAATTTTTATCCATGGCAAGGTATATCATATCCCTTAGATTGACAGTTAAGTTTTTCTCCTACATTCACTTTCCATACTACATAAATAATATCTCCAGATGTGCAACAATAATAATACATGTGGAAGTGAAGTAGGTGTAGAAATCACGTTATTTTCTAACATTGAATATGACATGAATATTTAGAAAGATGAACATGCGCATATAGCAGAGGAAATAATACAGAAATTTCTACATAAATACGAAAATCATTCATGAATACCTTTTTAATGAATCAAAGAGACAGATACACATGTAAGCACCATTTTTTTTGTTTTTCATTTTTTTTCATGAGGTACTAAAGCAAACATGAGATGCAAGCACAAAAAAAAACATGCACACAAAACAATGCAACTACTAGCACACAAACAACAAAAAAAGTTCAAGCACACAAGAAAGCATGTAGTCTCGTACTAATTTTTATCAATAATACCAATCTCAAGACGAAGACGACAAAAGTGAGCCTCAACCAAAGGTTTGGTGAATATGTCTGCAAGTTGTGATTCCGTAGGAACGAACTCCACAGACACATCCTCTTTAGTGAGGTGATCTATAAGAAAATGGTGTCTTACGTCAATATGTTTAGTGCGAGAGGGGTGTACGGGATTATTAGAAAGATCTATGGCACTCTTACTATCACATCGAAGAGGAAATCTTTTAAGAGCTAGTCCGTAATCAGATAATGTTTGCATCATCCACAGTACTTGAGCACAGCAACTGCCGAGGGCAATATACTCTGCTTCAGTAGTGGATAATGCAACACTATTTTGCTTACGGCTAGACCATGAAACTAAAGAGTGTCCTAGCATAAAACAAGTGCCACTAGTACTCTTTCTATCAGTTAAACTACCCGCATAATCAGCATCAGAATAACCCACCAAATCAAAATTTCCCCTAGAAGGATACCAAAGGCCTAAAGTAGGTGTACTAATTAGGTACCTAAAGATCCTTTAATGGCTTTCAAATGAGATTCTTTTGGGTTTGATTGAAAGCGTGCACACAAGCATACACCAAACATTATATCAGGCCTAGAAGCAGTCAAGTACAACAAGGAACCAATCTTACCTCGATATAGCTTTTGGTCCACTGCAACTCCTTGTTCATCTCTGTCCATTTTTGTGTTGGGACACATCGGCGTTCCAATTCCTTTAGACTTCTCCATCCCAAACTTTTTCAGAAGCTCCTTGATGTATTTGGTTTGAGATAGAAAGATGCCTTCCTTTCCTTGCTTTACTTGGAACCCCAGAAAATATTTTAGCTCTCCCACAAGGCTCATCTCAAACTGATCCTGCATGACTTTCTCAAACTTTTGACATAGAAGATCGTTAGTAGCACCATAAATAATGTCATCAACATAAATTTGCACAATGAGAAAATCTTCAGATTCATGCATCAAAAATAGTGTATTGTCAGCACTCCCCTTTTTAAAATTATTTTCCAACAAATATGTGCTTAGACGGTCATACCAAGCTCGTGGAGCTTGCTTAAGACCAAACAAAGCTTTTGCTAATTTATAAACATGGTTTGGAAAATTATAGCTTTCAAAGCCTGGGGGTTGCTCAACAAATACCTCTTCTTTTAGGTAGCCATTAAGAAAAGCGCTTTTTACATCCATTTGTTTCAGCTTGAGCCCTTTATAACTTGCAAAAGCTAGCAAGATTCTAATGGACTCAAGCCTAGCAACTGGTGCAAAAGTCTCATCTACATCAATTCCTTCAATTTGATTATACCCTCTAGCTACCAACGTAGCCTTGTTTCTAATAACATTACCAGATTCATCATGCTTATTTTTAAACACCTATTTAGTACCAACTACAGGATAATCAGTGGGTCTAGGTACTAGTTTCCAGACATTATTCCTGACAAATTGATTTAATTCCTTTTGCATGGCCAAAACCCAACTTTCCTCTTCTAAAGCAACATCTATAGTCTTAGGCTCTATTACAGAAATAAAGTCACCATAAATACATAGAGCACAAAGATCTCTAAAAGAGGAACGTGTGCGAATACCTACCGTAGGCTCACCTAGAATTAAGTCTGGTGGGTGATTTGGATTGAATCTCAGCTCTCCTCTGGTGACTGCTTCATCTTGTATTTCTGTCGTGTCTGTTTCAACTTCCTTTTGTATTTCAGGTTGCTCCTCATTAACTTTTGGAACGCTTTGTTGCTCTACATTTTCCTCTTCATTGTTCTGCCTGCAATCCAAAGAGTTTATATCAGATTCATCAAATTTTACATTTATAGATTCAACAATAGCAATGGTGCGTTTATTATAAATCATGTATGCTCTGCTTCTTGCTGAATATCCTACGAACACTCCCTCATCTGATTTTAATTCAAAGTGCCAAGCTGATCTGCAGTATTTAATATAAAGCACTTGCATCCAAAAACTCTAAAGTAAGAGACTTTCGGGGTGTTGCCATGCCATAGTTCATAAGAAGTTTTATTTAGTTTAGGTTTAAGCATAACTCTATTGCATACATGGCATGCTGTATTAATGGCCTCAGCCCAAAAAGACATAGGCAAGCTATATTCATTTAACATACTCCTAGCCATTTCTTTTAATGTGCGATTCTTTCTCTCGACCACCCCATTTTGTTGAGGTGTTCTAGGAGAAGAGAATTCATGTAAAATTCCTTTTTCAAAACAAAATTTTTCAAAAATAGCATTTTCAAACTCACCTCCATGAGTGCTTCTAATTTTTACAATGGAAGAATTTTTCTCATTAGAAACTTGTATGCAAAAGTTTTGAAAATGGTCAAATGAGTCTGATTTTTTGGCTAGGAAGTATACCCATGTATATCTAGAGAAATCATCCACCAATACTAAATAATACTTTTTACCTCCTAGGCTAGCAATGTCTGTTGGACCAAATAAATCCATGTGCACTAATTCCAATATACGTGTGGTGGCAACTTCATTAATGCTAGAGAAAGTAGATCTAGTTTGCTTACCTTTGGTGCATGCCACGCACAACTTACCATTCTCATATGTCTGATGTGGTAGTCCTCTTACCAAATTTTTGTTTTCCAGCTTCTTTATCAGTCCCATGCTTGCATGTGCTAATCGTCTATGCCATAGCGTGGCCTCTGCTTCACCTACAAGCAAGCATTTAGAAACAGTTAGTTCTTCAATCATAAGAGTATAAACATTATTCTTTCTATTTGCAGTAATAATAATGTCACCTATGGAGATATCAATGATTCTACAAATTTTTGCATCAAATTCAACTTTCATACCTTTGTTACACAGCTGACTGATAGAAATGAGTTTATGTTTCAACTTTTCAACCAATAGGACATCTGTAAGTTGAAAGGTGTCATTACCTACAACACCTTTACCAATTACCTTGATTTACCATTGTCCCCTAAGGTAACACTTCCTCCTTCATGCTTTGCAAGGCTAAGGAACTTTTCTCTTTCACCTGTCATGTGTCTTGAGCAGCCAGAGTCTAAGTACCACTCACACTTTTGTCCCTTAGCCGTGCCATGTACCTACACATAAGAAGAGCATGATATGTGTGACCTAGGAATCCAAATAGGTCCACTAGTGTTAGTCACTTTATTTTTTGGAACCCAAATTTGCTTAAATTTGATGTTGGTATTCCGATACTTGCAGTTATAATAAGCATGACCAACACCACCACATGTATAACATTTAGCAAACATGCTTCTTCCTACACCAGTTTCTTTTTGATTCTTTCTATTAATTCTAGGCCTCTCATCAGTTTTATTTCCATATCCCAAACTACGCCTGTTATTACCTTGTATCTGATTACCTAGAATAATGTCTAATGAATGCTTTCCACCACCAAATTTTTTTATAGACAATTCAAGATCAGATATTTTAGACTTTAAAAACAAGTTCTCATTAACAAGCATGGTACATTTACTAATGAAGGCCTTTTTGTTCTCTTCCTCACTCTTTTTCAGATTAGCCATCTTCTTTTCTAGCTCTTTATTTTCCTTTATTAGCATGCAAATCTTCTCATTTAGTAATTCATTTTCAACTTCTAGCTTAACCATATTTAGTTTAAACATGCTAATGTCTTTAAGCAAAGTAGAGCAATTCAGACACTCAGTTTCAGTAGGCATACAAGATTTTCCCTTTTCCAAAGAGCTAATAGTAGAATTACATGTGTTTCAGAGTGTTTTCTCACTACAAAGCGTTGACCGTGGATAACCCGGTCAACGTGGTCAAGGGGCCCGTTTAGGTCCCTCGGGCGAGTCGAGTTGGTGCAGTTGAGGCTCGAGTCGATCCAGCAAGCGACGTGGAGCGCGTCGACTGGATTGAATCGGAGTCCTCGGCCGTTGGCAGGGCGAGGGGTAGCCTCGGCCCGGGTCGAGACGCTCGGCCTCGGTCGGTTGCACTCGGCCTCGGCGGTCGGACGACGAGGGGAAGCCTCAATCGTCCAGCGGGTTGCGTGGTCGACGAGGGGCGGAGGGGAAGCCTCGGCCCGTGGATCTAATGCCCTCCTCCGTAGACGAGAACGCTCGTCAGGGGGCCGGACCTTGGTTCTGGCCAAATCCCCTTCGATGCCTAAGTCAGACAGAGATCTGAAAGAGGAGGCCCGGCGGAGACGGTTCGACTCGTGAGGAGATCGGAACGGCGTCTCACGGCGCGAGCGGGGGAGGAAGGAAATGAAATGGGGGAACTAGGTCGTTGATGGAGTACCTTAGGTTCTAGATACCTGAGAGGCGGTCCCTTGTCCTGTCGTCCTCCTAGCCCCTTTATAGACCTCCGCCGTGATTGTCTCCGACCCACGTCGCTCGTCCGCCCTCAATCGTGCCCCCTCAATCCGCCCCCCCCCCCCCGTCGCCGCTCCCTGCGCTATGCCAGCACCTCCCTATAACTGCCATTAAGTGGTAGCGGGATCGAGGGGGCGGTTATCACAGGAGTGGGCGAGTGACCGGTATCTTACCGGGGCTGGGCCGGATCGACTTTTGGGGGGGTCCCCCCTAGGGCCTTATCGAGTGGGCTCGAGTGCACAGATGGGCTTTTGACCGGCGGTCGGGTCTCTGGGCTCGTGTCTTTCGGGCCTCGGGTAAATAGGCGTAACAATTGCCCCCATCGGTCGGGTTGATCGGCTTCGGCTGGTTCGGCTCGGCCGATGTGACTTCCGCCGACTTTGATAGGCTCGTCGGTCGATGCCGACTCATTTATTAGTCGTCGTCATGTGTTGGTCCGTTCGATACTTTTAAGGCACGGGCTCCGGAGCGTCGTCGGTCCTCTTATGCTGCCACGTGTAGCTGCGAGCTTATCCTCATTGCTCGCGGGGTCGTCGTAAGTTGAGAAGCCGAGGGGTTCGTGAGCCGTCCTCGGTGGGGTCGATCGGCCTGGGCTTGCTCGGTTCGACCGCTGTGCCTCCTAGGATTCCGAGTGGCGCTTTAATCGAGGCGTGGTCATAAATGTAGGTCATGATGAGGCAGATCGATTGGACTTCCCTTGGCGTCGATTTCGAAACGCCGCCGGTTCTTCGAGTCCTGCCACGCGTTCTTGTCAGGCACTTCGAATTCGTCCCTGTGTCCGGTATATAAGATCCCCAGCTGCTTTGATCTCCACTTCTTTCTTGCTCTTCCCATTGTTCTAGGTTTTCCACAAATCGGAGTTTCCCGTCGCCCTTGCTTCCTCGTCTCCCCAAACTAGTTAAAAGGTAATTTCTTTCTCGCTCTCGTATTATGGCTGCTCTTAGGATAGGCGGTTCTGGTCGAGGGGCGAGGGATTCTCCAGAGTCCAGGCGGGGC
This sequence comes from Scilla litardierei, assembly GCA_030789695.1. Classification (NCBI taxonomy): domain Eukaryota; kingdom Viridiplantae; phylum Streptophyta; class Magnoliopsida; order Asparagales; family Asparagaceae; genus Scilla; species Scilla litardierei. Next base: position 104,955,752 of record CM061134.1, on the reverse strand, counting down.
AGGCCTCGGCTAGTGGGATCAGGTTCCTCTTCCGGGAGTCGTCCCCTCCGAGATAAGGGGAAGGGGAAGCTATTCCCAGACTACGCCTGTGATGACGTGGCGTCGGCTGCCGTGCGTCTTAACGTGCCCCCGGTTGTCCTCCGTACGCCGTCGAGGACCGTTCCTTCGGCGGTCACGGAGATCCGGGAAAGGTATCTCTGCTTCCCGTACGATGTCCGAGTTCCATTCGTCGACGAGCGGATTTGCCTTCCGAGGAGCAATGAAGTCGGTGTCTACGTCGAAATGTTTCGCCTGGGTCTTCGTTTCTCGCTCAATCCCTTCCTTATCCAGGTCATGGAGTATCTCATGGTGCCGCTTTGCCAATTTACCCCTTGCTCGATTGCGGTACTGACGGGCTTCGCCACGCTCTGCTGTACCCGCGGCCTGGAGCCGTCTCTCCCCCTTCTCTTTCATTTTTACCAGATCCAGACGGTCGGCCCGGGGTCATGGCTGCAGCTCCGAGCCCGCTCGGGGAGGGAATGCCTGATCGGGCTGCCCCGCTGGTCGGGGGATTGGAGTTCAGATTACGTCTTTGTGGTCTTCCTGGGGGATGCCCAGATTTTGACAAGTTGGGGCGGGTCTGTCCAGCCTCGCCCGCCGCTAGCTCTCTCAGATGTCGACCGGGCAGCCGTCGCGCTGCTGTCGACCCTCCCCTTGGAGTCGAAGTCCATCTGGTCCTTGTTGGACGACCTACTCTTGAAGGCCGTCTTGTGGTCTCCGGGTAGGTCACCTTCTCCGTCTTGAATCGCCCTGTGACTCATCCTGATTTTGGTTTCCCTTGCAGGGATGGCTGGCCACGAGTTCGTCCGCGACGTCGATGAACTGATACGCCGCGGAGCTGCTCGGAGCCGTGGTAGTACCTCTGGAAGGGCACCTCGGCGGACCGTTGAGGAGGAAGTGCGCCGAGCCGAGCCTTCTGTGGGTAAGGTGGTGGTCGCGCCTCCCGCCTCTTCTTCTGGCGATCCCCTTCCCGGGGTGGTCACAAGGGCCGGACCCGCCCCGTCAGCCCATGAGGCAGGGGATAATGACGGGTCCGGTGCAGTCCCTCCTGCCCTTGGCGCGCCCCCTCAGGTTCCCGAGGGTGGGGATGGTGCGAGGCAGAAGCGTTCCCCTCCGGCGCCTTCGGAGCCCCACGGTGGAAAGAAGAGGAAGGAGGACGTGGATCCCTCCAGTCCGGCGGGTTCCGCGCTTCCTGTGGCGACCACCGGGGATCCTTCGGTAGCCTTGTCGACCACCCCCCTCGCAGCGTCCTCGCCCGTATCACCTGGGATCGGGGCCTTGTTGGCGAGCAATATGGCTTCCCTCGTCGTCCTGGGGAGCTCGATGTTTGTCAACCGAGCCCTGGCCCAGCAGGTCGCTGAGGTCTCCGTCCCTCCCCGGGACCGCAGCCTCCTCAAGAAGATCCCTGCCGACAAGATGTCGGATTCCTTGGTCTAGATCCTTCAACAGGTTCGGTTATCTGGCTATCCTCTCCTTCCTTTGATCCTCTTCTTAGCCCATGTCTCGTCTTTCCAGGGTTCAGCGCTCGCTGTGGAGTTGCAGTGTCGAGCCGTCCGCTTGAGGGAGCTGGAGGAGTCCTCCATGAGGGCCCAGGAGCGGGCCGGGGCGACGGAGGTGGCTATGACGGAGGCCCAGATGGAGTCTCGGCATCTCAAGCTCCGTGTGGCCGAGCTGGAGGGACGAGTGGGTGACCTCTAGGGAAAGCTGGATGACGTCCGTCGGTCGGCTGAGGAAGCGGCGGAGTCGTTCTGCCTGGAGAGGGAGGAGCTTCAGAGGGAGCTGTCGGATCGGCACCAGGTGACGCGGCTTGCAGAGGAGGTGGAGAGGGGCGTCGTCGAGACCCTGGGGAAGAGGATCTTCGAGGTTCTCAGGGAGGCCTTCGGTGCGTATGAAGACCTTATCGCCCCCCGGATCGTCGAAGTCATCCAGTCTTCCTTCCGGGAATGTGCGGAGCGTGTTCGGCAAGCCCCTCCGCCGGTCGATCCCCCTCACTCCGAGCAGGGCGAAGTGCCCGAGGATGTGTCCTCCCGAGCCCGGGCTCCCTAAGCCGTCCCTCCCGGCCTTATCCTCAAATTTTTTAGCATCCGCTTCGCTTTGGGCCAGTCTACTTGAAATGGGTCCCTGGCCCCCGCTATCTCCTTCGGCTTCGCTACCAGCTCCGTGGCCAATAATTGCTGGTTGCATGGCTGCTAGCTTGGGCTAACTACTTTGGGTCTTTTGCCAACCAATTTTGTTCTGTCGGTGTCGATCTAGCTTCTGTAGGTGATGAGCTCTGTCATTCGTCGTGAGTGGATTATTTGTAGAGAGTTTCCTTCGTCTTGATCCCCTGTAAATAAGACACGTTTTTGTACCCTGGTTAACTGTTATAAACGAAATTGACTTACTCGGACTTCTAGTGTATTTTGCGTTGCTGCCTCGTTCTTGGCCTAGGATTGGATGTCGTTCACGTTGGCTGGGGGAATTGCCCCCAGACTTATGGGCGCAGGAGTCGGTCTGCAAGGGCAGTCGGCGTCCGCGCTGGCTGGGGGAAGTCCCTCGACTTAGAACCGGTCGGCGTCCGCGCTGGCTGGGGGAATTGCCCCCAGACTTATGAGCGCAGGAGTCGGTCGGCGAGGGCGAAGCTCCTCAGCTTGGGACCGGTCGGCGTCCGTGCCTGCTGGGGGAACTGCCCCCAGACTTATAAGCGCAGGAGTCGGTCGGCAAGGGCAAAGCTCCTCGGCTTAGGACCGGTTGGCGTCCGTGCTGGCTGGGGGAATTGCCCCCAGACTTATAAGCACAGGAGTCGGTCGGCGAGGGCGAAGCTCCTCGGCTTGGGACCGGTCGGCGTCCGTGCCTGCTGGGGGAACTGCCCCCAGACTTATGAGCGCAGGAGTCGGTCGGCTAGGGCAAAGCTCCTCGGCTTAGGACCGGTTGGCGTCCGTGCCTGCTGGGGGAGCTGCCCCCAAACTTACGAGCGCGGGATTCGGTCGGCGAGGGCAAAGCTCCTCGGCTTAGGACCGGTCGGCGTCCGTGCTGGCTAGGAGAACTGCCCCCAGGCTTCCAAGCGCAGGAGTCGGTCGGCGAGGGCAGTGTCCCCCTTCCTCTTCCAGGGAGGCAGCGGCCTTCATTCTTTTGCACTATTAGTGAAATGTCAACTCCGTCGAGGATTTAAGAAAAGACAAAAGGGAATGCAATTGTACTCTTAAGAGCCCTGTCGGACTGGTACATTTGGAGGAAAGGAAATAAGGAATAAAGCTAGACAGAGGGATGTGAACCTAGATAATCCCCTCGGACCAGGCTACGACTGGGGGAGAGAGCTCGCCCACTCACTCTACGATGCGGAGGGGTCCTTGGACGGTGTTGATCTTCTTCCCCTTGTCCGGCTGCATGGAGGTCCCTTCCCCATGGGCCGGCTCATCGGCTAAGCCCCTGGCGTGCCCCCGACTCATCAGCTTCTCAATGTCCTTCTTCAAATGCCAGCAGTCCTCAGTGTCGTGGCCGTCGTCCTTGTGGTACTTGCAGTATTTCTCCTTCTTCCCACCTCTTTTCGCCCTCGGTGGGGGGCGATCGGTGCGTTCTTCCTTCTGTACTTGGGCGAGGACGGCGTCTGGGGTGGCGTCTCTCGTACCTTCTCCGCGCTGCCTGTTTCTCGGCCTCATCTCGGTCCGACATCCTTCGGGGCTGCCTCGTCCGTTGTCGCCGCGCTTGGACCCTCGAGTGGCTTTTCTTGCATCCACAGCCAAGGCCTCCTCGGTCAACATGAAGCGCTCGGCCCTTGCCATGATCCCGGGGAGGTCCTTCGGGGGATCGTTGTGCAGGGACTTCTTGAGGCCTCTGTGGCGAAGCCCTTTCTTAAGGGCCGTTTGGACCACCAGGTCGGGAGGGCTGTTCACGTTCAGCCTCTCCGCGTTGAAGCGGCGCATGAACTGCCGGAGCGGCTCGGCCGGGCCTTGCACTATGTTGAACAGATGTTCAACATCAGGCTTGATCTGCCTCCCTGCCATGAACTGCTTGCAGAACAACTGGGTGAGTTCCTCAAAGCTGTCGATGGAGCGGCTGGGCAGGCTGCGGTACCAGGTCCTCGCCGCTCCCCTGAGAGTAGAATAGAAGCCTCGGCAGAGCAGGTCATCGTCAGCTCCTTGGAAGGACATGTCCCCCTCGTAGTCCATTACGTGGTGTCCCGGGTCCCCTATCCCGTCGTACTTCCCCAGCGCCGGGATCCTGAATCGAGAGGGGACCCGTGCGTCGGTTATTCTCTGTGATAGGGGGCACCGGTCTCCGTGGATGCCTCCGGGGATTCGATAGTCGCCTGCCTCTGGCTCGTTCGGTGGTGGAGGGTGCACAGGCGCCGGCGGGGCTGGCTCCGCGGCCCTCGCCACGCTGGGGGTCGGGCTGACCCGGCGCTCCCGGCTCCTCCGGCGGGAGCTCCTGCTCTGCCGTGATCGGTCTCTCGAGTGGTGTCGTTCGCTTCTCCTGCGGCGGGACGACCGTGTCTGACGAGATGATGCAGTCATCGATTCGCCCTCTGTCCCTTCGGTTTCTCTTCGGCTCCTTTCACGATAAGGGGAGGGGGCGCGTGATCTCGCCTGACGGGAGTCAGAGAGTGTGAACCGACGATCCGCGTTCGGTTTTTTTGGTCTCATGGTCGTCGACCACGACGGATCGCAAGAGCGGGGGACCCCCCGCCCATCGATGGCCATCGCCCAACGTGCCTCCGTTGGATGGTGCGGGGCCGACGAGCTGATGTACCGTCGCGACCAGCGTCTGGAGGCTCGCGTTGGTCTCCTGAGCCAGGGCACGGAGCTGTCCCTGTGTGGCCAGTTCTGAGCCGCCGGTCTCTTCGGTTGAGGGGGCGGAGTGATCGCCGACGGTCGTGTCTTCGGGGTTGCCGTTGGATGCGCCATTCCCCTCCTCTGGGATGGGGGGCATGCGCTTCCTTCCATTGCTGGCTCGTGCCATTGTTGGTGTGGTTTGCTTCTTCGTGGGACAGTTTTCGGTTCCCACAGACGGCGCCAGATGTTTCAGAGTGTTTTCTCACTACAAAGCGTTGACCGTGGATAACCCGGTCAACGTGGTCAAGGGGCCCGTTTAGGTCCCTCGGGCGAGTCGAGTTGGTGCTGTTGAGGCTCGAGTCGATCCAGCAAGCGATGTGGAGCGCGTCGACTGGATTGAATCGGAGTCCTCGGCCGTTGGCAGGGCGAGGGGTAGCCTCGGCCCGGGTCGAGACGCTCGGCCTCGGTCGGTTGCACTCGGCCTCGGCGGTCGGATGACGAGGGGAAGCCTCAATCGTCCAGCGGGTTGCATGGTCGGCGAGGGGCGGAGGGGAAGCCTCGGCCCGTGGATCTAATGCCCTCCTCCGTAGACGAGAACGCTCGTCAGGGGGCCGGACCTTGGTTCCGGCCAAATCCCCTCCGATGCCTAAGTCAGACAGAGATTTGAAAGAGGAGGCCCGGCGGAGACGGTTCGACTCGTGAGGAGATCGGAACGGCGTCTCACGGCGCGAGCGGGGGAGGAAGGAAATGAAATGGGGGAACTAGGTCGTTGATGGAGTACCTTAGGTTCTAGATACCTGAGAGGCGGTCCCTTGTCCTGTCGTCCTCCTAGCCCCTTTATAGACCTCCGCCGTGATTGTCTCCGACCCACGTCACTCGTCCGCCCTCAATCGTGCCCCCTCAATCCGCCCCCCCGTCACCGCTCCCTGCGCCATGCCAGCACCTCCCTATAACTGCCATTAAGTGGTAGCGGGATCGAGGGGGCGGTTATCGCAGGAGTGGGTGAGTGACCGGTATCTTACCGGGGCTGGGCCGGATCTACTTTTGGGGGGGTCCCCCCTAGGGCCTTATCGAGTGGGCTCGAGTGCACAGATGGGCTTTTGACCGGCGGTCGGGTCTCTGGGCTCGTGTCTTTCGGGCCTCGGGTAAATAGGCGTAACAACATGCAACAAGTTTCTTTTTAATTTCATCAACTTCTAATGACATATTATAATTGTCTTGTTGCAATTCAAAATTAGCATTTTTAAACTTCTCTACATGGGATTCTAGTAACTCAACAATTGATTCCAACCTTTCAATTTTATTTTGCATTTCTTTAAAAGTAGTCACAAGTTGAACTTTAGTTAAAGATATTACCTCATCTAGTTGTCCCATCAGGCAAAGAGAGGAGAGTGCAACTTCCTCGTAAGATTCATTCTCGCTGTCCATATCCCATGTGAGCATCAAAGATTTCCCCTTTTGCTCCGCAGCGTTGTTCTTTCCTTGAGGGCATTGCTTCATAAAGTGTCCCTGCTTTTTGCATTTAAAGCAAATAACTGGATCAGTAGTAGTCTGCTCAAAAGATTTATTATTAGAATTAAATTTAGAGCGATTAAACCTTTTCAGCATCTCTGATCTCCCGTTGCCAGTTCTGATATATTTCTTGAAGCTTCTCACCAAAAAAGCCTTCTCCTCATCTCCATCTTCATCCTCTTTAGCCTGAAGGGCTATTGCCTTTGAAGTCTTCATTTCATCTTTCTCTCTCAGTTCAATGCTCTGCAACTCCAGCTCGTGGGACATCAGGTTCCCTATCAGATCCTCCACTTTCATCTGCGATAAATCCCTTGCTTCCTGAATAGCTGTAATTTTAGGGCGGAAGGAGCTAGGCAGCGCTATCAAGATCTTTCTGATTTGTTCTAGGCTTGAGTACAGTTTTCCAAGAGAAGTGGATTTGTAGATGATGTCTGTGAACCTCGCAAACATCTCTTTGATAGACTCTGATGGAAGCATGCAGAAGCTTTCATAATCAGTACTGAGCAGCGCAAGTCTGGACTCCTTAACATGTGATGTACCCTCATGAGTCACCTCCAGAGTATGCCAAATTTCCTGTGCAGTTTGACATTGAGATATACGGTTAAACTCAGCTTTATCTAAAGCACAAATTAATGCATTCATAGCTTTATTATTCAATGAAAAACACTTCTTATCAAAGTCATCCCACTTATCTTCTGGTTTTATCATTTCATTATTAGCAACATTAATGGTGGGAGGTTTATAGCCTTTTTCTACAATGCTCCATACATCATAATCAACAGCATCTAAATAAATCCTCATCCTAGTTTTCCAATACGCAAAATCAACACCGTTAAACTTAGGGGGACGAGAAATAGATTGACCCTCAGCAAAAGCAGAATCAGACATATTCATAGACATGATCAACTAGGCTAGTTCCTCTAAACTTGCTCTGATACCACTTGTTGGATCTGGATCTAAGCCTAGAGGGGGGTGAATAGGCTTATAAAAATTCTCGTGCAACCCACGAGAAATCACACGCAGTTATAGCACGATCAACCAGACGCAGAGTATAGAAAAGCAGTCACAGCATGCACATGCGATATACCCTGGTTCGGTCGCACCCACGACCTACATCCAGCCCCAAAAGCAATACTAGATTATTAAAGTTAACTGGTACAAGCTGTAGCTAGGGCACCAACCCTACACTCACCTGGCTCTCAGCACCTGCACTCACCACAGTGCCCAAACAATAACAATACTAGTAAAGCTCTCTCTTGGCTAGCCCTAACTAGCCAAGTCCCCAAACAAATAATAAATTGTTCTACAAAGATTACCACACCAATATCACAAACTATAATAAAGTATGAGTTTAGAATTGCTCAGTTGTGACGGTGTCGATGTCTCTGTCGTTCAGCACATGGTCAGATCAATCTGACAAGTAGTAGTCTCCTCTATAGTCACGGTAGTGTAGGACATTCCTCTAGGAGACTTGCGGCATCCTACTCTCTTGAACAAAACTTGGGGCAGCCTTGTTAGTTGAAACTTGCGACTGATTCTGAGATTGGAATCTTGGAGTTTTGATTCAAAGACTGCGGCCTGTGCATATATGAGCTCTTGGAGATTGATGTGTACTTTTAAAATACTTCTGCTACTTGAGAAATAACGAAGGGAACAACAATTGATTTGGCCTTCTCTGATTGAAAGAAGATTGCGGCCTCTTGGAAAATCGCAAGGAAAAGATGTGAAATTTTTAGGCTGCCAGCTTGGAACTTTAAAATTTAAAGGCTGTTGTGATTTCAATCAAAATGCGGCCATCACAACCAAGAATTGCGGCTGTGTGTTTTTAATCAGGGGCTCTTAGAATATTTTTTTTGGAATGATCTCAAAAAAACGAAGATGAAAGTTCTCTCAGATATTTTTTGGAGGAAGAAGAGTAAAGCACCAATTTTTTTGATTCTCTCTTAAACAAAAATTGCGGCTGCTATATGTTCTCTCCCATCTCTCTCTCTCTCAACCACTAGGGTTTCTCGTTTTTTTTTGTTTTATAGGTGACGGCCACAAAAATCAAAAGAGATGCGGCTTCATAATTTTTTCGGGCTTGCCTTGTTTTTTTTGTTCCTCACATAGAAAGACACCTTGGGCTCCTTTTTGTATGGACTTTTGAATTCGGCCTGGAGACAATTAAACAATAAAACGAAGGGTTATCTAAAAATTAGGTCACATGCTATATGAAGGTTACGGCCTATATGAAGGGTTCTCTAAAACAATTAAACCAATCCTAAATGAAGGTTACGGCTCCTTTGGTCTCTCTTTAAAAAACGGGCCTACTCTCTGTACTTGATTTCCTTTGGCACATTTGTCTTCATACCCGTCTTCCCACTATATGGTAGATATGTGCTCTAATAGATATGAACCAAACCAAGTAGAGTATCACCTTCTCCCCATCATATTGGTCACGTCTCACAATGAGTCTCTTCAAGCTTTGCCTTTCTTGAAACACTTAACACACACGTTAAACACGTTCACACACGTTTGTTATCATCAAACACGAAGTTCATAGATTGTTGCTACCAACAGTTACGTCTTCCATTCCTTCCCCAGGTTGCACATTGACCACCTTCCCCTGCCGCCCACTTAGGCGAGCAGGATATCCCTGCATCCCAGGGAGACTATGAGGCTGGCCCCAGTCACACCACCCCGACCTCTGGCCCTATCACTTCTAAGGGTATGACTGAGGCACTGTTAAGCCTAGATTCTGGTGCCGGCATGACCATTGCCGCCGGCACCACTTCCGCTTCACGTCCCTCCTCCACTTCCACTGTTCGCCGTAAGGTCTCCGCTCGTCTCGCTCTAGAGACCGAGTTGGCTTCCTTGCACGCTATCGTGTCGTCCTCTGCCTCCTCGGTCCCATCCTCCTTTTCCTTCCTTACTCACCCACGTTTCCTCACACTTGAGAGGAACGTGGCCGCCATCCTTTGTCTTCTCACTCACGTACACGGCCCACCTCCACCCACTCCCCCACTCTCTCCCCCTCGACGATCCTCACCTCCCCCATCACACCCCTCACCACATCCATCTCCCCCTCGGCGATCATCCCCCCCCACCCGCATCCACTTCCATTCCCGTCCCCACATCTCCACCCACGACCATTTCTATTCACCCTACACTTCCATCCACTTCCGTCACCCCATACGTGCGCCGCAAGAAATTGCAGGTGCGATCACGATCACTTCCCCTTACATCCTCTACTACCACCGTCTCTACCGCCGTATCCATTCCATCTACCACCGCTTTGATCGCCTAACTTCCTCCGCCACCACCCACCATCGACACTGCACCCCTCATTCACACCCCCACTGCACCCATTCCTCCTCCACTTTCTCCACTTCTCCGCACACCCACCGCCTCTCCCGTCCACACGCCCACATCCTCTTCCGAGGAGGGGGAGGACTCGTCCTCTTACTGCATTCTGATTTCCTTCTTTTTCTGATTTTCCCCTTGCATATTTCTGCATCATATCATTCATATCATCTTGCTAGCTTTGACATGTCTAGCTTGGGGGAAATCGTGTTTTGTATTTTTTGTCGTGTAGTGTCTGTGTGTCTGTTCACCCGTGTCGTTCGGTTGTGTCTTTTGTTTCCTTTCTATTTTTCACTTATGTGTTTCTTTTTCTTTTTCTTTATTTTTCAGTTTCGTTTGTGTGTTTTGTATGTTTTTCATTTTCTTGTGTCGGTGCGTACCCCCCTCATTATCATTGCCCTCCCATATTCACTTTTATTGCATTGAGGGCAATGCAAGATTCAGCTTGGGGAGTTGCACTTCGTGCGTCATTTATATCGTTTTTCTTCGTTTTTGAGTTGTTTTCCATCGTGGTTTTCTTTTTTCTCCTCTTCTTTTGTCCCCTCTCCTAGAGATGACCCCAAATGATGAATTGCCACAAGATCACACATACACACACATTGCATAGCTTCGACGATCACGTTCACTAACCCTAGGAAGTCGAGTCCCACTGCATTTCATGCTTCGTGGGTCCATTTTGCTTTTGTGTGAGTCGTACGTCGAGTCTAGCTTATTGTGTGCTTCTACTATGTGATTTTGATTTATATAACTACCCTTGATTGGCCCCTAGGTTATCATGCTTCGATTTGAATATGTGGTATTTGTTTCTCCTGTCTGCTTCTGCATGATATATATATATACTAGTCATAACCCGTGCCCGAGGGCACGGTTCATTTAAGATTTTTCTCCGCGAAATCTTTGTTCCCCAAGAAATTATTTCCACGGCCAAAATTGCGTGCAACAACAAATTAGCGTAAAAATATTTAGTGGCACGGACACCTTCGGTGCGGAACAACAAATTCGACGCGGGCGCCTTCGACACGGAACAACAAATTAGCATAAAAAATCGGCGCAGAACAACAAATTAGCGTAAAAAATTTCATTCGGCTCGAGAAATTATTCTCATCTTTGCCCTATAGATCGAAGAGACGGTGGGCCCCGCGTTGACAGAGAGATCATTCGATCTGCAGCAGATATGTTATTCCACCGCGAAATCTTTGTTCCCCAAAAAATTATTTCCACGGCCAAAATTTAAAAGAACAACAAATGAGCGTAAAATATTTAGCAACATGTGCACCTACGTCGTGGACGCCTTCGACGTGGAACAATTCGGTGTGGAACAACATCTTCGGCGCAGGTGCCTTTGGCGCAGAACAGCGCGGGAGCACCTTCAGCGCGGAACAACAAATTCGGCGTGGAACAATGAGCGGCGCATTCGGCGCAGAACAACAAATTCGACGTTGGCGCCTTTGGCGAGGAACAACAAATTAGCGTAAAAAAATTAGCGGCACAAGCACCTTCGACGTGGGCGCCTTTGGCGCGGAACAACAAATATGGTGTGGGCGCCTTCGGCGTGGAACAACAACTTTTGCGCGGGAAACAACAAATTCGACGCATGCGCCTTCAGTGCAGAACAACACGTGAGCGTATTCGGCGCGGAACAACAAATTCGGCGTGATCGCCTTCGACGCGAAACAACAAATTCGGCGCGGGCACCTTCGGCGCAGAACAACACATGAGCGCATTCGACACAGAACTACAAATTTGGCACGGGCCCCTTCAGTGCGGGCGTCGGTTGTTGGCGCGGAACAACGTATGAAAGCATTCGGTGCGAAACAACAAATTAGCGTAAAAAACTTTAGCGGGAACCTCCGGCGAGGAACAACAAACCTCAAGGTATTTTTCAGTGACTGTATTAACTTAAATTTTTTTTACGCAAATTTTTTACTTTGTTTGATTTAATGGATCATATTTCTCCACAATCTTTCCCAATACACTTTTAATTTCAAAGTTTTGGTTCCCAATACACTTTTCCCACCCAAATTTAACCTCCACAATTTTCCCAATACACTTTTAATTTTAAAGTTTTGGTTCCCAAGACGCTTTTCCGACCACAATTTAAGTTTTCCCACTAAAATCTTCACTAAATCCAATCTCAACGATTGATTTACCAAGATCAAATCCCAGCTGCTCTTTATCTTGTTATAGTCAGCCCTAGAATTCAAAAAAGGATGTCAAAGGTATAATAGATCCCCTTCAAAATCTTGGATCCCCTAATTTTACACGCTCAGCAATAATTAAAAGCAAAAATTTTTATTAAGTTACCCTTAAAAATTTTAGGTCTTCAAATTTTAGTTTCATAAAGAATTAGTTCCCCTAAAAATTTTCAACAATTTATTTTTGCATCAAAATTTAGTTCACAACTGGAAATTTAGTTTCCCTCAAAAAATTTAGTTTCTCTCAAAATATAAGTCCATTCTGATTTAGTGGACCCCAAAATTTTAGGGCCCCCCCAAAATTTTAAGTTCCAAAAATTATAGTTTCCCCAAAATTTAGTTCCCACAAAAATTTTAGTTCAATCCAACATTTTGTTCCCTAAAATTTAGGTCCCTCATGATTTAGTTCTTCTCAAAATTTTAGGGAATTTTTCCTAAAATTTTCACTTTATAAAAAATTTAGTTCCACTCAAAATTTTGTTAGCTTTAGAGAATGTAGTTCTTTCCAAAATTTTAGTCTCTCAAAAATTTAGCTTTAGAGAATGTAGTTCACCAACATACACCATATATAATTAATATAACACATCTTATGTATGTAGCTATGATAAAATCACTACCTTAAATTTTGACCCATCAGACGTGGCCAGAAAGTGAATCAAATAGAGAATAAGTGAAGAAATTAGAATACAAAAACACAAAAACAACTAAAATCAACAGCATAGGACAAAAGAAACTTAGTTCACAACAAAATGATCCCCTTTCCTCTCACATGCATAACAATCTCATACTAACATAGTAATAAGCTTCTACTACTCATGCACTTAAACAAAACAAAATATCGGTACTGACATGATGAAGAGATTACATTAGAGAAACAAAACAAAACTTCCACGCATCAGCTTCATATTCATAAGACCTAACATAAAATTACAATGGATTTGATTTCTTTATCACATAAACCCCATAAATAACCTCTAGTTTACTCTAAGAACCATGTCCTTGTGAGAATAACATTCCTCGCATTGCGCTAGTCTCTCCCCTTGAGAATCCTCCTCTGCTCCCTCATACACTGAGAATGAAGAGATCTGGCTTCTAGCAGGCTATTTAGCCAGCCATTCATGTGGATGGACTTGATCATCAACGTCTTCTTCTTATTCATTTGCATTATATTGATCTACTACATTTGCAATGGCCCAGCAAAGTTTGGAGCACTCAAATATGTTAAAAGGAGTAGACTGCATGTGGACTCTGCATTGACATTGGCCTCTGGGATCAGCCTTGAAGCATGGGGAAGCCTTTTAGAGCATGAAGAATATGGTGATGAAGATTGGTCGTGTACTCTCGTGTGAGAACTTGGGCTCCCATTTTATTTCCTCTGCCTGGCAAAAGACCACACATCTTCCTCAAAATCCTAAAAATTGGGCAACAATTTGTGTTATTCATAATTGATACTGGTAGGGGAAAAAAATTGAGGAAGTACAGACTGTACAATTGGTCCAACAGACTGGTTTTATGCAATATATTCTCAAAAAACTGTCTTTTTTGTATTACAATCCGTGATGTTCATTTACAATTTACATTGATTTTGATCATATGCAGAACTATGAAAAGTTTTGGAGCTTTTTGTATATAGTGACTGTATCCATGTCTGTAAGAATAACCAACCTGAATATTCCAAGTATATGCAGACCTTTTTGCATTGCTACATCCCTCCACATGAGCAGAACTGCTCCAGCACCATCACTCACTTGATAGTCCTGTTATAGGCATATCTCAATTTTGGCATTGCCTATAATCAAATTTCTAACATCACTATCTGAATTTCAGTATGTCCCCACACCAAAATAGCATATCAAATTTCAAATGTCCAAACTTTCAAAATAGCGTATCAAACTTGCAAAATACATGATATTCTTAGTAGCAAGCAGGAAAATTGACAAAATTCAAAAAAAATTGTATATTTGAATTTCAGGGACTAAAATTTCAGAGATATATGAAGTTGAATGTTGGTATATGAATGATATTAAAAACATATACAAAAGTCTATGTTGAAAGATATTAGAATGATATTAAATATTTAGTATCAATGCTAAACAGGACAAATTGGGACAAATTTGATCATTCTATTCATTGATGCAAAATATTCCAACTGCATGATTGAAAAAGTTGCTCATTCTCAACAAAACACTTTTTTAAAATTTAAAGGGTTTCAAAATCCAATTTTTAGCATCATATTGCAAAAAAACACCATCAGTCAAAATTTCCTTTGAAAACTGAGCATTAGTGAAAAAAACACCATCAGGCAAAAAAACACCAAATATGAGCATTTCATTTCACAAAACACCATCATTCAAAATTTGAGTCATTTGAAAATTGAGCATTTCATTTCCCAGTTTCAAAATTTTAAGTAAGTCAAACTATATTCAGGTTCCAAAATAGTTTGAAAAATGAGCAAAAATTTTTTTCCTTGGTTTCAGTTTGAGATGCTGCCTGAACATGGGGGGTATTCAGTGTCAAAAAAATGTGCATGCTAATCAGTTTCAAGACACAGCCTGAGAAATTCAAGATGAAAATGAATACAAAAAACTCGAGTAATTTCAAGATGAAACCAAGTTTCAAGATGATGCTTCAATTTTGCAACATCTTGTATTTAGTGCAGAACAAAGATGATGCTTCAATGCTTCAATTTTTGAAACCAAAATGAAAACATGTGGGGTGACAAAATTTTTTTTGCTCTTGCTATGTCCTGATATTGAAATTGAAAATTGAACCTAATTGAAACCAAACTCATTCAGCCTGAAATTGAAACTTAACATTGAACTTAACATTGACATTAACATTGAAATTTTTATCATTATGTGTCATATGAATCTTAACATTTTGACTCATAACATTGAAACTGTGAAATTTTGACTCATAACATTGAAACTTAACATCATGTATTAAATTTGACTCATATGAAATTAACACAATTATATACAACATGTAGGGAAATGTTAACATTGATACATGATGTATATGATTCTCATATGAAGTTTTGACTTCATAACATCCTGTATTTGAAATTAACACCTGGAGGGAAATTTTGACTCATAACATCAACATTTTAACTCATAACATCTCATATTATGAAAATACAAAGTGAAATTGAATTTCACATCTCAATTTGTTAAAACTACAAATTAACATCTCATATCATCTCAGCATGTAAAAAGTACAAAATGAAATTGAAACGTAACATTGAAAAAATGAAGTTAAGTTGCAAATGATAATGTTAAGTTGCAAATGATAATGATTTTTTTTGTAAATTTTTGTAAGCATCCTAAATTTCACAGTCATCAACAAAAAGTGTTTTGTTGAAAAAATCTATAAGCATTTTCCCTTATCCTCAACATTGGTTCATAAGCATCCTGAATTTCTAAGTCCTCAATGCTTACAATTGTTTTACATTGGCTTGGAATGCTGATAGCTGAATTTCTTAACTCAATCCTGAATTTCTCAACTCCATTAGCATACCATTGGTTTTACAGGACAGTTTCATTTGTGATGTTAATGGTAATTCCAAGCCAAAGTAAAAAGAAAAAAATAAGACCTCTCATTCTCTAAGAACTCCATGAACTCCAACACAAAAAGAAAAAACACAATGTGATCAGTTGAGTTGAATACATCAAAAATTTTCCCAGTTTCATTAATTAAACACTTAATTCTCTACCGGCAAGTGAGTAAAATGAGCAAGTGTTGTTATATCAAAATGAGCAAGTATTCAAAATGAGCTAGTATTAAATGTAATGACTATCTCTCAACTCATTAAAATGATTAATTAAATGTAATGAGTTTAGCTAAAGCCATTTGAATGAGATTTCAAATATGAACATTATTTAATGATTTCAAATATGAACATTATCAGTTTTTAGCATGTTCAAATATGAGCATTATCAGTTTTTAGCATTTTCAAACTGAAATTTATTTTAGCATCTCTCAATCTCATATCTAGTTCTAGTCTACTCTTATCCATGAGAAAACAGGGATCTTATCAATGTTTATTGGATAGGTTATAAATTTTCAAAAGTTTCATACTAATGTAAAATTTTACACACATTTCATAATTAATTTCAAATTTTACACACATAATGTAAAATGCATACACATATCCATATCAAATGAACTATGTTGAAATTTGAGTTATTGAAATTTGAGTATTCCATGAGAAAAATTTGGGCATACTGCATTTATTGAACATTCCATGAGTATTCCTATAATGAAATTTGAAATTTGAAATATATAGGCAAATATTCTCATGGAATTCCATATTCCATATCTTCAGAAAATTTGAAAGTCCATGCATTTATTGAACTGCGTTTTCAAATGCCCAAATTCCATATCTTCAGAAATTTCATGAGAAATATGCTCAAAGTATATCAACATTCCATGAGAAATTTCAAATTTAAGAATTTCAGAATTCAATTTCAAAATTAAATTCAATTTCAACACCATAGTTGATTTTTCTCTCAAAAATTATATCAACATTTCATTTGATAATTTCATGTTAATGTCAACATTTTGAAATTAACAAAATCAAGCTCTCTTTCATGCAGGTATACTTTCTTGATAAATTCTAACCAATTTCCACAGGACACTTTCATTTTCATATGCTTAGACACTTTCATTTTGATAAATTCTTCAGTATTAACCAAATTAACCAAAGCTTGAGTGATTGAATATGTTGAGAATTTTGAGTGACCAAAATAACCAAAATTTTCAGTCTCCAATTTTCAGTCTCCAATTTGAGTGAAAATTTTCAGAATATTGAGTGACTGAATATTGAGAATTTGAGGACTGAAAATTTTGCTAACCAAAATTACAGGAGACTGAAAATTGGAGACTGAAAATTAACAAAAAGACTAAAAATTACAGGAGACTGCTAACCTAAAGACAGGATATGAGTTATATGAAGAATATCTCAAAATTGAGGATAAATAACCAATAATGAAGTGAGTGACTCAAATTGACATGAATAACTGACATTAAAATTTTGAAATCCATGTCAATTTTGAAATCCAGGATATGAGTTATTCATGTTAGCTATGAATTGAGGATGAAAAACTGACAGTAAAATAACTGACAGTGAAAATTGACAGGATATGAGTTATTCATGTTAGCTATGAATTGAGGATAAATAACTCAAAATTTTGAAATCTATAACAAAAAGTGAATTATATGAGTTATAACTCAGTTATTCATGTTAGCTATGCTCATTTTTAAGTTCAATATTTGATCACATGCAAGGTTCAATATTCAATATTCAATATTCAATATTTCAGTCTTTGCAATATTGCTAATAGCAATGTCCTGTTAATACAAAATTGGTTTAAAAATTTTTCATGAACCATCACTATTTCATTTTGAGAATATCTGAAATGAGCTTTTGTTATCTGAAATGAGCTTTTGTTATGGGAAATAGCTTGTGTTATGAGAAAATGGATAAGAGTTGAAATTTTTCTCTTTGAAATTTTTCTCTTTCAACTGTAACTTGTTTGAAACTTGATGAAAAAAATGAGAAAATGAAATTTGATGAAACTTGATGAGAAAATGAAACTTGATGAAACTTGATGAGAAAATGAAATTTGTTTGAAACTTGAAATAAGCTTTTGTTATGAGGAAATGGATAAGAAATGAAATTGGTGAGTAACATTCAACTTTCATCAAATTTTTATATGTTAACTTGAATACATTCAAATTTCATTATAGACTTTTGTAATATCATTCAGCCAAATGACAGTAAATACACCCAATGACATTAAAAGAATCACAGTGAATGATATTAAAAATCAAGATATTAGAATACATTCAACATATACAAAAATCACAGTGAATACACCCAACTGCAGACCAACATTCATGTGTTAACTTGATGTGAAAAATTTTCATCCAGTTAAATTTTTCTTGATGAATTTTCATCAAGGTAATTTGATCAAGCAAAAAGTTCATTCAGCCAATGTGAATACACCCATAACTAAA
Organism: Scilla litardierei; assembly: GCA_030789695.1. Lineage (NCBI taxonomy): Eukaryota > Viridiplantae > Streptophyta > Magnoliopsida > Asparagales > Asparagaceae > Scilla > Scilla litardierei. The sequence goes on along the minus strand of CM061134.1, from coordinate 104,937,895 downwards.
AATGTTCAGCCAATGTGAGTGTATTTGATGAAATTGCTTATGGGTGTATTCACATTGGCTGAACTAAAAATATTGTCTGAAATGTTCAAATACACTCAAATACACTCATAAGCAAACTTTTTCTTTTTTTATACACCCATAACATATTGGCTGAAATGTTTGGCTGAAATGTTTGCTAAATTGTTGGCCAATACACTCAAATACATATTTGCTGAAATGTTCAAATACACCCATATGTTCAAATACGCCCATATGTTTTAATAACTAAAAATATTGACTGAACTAAAAATTTGAGTGTATTAGATGGCAAGGGTTTTGAACATATTTGAACATTGGCTGAATGAAATTTTTGTTCAAATACACTCAAATTGGCTGAACATGTGTATGTGTGTATTTTTGTTCAGCCAATGAAATTTTTAGTTCACCCATATGTATGTGATGAAAATTAACCCAATCTGCTTATGGGTGTATTCACATTGGCTGAACTAAAAATATTGACTGAAATGTTCAAATACACTCAAATACACTCATAAGCAAACTTTTTCTTTTGTTATACACCCATAACATATTGGCTGAAATGTTTGGCTGAAATCTCTTATCCACAAATTAAGCTCTCAATATTCTTTCAATATTCTTTCAATATTCTTTCACAAATCTCATACCAATACTCAGTTCTCAATATTCTTTCAATATTTATCCAATATTCTTTCATATCAAGCTCTCATCCAATTTCTGAATATGAAAAAAACAATACTCAAGCTTTCATTTTCAAACTCATTTCTCAATATTCTTTCAATATTGACTGTCACTCAAACCCAACATTCAAAAATTAAGTTTATAAAATTCAGTTTATAAAATTCAGTTATTCTTAAAATATTCTTTCAATTGCAAACTCAAGTATATGTCCTGTCTTTCAAGATTAACTAAACCCAACAGTCAAAAATTATATATGAAGAGCTCATATATCCCATTAAACAATACTCAAGCTTTCATTTTCAGGAATGAGTTAACATAAATGAAAATATCCTCACTGATATGAGTTCACATTTATCATGCTATAATAGCCTCTTAACCTGAATGTGATAAAATTGTGATAAAGAGAGCTTATTGACAAAAATTGAAATAGGAAATTTGATCACAGGAAACAGGATATAAATGTTTATATGATTGTATTAGTTTTTTCCTATTTGGGTGGGAAAAGTCACAAATAAACATGAAGTCACAGCTTAAGAATAGGAAACATGAAAAAATTGTAATATCATGGCAAAAAAATTGTAATAAAAAACAAATAGGAAACATTTTTCATGGCTATAAGATTGCAAAAATTTGTTGTTTCCTATAATGCACATAACCAAACAGCTGAAAGGCAAAGTTCACAAAGCTCACCAATTCACAAAGGATGTGATGAAGCCCTCAAACCCACAAAGCTCACCAAGAGGGTGCTTGAGCTCTCCCGTGATCTTAAAAGAAGAAAATGAGAAAATGTGAGGGTAAATTAAAAGAATAAAATGAGAAAATGCAAGTTAAAAGAAGAAAATTAAAAGATGAGTTCTTGATGCTTGCTTGATGGTCTTCCTTGATCTGCTTCCTCTCTTGAGTGCGCTGGAGGAGGTAGAAGATGATGGCGATGCTGGAGGAGGTAGGAGGAGGTACAAAATGGCTAGCAAAAATTATTTTGGAATTCTGAAAATATCAAAGTATCATTTCAAAAATGATATAAGGAATAGCACAGATATCCAAGTTCAAAAACAATGCTTGGTTATATAACCAATAAAAAACTTCATGAAACAATAACAATGCATTAACACTAATTTTTGAAGCTCTCTTTACCAACAATAACAATGCATGAAACAATAACAATGCATTAACACTAAAAAACTGCATGAAATAAAAAAATGCTAGAACCAATAACAATGCTAGAAACAATATCCAAAATTTATCCATTAACACTAATTTTTGAAGCTATCTTTATCACAATGTTTATCAAAAAAACTTGGTCACAGGAAACATAAACTTGGATAAACATAAATTTGATATGAAATTGCAGACATAATGTTTATCAAAATGTTAATAATGTTAACTTGGATTTATGTTTATAATGTTAACAGGACAATGTTTATAAAAAAATTGCATTGTCCCATTGCAGACAAAATTTTTTGGTAAACAGGACAATGCAATGGGGGTAAACAGGACAATGCAATGGGGGTAAACAGGACAATTTTTCACCAAATAATTGCAGGACAATGTAAATAGAATTGAGTATGTTCACCGATTCTGTTTACAGGATATTTCACATTATACATGACAATCCTGTTTACCCCCATTGCAATGTTCACCAAAAAATTGCAGACATAAAATTTGCTTCAAGTTAACTGGACAATGTTTATCAAAAAAGTTTGTATTATCATATGTGTTATCCAAGCTATAAACATATAAACATTGTCCTGTTAAAAATTTTAAAAATGTTAAAAATTGAACATTATTAACTTGGATTTATGTTTATCAAAACTTGGAAACACATATTAACAGGACAATGAGATAATTTGATCATTTTGATAATTTTGATAAAAATGAGATAATTTTGATCCATTCCAAAATTTGATCATTGTATCAACTGAGAAAAAAAAGCTATATAACTCAGAAATTCCATGTATCAAGTATCAACTGAGAAAAAAAAGCTATCACATGTATGAAAATTTGATCATGGTAAAAAAATATCTCTTAGTACAATGGACAATGAGATAAAAAAGCTTAGGACTATGAGATTCAAGTTATCACATGTATGGAAATTTGATCATATAACTAAGAAATTTGATAATTACATATAACTTGAATCTCATTATATAACTCAGAAATTTTTTATCATTTTCAGATTTGAGAAATAATCTCAGTTATCACATATGCTATTCTGAAAATGAGGGACTAAACTCAGAAATTTGAGGATTTTTTATGTTAAATCTCATTATATGAGGACTTCTGAAAATGAGGGACTAAACTCAGAAATTTGGAGAACTAAACTCAGTTATCACATATGCTACTGATAATTCATAGGAATGGATGACTAAGGATTCTCACCAATTTTTGATAATATCTCAAAAATGTGATAATATCCCAGTACATATGCTACTGATAATTCTCACCAATGCTAATGAATTCTCACCAATTCTTGATATCATACATCAAGCTTCACTAAGTATAAAAACAATATTCAATCTTCATACATCATAAAAAACAATTTTCAATCTTCAATCACTCAGTTATCACATATGCTACTGATAATAAAAAATATCAGTAATATCAAGATTCAAAAAATTGAGTATTAACAAAAATTCTGCTGCCTTAACAAAAAATTGAGTATTCAATCTTCATACAATTTTCTAATATGCTACATATGCTTGAATCCTGTAAATAGAATTGAGTATTAACAAAAATTCAAAATAACCAAAATGTACACAGGACAAAATTCAGCTGCCTTAACTACAAACTATACAAAAAGTATAAAAACAAAAATTGACTTAAAGTGCAACTGCCTTAACTAAAAAGAGATACTTGAATGAAGGGTTGAGGTGCTCACCAAGTGTTGAGGTGCAGAGGACGTGAGGACATCAATGGGGGTGCTCACCAAGTGTTCAGGTTCAGGACATCAAGCTTCGTGCTCTCCCTCACTGCAATGGGGGTGCTCTTCTTAATGAGGGTGAAATAAAGTAAAGGAAAAAGAATTGAGGAGAAGAGGAAGAGCTAACCGTGGTGCAGGACATCAAGCTCTTCGTGCTCTCCCTCACTGCAATGGGGGTGCTCTTCGTGCTCTCCCTTGCTCTTCTTGAGCTGGAGGTAGAAGAAGATGGCGAGGAGGAACGTGCGCTCTCCCTGACTCTTCATGCGAGAAGTGAGGACTGGAGCTTGAGCTTAGCAAGGAATTTGGGAGGAATGGGGGCTTGAGCGTAGCGGGAAGGATTTTATGAAGGCGATGTGATGTGATCAAAATTTCCCTCCCTTTGAATTTTGTGATGTGATCAAAATGTAAGTTCAAAATTTAAAATTTCTCATACCCCTGTTACACATAACCTCAATGTTTAAAATGAAGAGGATGTGATTTGAGTTCAAAATTTAAAAATTCTGATGTGATGTGATTTCTTATACAACAATCACACCCAATTACACATAACCTCAATTTCTCATACCTCAATTTCTCATACCCAACATCACACCCAATTACACATAAACAAAACAAAATTTTCTTATCCAATATCTCTTATCCAATATCTCTTATACAACAATAACACATCCACAAACAAAAATACACAAAACCAAAATCTCTTATACAATTTCTCTTATCCAAAAACCCATGATAACATCCCTATTTTATAGAATATATATATATATATATATATATATATATATATATATATATATATATATATATATATATATATATATATATATATCGTACACTTCATTTTGCATGTGTCGGGATTCCACAATTAAGGACTAGGATAACCCATTTAGCCCATGCTCTAATTAGCGAGAATAGTTTCCTTTGCCCAAGTGTTTAGATTTCGATTTTTTTTATATTTTACTTGGTGCAAATCCCCTCGTCGTGTACCGTTCTCCCACTTGGGAGAGTACACATATGTATATACCCCAAAATCCAAAAACCCAAAAAAAAGAGAGAAAAGAAAAACAAAAAAGAAAGAAAGAAAAAAATATAATTGTATAGTCAAAAGGCCAAAAATATATACAAATAACCAAAACCCAAAAAAGATTTCCTTGTGAATATTTCTCCATCTACCGAGAATAAAGGGAAGGAGAGAATTTACACCGAGTGTTCTATCCCACATCATCTCACCCCCGTCGTTTTCGAAAACACTTGGCTTAGGAACTTTTTAGCTATTATCTAGGCTATAGTGTGGTGATTTCCTTATCCTTAGTTATGGAGTCCCTGACGCATGATACGTGTTCGATTCTTACTCTGTTCTCATGCATGCTTGAGCTATATATTCACCGCTTATTTTGAATCGAGTCGATACTTGGGTCAATTCTTGGGTATGTGTATATGGAGCTTTATTGCACAATGTATATAGTATCACCGTTTGCTAGCACACGACCACACTCACTCGCCTTCACCGCATGGACCCACGACCCTTGTTTGGACTCGTATTCCTCGGTTTGGTGTCGTGTTTTTTCGCGTGCTCGCTTACGCATTGTGTGTTTAGTTTTTGTGGCTCTGATAGGCGATCTAGGAGTTTTTCTCTCTCTCTCTGTCTCTCTGTCTCTCTCTCTCTCTCTCTCTCTCTCTCTCTCTCTCTCTCTCTCTCTCTCTCTCTCTCTCTCTATTTTTACCCTCTGAGCTCCTACTCTCTCTCTCGTCTTCCTCGAGGACGAGGAAGGGTTCAGTTTGGGGGATTTTGACGTGTGTGTATATTTTATATATTCATGCACGTCTTCTTCGTGTTTTTCCGTTATTTTTCCGCCGTCCCGTATCTGTTTTCTCGTATTTTCTAGTTTTCTTTCACTTCTCCAAGTTCTTGTGTGTTTGCAGGAGATTGCCCACGTATGGGACACATAACGAAGGTATCGTAAGTCTCCGGAGTAACGGGAGGAGTCACACGTGATCCAGGGGGGTCAAATGACCAAGATAGCCACTTTTCAGCCCCCACCCGATCGGTTGGACACAGCCAATCGATCGGGTGATGCACGCGTGCATGACCTGGACACAAGCTGAAGCAAAGTGATGATCAACCGACCGGGTCGTCGACCGGTTCAACCCAACAGAGCGCTCGGGAAAATGGAGCTGAATTCCAACCGATCGGGTGACCTTCACCCGATCGGTTCATTTGTAGCTGATTCCTCCGAACGACACCCCGGAGAGCACACCCGACCGCCAGCTGACCGTGCCAAAACGTCGTAAGTCTCTGTCTTTTGGGCGACGTTTCCAACCGATCGGTTGAAGGACTCAACCGATCGGTTCACCTGATGACCGCAAAATCCAAACGACCAGACGCTTGCGACAACCGACCATGTCGCGTGTCCGGTTGAAGTTTCTGAAGACCGATGCTGAAGAACGAAGAAGGTCACCCAATCGGTTGATACTTCAACCGATCGGATGAAGTCATTTTCTATATATATATATATATATATATATAACCCCTAGGTTTTCAGAAACGGGAGCTGTGTATTTTTCTATCTTTTTTCCCTATTGTGACGGCTGGAATTTTATCTTTATTTGTAAGTGTTCTGATCTTTATGAAACTTTGATATTATCTTAATAGCATTACTACTACCGCATTTCAATTGCTCGATTATGATTTTAACGGTCGATTTTCATTTAGATCGCGTCCATAGGACATGGGAACCCCTTCGTGGGTTGAAAATCGATTATGATTTCAACGCCTTCGTGGATTTTGGTGGAAACCCCTTCGTGGGTTCTCCCTGATGCGTCCATAGGACTAGGATTTCGTCAGGGATTAGGAATTTATCCGATTATGCGGGGTGTTTCATTGTCATCGGCAGAAAAAAGACTGCCTTTGACCGTTGGGCCAAGGAGGAATAAACTTGGCGGTTGACTCCCTAGCCATAGCTCACGCTCTTAGCATAGGCATCGAATCCTAGAGCGTGGGAACGACAGGATGAGATGTTGAAAGTTATCGTTGCGAGCTTAGTGCTCCCAGAGTCGGTCAGTGTTAATGGACATGGGAATGCCCACTGACCGAATCCGGGTAGTCCGGCGTATCATCCTGGGCACCGACCGAAATATCGGGCCCATGGGACGTTGGTATCACTCTTAGAGGTAACGTCTCACTACTAAACCCTAATTGCGATCGTAAAACTATCCGTCGGTCGTAACGGCGAGAACACTTGATAGGGTGGAAACCGAAGTCCCAGGTTTCCTTTTATATTGTTATCCTTCATATTCGCATTCCGTGACAACCAACCGATCATTCGGGCTAGCTCATCCTTCGGGTGAACCGATTCCTTCTTTTGACAAGCACAATCACGCCTCCCTGTGTTCGACCCCAAATCCACACTACAACACCGTGCGCTTGCGGTACAAATATTTTAAATCTGGTATCACCCATCTCATCGCACATTTGAATAGCATGCAAACCCAGGGGACGTCAGTCGCCTCAGCAGAATTATGCACTGGCTCCACCCAAGTCCAATCTCGAATCCACGCTGGAGACCTTCATGAGCGGCCAGATCCGTTTTAACCAGGATACATCGAACCAATTCAAGAGTATCAATTCTTCGCTCGATGAACTGAGGGGACAGATGTCACAGTCGCTGAAGAATCAGGGGAGATTACCCTCCCAACCGGAGACTAACCCTAGAGCTCAAGCCAATGTCGTGGTCTCAGTGACCACACGTGGAGGACGGGTTACCGACCCCGTCATGGTCCCGGTACTTAGTAAGGAGAAGATTACTACTGAAGAAGCTGTTGATGACAGCGATGGAGTTGCGGCCACTGAAAGACCTGTTACTATTGAGGGGAAAGCGGATACACCTCCCTTCATACCTACCACGATGCCGCCTTCCGTTGATGCATCCAAGGGCAAAGTCTACAGACCTCCTCCTCCATACCCGCAGAGGCTAGCCCTAGCCAAATTGGAGAAGAAGTACTCCAAATTTATGGAGTTACTAAAGGGAATCCAGCTGAACATTCCCTTCATGTACGCCATTACCGAGATCCCTATCTACGCTAAATTCCTAAAGGATCTCATCACGTGGAAGAGAAGGCCCGAGGAAATCAAATTATTGGAGGATTCTACCTCCATTATCAAGAATCACCTCCCCTGAAAGCTGCCGGATTTGGGGAGCTTCACCATGCCATGCTTCATTGGGGGGATGCTGATCAGCAGGGCGTTAATTGACTTAGGGGATATCATCAGCCTGATGCCCCTCTCTATCTTCAAAAGACTCCAGACGGGAAGTGAGCTGGAACCGACGAGCATGTCAATCCAGCTCGTTGATCATTCAATCACCTACCCGGTGGGGATAGAGAGGGGCGTCATCCTCCAGATACCTCCAAGACTATGCGTCCTAGTCGACTTCATCATTATGGACATGCCTGAGGGAGAGAGCTCTCAACTTATACTCGGCCGTCCCTTTATGGTGACGGCCGGAGTGCTGATAGACGTCCGAGAAGGGACCCTTTCCCTCAATGTGGGGAAATTGAAGCTGAGTTCTGGCTACAAAAGCCGATGAAGGAGCGGGCCCATGTAGAAGGGGCTAGTTATCTGGAGCTTCTTGAGGAGGAAGCGATTGAAGATTTTACCGCTGAAGGGGTTATGGAGGACCCAATTAAAGCAAGCATTGACGACGACGGTGACCCAACCTATAATAAAGCGGTCGTCGCGTACATCAGAGTATTGGATGAAGAGTTTCTACGTCAATCATCAAATCATCAAGCACCAGAGGCCACATCATACGTGGAGGAGAATATTGGAGTAGGCGGAAATCGAACGCCGCCGGTTTGCACCACCCCCAAGATTGACGCGCGACCACCGCGCGCACCGAATGAATATTAATATATTAGAGGGAGTCGAGCTCATGACTTAAAATGAGCGCTTATTGGGAGGCAACCCAATTCCTTAGATTTTGGACTTTCTTTCTTAGTTTCATATTTTTATTTTTTAATTTTATTTCGTGATTTTAGATAAAACCAATAAAATCATAAAAATTTGATGAGTTCGTGTTTTGTGTAGGACGGACGATTGGGGGTATGCATGGACATTATAAACGGAAGGAAGCCGGAGGAAAACAACGAATTCGAAGATTTGAGAAGAAAACCAAGGGAAAAGGAGAGAAAAAGAGACACAGGAAACTCGGACCGAGCAGCTCAGCTGCTCGGTCGAGTCGAGCAGATACGGAAAAAAGGAGATACTTACGCTCGGCCCAAGTAGCTTGCTACTCGGTCCGAGTAGAAATAGACTCGGCCCGAGTAATCACTTGCTCGGTCGAGTTCTACAGGGTGTTGAAATTGTGGAGAGAACGTCACTCTGCCAACCCGGGTAGAACATCATTGACTTGGCCCGAGTAGGGATGGACTCGGCCTGAGCATCTTACTGCTCGGTCGAGTCGTACAGGCTTGAGATTTGGGAAGAAAACGCCACTCTGTCGACCCAGACAGAGTATTTTTGTCTTGGCCCAAGCAGTATACGACTCGGAGGGAGTATTTTCATCAAAAATTTTACATTGACTCGGTCGAGCAGCTTAGCTGCTCGGACCGAGTCGGGTCGGTTTTTAACCCGCAACCCGCTTCCTTTTTAATCTCACCGTTAAATCATTTTACCCTAACCCTAAACTCACTTTACCCTCAAAAATTACCCCCCCAAGCTTCTCCCCTATACTCGTTCAGCCCATATTTCCCCCGGGCACCAACCGTCCCCTCTCGCACTGCTTCTGTCGCCGCCGGCTTCTCCGCTGCTCTCCGGTCAGCTACCCCTTCTCTCTCTCCCCTTTCTCTCTCCCTCTTTCTCCCTCTCTGCCCCTATCCTCCCCTTCCCTCCCCCACCGCCCTCTTCGCAATACACATCGGCACCCGCCGTCGACGGCCCCACCACTGCCGACGGCGCCGCCGTCTTATCCCCCCCACAGGCCCCCTCCCCCTCTACCTCTCCAATTATCTCCCACTCTCCGCTCCCCCCCTCTTCCCCCTATTAGTCGAGGGTACCATCGACGGCGCCACCCCGCCGCCGATGGCGCCTCCGACCCATTCCCCCAAACCCCCCACCCGCAATCCCCAAAACCCTCGCCGCCACCGAAACCCCCCGTCTCTCTCTCTTCGGCGATTCGCCTTCCCCTGATTCATGCCCTAGGGCACAGAACGAGTTGCTTAGCTGCTCGTTCAAAGCCCCTCACCGAGTTGCTGCATGGTCACAACTCGTGATCGAGTAGCCCCATCCCCACCGAGTCGCACAGCTCGATCACCTGACTCGTACCGAGTCACATCCACTACCCGAGATGCATAGCTCAGACCGAGCAGCTCTTTGCTCGGTCCGAGTCACATGATATTTGCTTTCCACCCATTTTTAATCGATTAACTGACATTTTGATCGTTTCGTTTTGCTGGTACTCTATTCTTACGTCAGTAGCAGCTAAGTGGCTTAGCTTGGGGGATCTTTTGCGCGTCCACATCACCCTCACTCATGGTACACTCATTCCCTGATCTCTTTTCATACCGTATCATTTTACTGCGCGCGTCACTATGGTTCGCACACGCGGATCGACGACCCCTCCCATCCGTGGGAAGAGGCCGTCTTCTGGCGCCTCCTCTTCCCGTCCACAGTGCCGTGCACGCCTCACTGCCACTGCCTTCACTACCACACCCACTTCCATTGCCACTACCACTACCACTACCATACCCATCACCATCACACCTGTACCATCAGCTGCTCTCCCCTCCACCTCTGTCTCCACCACTGCTACCTCATCACCCCCACACCCCTCACCCTCTAGTGATGACCCCACCGCATAGATCCCTACTCACGGCATTACTTTTCGAGATAGCGCACACAGAGCGCGCTACTCTAGGATCCACCAGCGCCGTTTAGTGCCTACAGTTTTCATAGATGTGCCGGCTCTTAGGTCCCTGGGCATCCTACAAGGTGTTCACCACCATTACCGAGCGATCAGTTTCGGCTGATTCCTCAGAGTGCATGCCCCCACTTACACGCGCCTAGCACTCGAGGTTCTTAGCTCCCTTGCCTTTACACCTGCAGGTGACGGCATCACCTTCCGCCTCCTGGATCACGACTACACTGTCACTTTTGCTATGATCCGGGACTATTTGCACTTCCCTGCTGTCCCTGAGCCTAGGGCAGCTTTTTCCCCTTCATATGACATGGATGATTTTGATGCACGCACCTTTTGGGAGCGTATTTCTGGACTACCTGAGTACCGCCCTAGCCGGGCGAATGCATCATGCATTGTGAACCCATGCCTTCGCTACGCCCAGAGGCACCTAGCATGCACACTATTCTGCAGACCGAAGGTCGGGACTATGTCCCTCCCTGAGCTTACCCATCTTTGGGGGTATGACCCGACCTCTTAGATTCCACCCGGATGGCTCTTTGAGACCATTCATGCTCTCTGACGCAGCCTACTGGCTATGTCAGCGCCTCTACCAGACAGCCACCACATTCCATTCCACAGATATCGGTTGCGGTGGTTTCTATTCCATATTTGCTAGGATGCTAGGTATCCCTATCCCAGCCGACCTGTAACGCCCACCTGGCCCGACACGCTTGACCATTGGCGTGCTCGAGCACATGCATATCCTCTGTCCTTATGGTGCTCGTCACTAGCGTTACCTAGTAGGTACCGGCAACGATCCCCACATGGTCCTCCCAGCCCCTCACCTCACACATATCCCAGCAGTCTAGCTTGACTGGATGCTTCCTAGGGTAGAGCCGCTCCCCGTCATACACGTACTCGAGTCTCCTGGAGCACCAGTCGAGGCTGCTGCCGATGACCCGGCCCATGCTCCTCGGAGTTCGAGCTGCTTGACATAGCTGCTCTACTTGCCGGTCTCCCTGTTCCTCCAGCTCACCCATCTTCAGGAGCCGCCCCTTCCACCGCTGTATCTTCCGTATCTACTGTCGTCGAGTCTTTGGGGACTGTCCCCACCTCCTTCCCAGAGACTAAGATCTCTTCTGCCGCTGTCTCGATGCTGAAGGGCACTGATTTACCTTTTTCTGACGACGTTATAGATTTAGATGCTCCCTCGCACGACCCTGTCCCCACCCTCCCTCCTCTTTCGGACCTTATAGCTTCAGCTCCTACCTCTTTGGGTCCACACATTCCACTTTCCTCCACCACCTCCTCCCCACCCGTGGCCGTTTTCACGGAGTCTGTCTTGACGTTTGTCCACACCTCTGTGTCGACGATAGTTCTATCTTCTGCCACCGCCGATTTTCTTACGAGCTCACCCTCGCCCACCTTCCATGCCCGGCACGGTGCCTTGATCGCTGCCCCAGGAGTACACGCACCCGGGACAAACGACGTGTAGTTTTACCGCAAGCGCACGGTCAAGTGGCGAGCGGGTATCGAACACGAGGAGGAGGTGTTGGCTCCAATCTATCCTAGGTTGATTTGACTACGAATGTTTTATTGGTGGAGATGGTTATGGAATGATATAATGGAAATGGTGGTGGATGTCGGTGTCGGTGATAAAGAAGTCGGATAAAGTATCGATTCAAATTTAATACAATAAAAGAGTCTAGAGCTAGGGAATCCCCACTACGGATCATCAGACATCATTGTAAATAGTGAATCACAATATTACTAGGCTTGTGTTAAGGTGAATTAGTCGTAACTGAATAGAGAACCAAGCTCACGCTCTCCCGCTATTGTCGGTCTATAGAGAACCTAGGATAGGGCCCAATCTCTTGCAAACCCTAGCCTAAGCCGCTAGCATGAAGAACGACATCATCGTTCAATCGCGTCTCGAGCCCACTCTCGTGCATACTTAAGCTATAACCTAGGTTGTGATACTTCCTATCCGTCCAATCTCTTGCAAACGAATATGGGTATAGATTCATAATTGAAAATCCAAGCTTTGGTCCAATCTCTTGCAAACCAAGTCTAGGAGATCCAATCGTCAATCTAAATCGAATATCTAGGGCTTCCTATCAATTGGGACCCAATCTCTTGCAAATCCCAATCGATATGAATCCCTAGCTATCTGTAATTAATCAATCACAACCTAACCTCCTAGCAATTCTAGCAATTTAGAAATTCATTCATCACAAATCTGAAATTAGATCCATAGGGTTCATCCCCATGCCCTAGAACAACAAATCTACTCAAGCATAACAATAACGATATGAGAATCAATAAAAATCATTGCTTGCATACAAAAAGATAGAAAAAACTAAGATTCAAATAACAAGAACAAAATACTTAGCTTTGATGAAGATCTTCAATCTAAATACAAGCTTTTAGATCCAAGAGGGGGCCTAGGGCATGGCCTAACATCTAAAATAATCCCTAAGAAAACATGTGGGAACCTCCTCTAATGATGGCTACAAACCCCTTATATAGCCCCCAAAAAACCCTAGCAAAAGCCCCTAAAATCGCCCAAAAAATCGTGACCAAACTGCCCCTGCACAGCCCAAAAATCTCAACTTACGCAGCAGGCGGAACGGCTCACTCGGCCGAGTGACAAACCCTGTAGATTTCCAGTAAGTCGGGCGTTTTCGGGGTCTGTCTTTGGAGGTGACTCGGCCGAGTGGCTTTACTCACTCGACCGAGGGGCATTCCATGCTCGGCCGAGTCAGAACTCTCAGGTCGACTGTAGATTTCCAGTAAGTCGGCCTCTTTTTGGATGATTTTCCCGTGCCACTCGGGCGAGGGGATCTCCATACTCGGCCGAGTGGTCTATCGTCACTCGGCCGAGGGCACGCTGATATTCTTCTGTTGTGCGTGTCCGGTCTGGTCGGCCGAGCGAGCTTCTTTGCTCGACCGAGTGAGTGCTTCACTCGGCCGAGTGACATGCTGTAGATGCCCAATCTTCTTCGTTTCTCCTCCTCGTCGCTCCTACGAAGTTCCTTCTTATTCCACTCATCTTCCATCTCTGAATGGCCCTCAAAAGAGCTGTGGGTGACACTCCGGAGTGGGTGCAAATCCTCTTGATCTCAAAATCACTCCAAATCGCTCCATATCTCCTGAAATACGACAAAAACAAGAAATAGTGAAAAGCATCGCAATATTGTCGAATAATCGTGGAAAAAACGATATGGGCGATCAAAACGGCATGCAAACATGCAGAAAAAAGGTGTAAAATATGGAGTGATCAAAATCCCCCAAGCTTGCTTCTTACTCGTCCTCGAGGAAGATAAGTAAAGAGACGAACTCGGGACATGAATACAAAGGAAATGAAATGAAAAAGAAAGAAAACGAGGTGGACGGGGTCGCTAGATTATTCTCTCAGATCTCAAGCCATAAGCTACACATCACGATAACTCAGAAAATACGAATCTCATGCTATAAAGATTTCATATCTTATTTAAACATGGTACTTGCAAGCTTTTAAGAACAGAGGAAGGGACTCCCTAAATTCATGCAATCAACTCATATTCACAGCATGAATTTCATAGAATATAATATACAATTCATTGGCGATGCACTTTTCAATCAAAAGTTATAAATGAAGCATATAAGATACACACCAAGCATGCAATAGAGAATAGAATAAGAGTCATGGCATTCACATATTTATTTCAAATCATGAAAAATCTCCATATCTAATATATTTGCAAAGTCTAAGCATTATCGAATATTCCCATTCATGCACGTCTCTACTCTAAGGTCATACTCACTCATTTGGTCAAATGAATTCATCCCCCAAGCTTAACTTGAGGCGTCGCATCCAAAGGAATATAATAATGGAAAATGGGATTTTTGCCTTGGTATTTCCAAGCATTTTTGTGGCTCTGATAATGAGATAGAGAAATATTTTTTTTATTTTGGAATTTGTTTCTCATTTTTCATCTTGGATTTTTATAGGAGCAATTTGATTTGTATTTTTGATTTTTGGCTCCTTTTTGGCTTTTTGGACTTTTTGGAGCACCCTTTTTCTTTTGTATGGATTTTTGGGAAATAGATGCGATATAAGTAGCTTTAGGAGGTGAACTCAAGTGACATGTAGAGAATAAAAAGATATATGTGGAGAAAGAAATAATGTAGCACTCGGTTCACTCTAAGATGTGCACGAACGGTTCAATAAAATAATACTTCAACTAAAACTCATATGTAAGCATGGATATTCTCAATCATTTCAATAAATAGTGAAGTCAAGCAGTAAAGTTTACAACCATATCAGGCATGCAACAGAAGGTGAATAAGACAATAAAGCTGATGCTTCAGATATACTAATGATGCATGAATCTTGGTGCATTTCCAACAAAAGCATACTAAACACTAATCAATACCTTTAGCTTCAATTAATATCATGCATTCATATAGAGGAATCATCAAAAGAATATATAAGCAAGCACATGGATTGCAAGACTATGGAATACTCAAAGTAGCATGGCAAGGAATAATAAGCATCGTGATGGTTGGTAAAACAATAAGAGATATCATCATACAAAACTCATCTAGCGGAAGAAGAGAAAGGAAAATAAAGAAATAAAAAAATAAAAGAGAGGAAAGAAAAGAAAAACAAGCACACAACATGATGCATGAACACACATAAAAGGAAAATAAGATGGAAAATACAAAAAGATGATGCAAAAGTTTGAAAAATTCTAAAAAAACCCTAAAAATAAAGTAAAAGTGCAACTAGATGGCATGGAAATGCACTCCCCCAAGCTTAAACTTCACATTGTCATCAATGTGATCATAAAAGGAAAAATATGAGGAACAACGATAAATATGAGGGAGGTGAATGAAAAATGATGAAATGAATGACATGAAATCCTAATGCAACTACATGCACATGCAATGATGCATGAGAGCGCTTTCCCCCAAAGCTTATCCTAAACAATCCTATTCAAATGACTCGATCAAAAATGTCATGGCTTTGCTAAGCGAGATTGAGTCAAACGAATAAGAATGTGAGTATTCACTTGAAAGAAATGCTCGATGGGTGGTGAGCAAAAAGGATGTGACACATCAAAATATAAAGAGGGCAATTAATATATATAATGGGTTTGGGGTGTAAAAAATTTTGTTGCCGTCATATGAGGTAATATTTATTCAAGCAAATCTATACAGTCCTCTTGCTGTCGAGAGAATTCGTGTTTATTTAAAGCATAAAAATTTCTACACTACTGGATTGATATCACCTATAGCAAAAGGCGGATCCAGTATCTTTGCCGGTGCATGCAATTGCTCCAACTGCTCCTTCCGTGGCTCTGCCAGATGCGTGTATCCATGGACTCCAACGAACTCCAGCAATGCATCCTCCAGCATTCCCACAAGGACTCCACCTGTACCCTGCAGAGAATAGGATGCATCAGTTCGCTGCAAAAAATTCACCCTCGCAATAAAAGTATCCCAAAGAGGATCGTCTATAGAAATATATGGAATAAATAATGGTGGACGATACTTCTCTGGAAATAATCCAATATCCTCATGTGCCGTGATAGCTGTCTCCATGGTGTCTTCTCTATGCTGCTCAGGTAAATCTAGATCATAGGTGTGGACCTCATCAAGATGCTCCTCATCATCGTCAGACTCATCCCAGCGCACCTCTTGATCATATTCATATGCATCCATGGGTGCTAACTCCTCGCTCTCCTCCTCGTATACATCACATTGTACCTTTTGTTCATATGTATGTGTATCCTGCAAAAGGCACGATGAGTCGTCAAAATCTGAATCACAAAAAACATCATACACGGGAGGGGAATCAAATGTAGGAGATGAGGGGGTGAAGAGATCTCCCTGAAAGGGAGCCATAAGCTATGTGGGATAGTCCTCGGCGTCAATGGAAGGATGAGGTGGCTGCGGGAGTTCTAATAGAGGAGGATAGTGCTCGGGATCCTCATGAATGGCTGTGTCCTCGTCCTGACGCATGACCTCCTCGGTGATAAGCTCTGGCTCTGTGTGTAAGGCCTCCTCAAAGGCATGCTCTGGCTCGACAGTGTGCTCATTTGCCTTCTCATCAACTATCAATGTAGGCTCTCTCTGGAATGGTGATGCTCGCTGCTCAGGTATGTCAACTTGTGGGGATGTATCATGTGGAGGGGAATGCCTGCAAGCAATCCGAAAATATAGTCTATCCCCTCAAGACTGACATGGATGTCCTCCTCAATTGTTCCTGCAGCTGAAACATGGTTCATAACAAAATCTGCAAATCGTAGCTCAAATGCATCACCTGCTGTAATGCTCTCTGAATCGGTGAACCTCACTGACTCCAAGAGGCCCCCCAATAACCTCTGAAATGCGTCCTCCTCTAGATGCGTATATGACTCAATTTCTGCTTCCTCCACTGCCTCTTCATCCATCCATTCTTTATATGCAATAGTTGTATCGTAGGATGTGGGATCGATGACGACACATTCTGGCTCTGGTAATATGACCGGTGATGCTTCTTGCCCATAAAATGAAGAAGCAGAACTGATATATTTTGAAATCTATGCAACCTTAAGCACGAGCGCATTCATTTCAAGTACCCTCTTCGTCCATTCCAATTGAAGGTTGCTCTTATCAAGCCTGGCTTGTATTTCAATCTGGTGTGCATGCATCTCATCAAAAACGTTTTCTCCCGTCTGAGCACGATGATCAAAATAGTATTCTCCCATCTAAGCACTCTGATCATAATAGTATTCTCCCATCTGAGCACTCTAATCATAATAGTATTCTTCCATCTGAGCACTATGATCAAAATCTGTGGTCCACGTAGTATAATCCATAGCACCTGATCAACAAAGATAAATACCTGGAGAAAAATATCAGTGGCACAAAAGAATATAGAAATGATAATAATGGTGGCGGGGGTGAAAATTTCCTTTTGTTAAATTTTTTTTCGTAGTCTAATCAACCTAATTGTGACAAATTGGCACCCAACGGGAAACACCTCCCCGGCAACGGCGCCAAAAACTTGATCGCTGCCCCGGGAGTACACGCACCCGGGACAAACGACGTGTAGTTTTACTGCAAGTGCACGGTCAAGTGGCGAGCGGGTATCGAACACGAGGAGGTGGTGTTGGCTCCAATCTATCCTAGGTTGGTTTGACTATGAATGTTTTATTGGTGGAGATGGTTATGGAATGATATAATGGAAATGGTGGTGGATGTCGGTGTCGGTGATAAAGAAGTCGGATAAAGTATCGATTCAAATTTAATACAATAAAAGAGTCTAGAGCTAGGGAATCCCAACTACGGATTGTCATACATCATTGTAAATAGTGAATCTCAATATTACTAGGCTTGTGTTGAGGTGAACTAGTCGTAACTGAATAAAGAACCAAGCTCACGCTCTCTCGCTATTGCCGGTCTATAGAGAACCTAGGATAGGGCCCAATCTCTTGCAAACCCTAGCCTAAGACGCTAGCATGAAGAACGACATCATCGTTCAATCGCGTCTCGAGCCCACTCTCGTGCAAACTCAAGCTACGACCTAGGTTGTGATACTTCCTATCCGTCCAATCTCTTGCAAACGAATATGGGTATAGATTCATAATTGAAAATCCTAGCTTTGGTCCAATCTCTTGCAAACCAAGTCTAGGAGATCCAATCGTCAATCTAAATCGAATATCTAGGGCTTCCTATCAATTGGGACCCAATCTCTTGCAAATCCCAATCGATATGAATCCCTAGCTATCCGTAATTAATCAATCACAACCTAACCTCCTATCAATTCTAGCAATTTAGAAATTCATTCATCACAAATCTGAAATTAGATCCATAGGGTTCATCCCCATGCCTTAGAACAACAAATCTACTCAAGCATAACAATAACGATATGAGAATCAATAAAAATCATTGCTTGCATACAAAAAGATAGAAAAAACAAAGATTCAAATAACAAGAACAAAATACTTAGCTTTGATGAAGATCTTCAATCCAAATACAAGCTTTTAGATCCACGAGGGGGCCTAGGGCATGGCCTAACCTCTAAAATAATCCCTAAGAAAACATGTGGGAACCTCCTCTAATGATGGCTACAAACCCCATATATAGCCCCCAAAAAACCCTAGCAAAAGCCCCTAAAAGTGCCCAAAAAATCGTGACCAAACTGCCCCTGCGCAGCCCAGAAATCGCAACTTATGTAGCAGGCGGAACGGCTCACCCGGTCGAGTGACTTTGTCACTCGGCCGAGTGACAAACCCTGTAGATTTCCAGTAATTCGGGGGTTTTCGAGGGTCTGTCTTCGGAGGTGACTCGGCCGAGTGGGTTTACTCACTCGGCCAAGGGGCATTCCATGCTCGGCCGAGTCGGAATTCTCAGGTCGACTGTAGATTTCCAGTAAGTCGGCCTCTTTTTGGATGATTTTTCCGTGCCACTCGGGCGAGGGGATCTCCATACTCGGTAGAGTGGTCTATCGTCACTCGGCCGAGGGCACGCTGATATTCTTCTGTTGTGCGTGTCCGGTCTGGTCGGCCGAGTGAGTGCTTCACTCGGCCGAGTGACATGCTGTAGATGCCCAATCTTCTTCGTTTCTCCTCCTCGTCGCTCCTACGAAGTTCCTTCTTCTTCAACTCATCTTCCATCTCTGAATGGCCCTCAAAAGAGCTGTGGGTGACACTTCGGAGTGGGTGCAAATCCTCTTGATCTCAAAATCGCTCCAAATCGCTCCATATCTCCTGAAATACGACAAAAACAAGAAATAGTGAAAAGCATCGCAATATTGTCGAATAATCGTGAAAAACGTGATATGGGCGATCAAAACGGCATGCAAACATGCAGAAAAAAGGTGTAAAATATGGAGTGATCATGCCTCAGCTACACCTGGCCACTTCTCGAGAGTGGTGACTCATCGACATTTACCTCATGCCCCTCCTGAGTCTCGTTCTTCAGACTCTCGCTTGACCGCTCTAGAGGAGTTGACTTCCCGCTTAAAGCGGAATTTCGATGCCTTTATAGTCGAGACTAGGACCCATAGATCGAGAGTTGCGTCAGATCTATCTTCCATTATAGACCTGCTGAGACACCATGACCCACCTACTGTCATACTTGCTCACCCACCGGCACCCAGGCAGGACACTGTGGCCCACTTTGCACCACTCAGTGCTTCACTTTCACAGGTTTCTGCTGAGCCTGTTCCTACCACTGCTGAGTCATCGGTCCCAGTAGATCCACTTTCCGCCAGAGTATTATATACTGTTGAGCCCTCCACCTCCACCATAGACCTCACCACCACCGCTCCTGGTCCACAGCAAAGGGACCCATCACCACCAACCAGAGGGTGGTGCCTCTGCCTGATGTAGTCCGTCCCAGCTTTTGTCCCCCCATATATTTTGTGCCCATCTGTCTTTTCGGGGCCCTGCTTTTGCATAGCTTGGGGAAGGATCCACCCATGCATCATTTCATAGATTGCAGTGCATCATATCATATTTTTATTTTTATTTTTATTTCCTTTTTTATTACATAGTTTTTATTTTATTCCACATCCCGTCCCACCCCTTTAGCATCATCTCCCGCTCACGAGCGTTTTCTTAGCAGTGAGGACACAGCTAGGTTTAGCTTGGGGGATGTACGCTCCCGCTTTATTTTTATTTTTATTTTTACATTCTCCTCCCTTATTTTTAGTTTTTATTTTAATTTTTCACCACTTTCCCGCCTCGTTTTATTTTTTCTCATTTTGCATCATATTTTCTGTTTTTCTCCATGCATGCATCTCTTTTTATCTATTCCCCCTTTTTCTGCTCCTTCTTTTTTATTTTTTTATTTTTTACTAAGGATGGTCCACATGATGATATCTCTCTAGGCTTTATTAGTTTATTTGCGATGCTCATTTTCGATGACATGCTATTAGGGTGAATTTCGGTTTTATTATCTATATGCATGCATTTCTATTGATGATCTACCTGATTTAATACTTGAAATGAATTGAAAATCAAATGCATGAATTAGTATCTAGTATGATTTATGTTGGGAAATGCACCCAAGTTCACACATCACTAGAACACTTGGAGCACCTGCTTTATTATCTTATTCACTTCTGTTTGCATGCCTGCTGATATTGTGATCATTACTGCATGTCTTTTTCAGTATTCATCTAGAGAAGTGAAAATATCCATGTTATATATGAGTTTAGTTAGTGTTTTATTTTATCAAACTGATGTGCACCCTCTTATGAGTGAACCGAGTATCCCACCATTTTCCTTCTCCACATATCTATTTTATATCTCTACATATCAGTTGGTTACACCCATATAGCTATCTTTACCGCATCTCACTTCCCAAACCCCAAAAAGAAAAAGTATAGCTTCTATTGAAAAAAATCTGAAAAAGAAAAGAAAAATAAAGAAAATGAATAAATACCAATTCATGTCATTTCATTAGAAGCTATCATTTATTCTGGGAAGAAAAATAAAAATTCCATATCATTTTCCTTGATGCGACGCCTCAAGCTAAGCTTGGGGGGGGGGTAAACCAACTGATTACATGAGTGAGCTTGAAATTAGAGTGGAGACGGTGCACATCAGAGAGATTTAATAAAACCCAAACTTTACGAATTACTTTAGTTTTGGAGATTTTTCATGTATCAAAACGAATATTTGAATGACATTATTTTTTCTATTCTTTATTGCATGTTGCGTGAATCTTTAGTACTCCTTGTGTATCTGTGATTGAAAAGGGCGTTGCCAACTCATTTACACTAGACTCTAGGGATTGCATGATATTGATATAATTTGACGGTGTTATTTCAGTAGATCCATGCTCTTTGTTTGCACTGCATGTCATATGATTTATAAAACTAGAAATTGCCAATAGCATGTATGTTTATCACTCAGAGCATCGTGAAATACTATTTAGGCCTGAGATCTGACCGGTCATCCTTAGCACTTTTCTCTTATCTCTCTTTTTGTTTTTCACTTCTTTCTATTTTCATTTTCATATTTTCATTTTATTTTCCTCTCGGCGTACCGATTATTCGTCTTCCTCGAGGACGAGTAAGAGGTAAGCTTGGGGGATTTTGATGTGTCCATATTTTATATCATTTTCATATCATTATCTCATCGCATTGCATACCATTTTCACATCCAAATCCCACTTTTTAATACGATTATGCATTTCTGACTATATTTTCGAGTTTCGTAGTGTTTCGTGAATTTTCAGGGATTTTGGAGCGATTTGGACCCTCGCTTGGGTATGGACACATCCGACGTGCTTGTGAGCTTGTTAGCAGGGCTCTAGAGGAGTTCGTCATGTTCCCGGAGCCATTTGAGGAGATAAGAAAGAGAGAGAGCAGAGAGAGAGAGGAGCCCAGGAGCATCCTGCAGCATTTCCCAGAAAATGCTCGGTCCGAGCAGCTCAGCTGCTCGGTCCGAGCCATATCAATTACAGCAGCGACGGATACGGGCTGACTCGGACCGAGCAACTCATCTGCTCGGTCGAGTCGCCTTCGATTACATAGCCCGAGCAGCGCCCGAGTAGAGCCAGAGTATCAGACCGAGTCGAGCCTACTCAGACCGAGCAGAGACTACTCGGTCCAGGTAGGACGATTTCAATCTCTCCAAGCAGCCGAGCAGCTCATCTACTCGGGTTGAGCCACTACCGAGCTATGTTGACTCGGACCGAGTAACCTACTCTGTCGGCGACACCAAGGGCATTTCTGGGAAGTTTTGAAGAAGCACGATGTGCACGATTTTGGAGCGACTGAAGCTTGCGATTGGGGGACAGCTGTGGGAGACTTCCATTAGGCTTTTGTTAGGAATTTTTGAGCTGAGAGCTGAGCGACTTTTGTAGGGAATCTTGAAGACTCATTTTTGTAGCGATTTTTGGATCAATTACTGAAGATTATTGCTTTTGTTTTTGTCTGGATCTGTTGTTCGTCTATTCTCGCTGTAAGTTTCTTTTAGCCCTAATCTCTCAATTGCCAAGATGTTTTCTTCTGTGAAATTGGTGCTTTTGTGCGTTTCTATTGTGATGTCTGAGTAGATCTAATCTAGGGTTGATGGGTTAGCCCTAGGATTCTAAAGGGAAAATGTAGATCTGGATCCCTACGTTGAATTGGGGATTTATGGTTGTATTTCGGTAGATCCTACCAAATCCGTAGATAACCCGTACTGAGATCATGCCCACGGTCTGTGGAATTGATGTGCTTAAGGGTATCTAGGGATTCGAATAGGAAAATCGGTGGATTCAACCAAGGCACATGACCATGCCCGGCTCGCGCCTTGAGGGGATCCATCGACGAACTATACCACTATGGGTGAGGCTACCTCCATTGCGTCAACGAGAGCCACCGAAATACCCCGCAATTCTAACCCACGAGAGTGGTACGAATTGGGGGATTAATTCCATAGCCCTAATGCAATGTGAGGATCCTATCCTAACATCGACCCCTAACGATCCTAGTGGCGATCCCTAAAGCTCTAGTCCCTTTTTATTGATATTACAATCACAACAACCAATCCAAATCTGTTACCCCGACAGCTATCTCACTTCTATCCTTAGGAATAGACTGAGAACCTATTGACACTATCACCGTCCCTGTGGGATCCGACATCTTATATATTATAACTCGACACCGTCCGCTTGTGGATTGAGCCCGAAATCGTAGTCTAGGGCCATATTACGCCTGGCGATCGTGACACCGCCAGGTGGAACCTAGGTGTAGGTTACGGGTGCGTCACAAGTCTCTGTATATCTTCCTTCCTCCAGGATGGATAGAATAAGGGAAAATATGTGCCTCCTTCAGCAATTCTTCCCGGATGTCGCCATTCGGCACACAAACCCGGTTTCCAAATCTCAAAGATCCATCCTCACGAACCCGAAAGTCCGTTCGAAATCCTGCCTCCACTTGTGCCCGGATCCGTTTCAGCTTTACATCCTCTGACTGTGTAGCCTTGATTCGATCCACCAGGTCTGAAAGAATCTGCAGGCCCAACATATCTGCTTTCTCTCCGGGGAGTATCACCTCGATCTCCATCTGCCACAGAGCCCAATGAAGTTGTGGTTGAATGTTCAGTCTCATTGTTGCAGAAAGTCGACTAAGAGCGTCTGGTATTACATTAACCGTCCCAGGATGATATTGCAGGTCTATGTCATACTCCGCCATCAACTCAAGCCACCAACAGTGCCTCATGTTGAGTTCCTTCTGGGTGAAGACAAATTTCAAACTCTTATGATCAGTGTAGATCTTCACATGTTCGCCCAATAAGAAATGTCTCCACAGCTTCAGAGCGAATATCACTGCAGCCAGCTCTAAGTCATGAGTGGGATAATTCTGCTCATGCACTTTCAACAATCTAGAAGCATAAGCTACGACCCATCCATGCTGGTGAAGTACACAGCCAAGCCCTTTGCTTGAAGCATCGCAGAAAATCTCGAATCCACCTGATTTGTCTGGAATTGTCAAGACAGGAGCAGTAGTCAGCCGATGCTTTAATTCATCAAATGCACGCTGACAGTCCTCCGACCAAATGCATGGAACATCCTTCTTAGTCAAGTGTGTCAGAGGTGAGGCGATCTTAGAGAAGTCCTTTATGAACTTCCGATAGTAGCCAGCCAGTCCTAAGAAACTCCTGATCTCCGTGACTGTTCGAGGAATGTGCCACTTCTCCACTGCAGCAACCTTCTCCGGGTCAACCGACACCCCCTCTCCGGAAACATGTGACCAAGAAACGCAACCTTAGTTAACCAAAATTGGTACTTGCTGAACTTGTCTTACAGTCGATGTTGTCTGAGAGTCATCAACACAATCCGTAAATGCTCAGCATGCTCGTCCTCATCCTTCAAGTACACCATAATATCATCGATGAAGACCACCACAAACTTATCCAGATAGTCAAAGAAAACTTGATTCATCAATCTTATAAAGGTCGCTGGGGCATTAGTCACTCCGAATGGCATCACCAAGAATTCATAGTGCCCATACCGAGTTCGAAATGCAGTCTTCGGTACATTTGATCCCCGAACTTTCGCCTGATGATAACCGCTCCGTAAGTCTAGCTTCGAATACACTCGAGATCCACCAAGTTGATCAAAAATGTCACAATCTGAGGGAGAGGGTACTTATCTTTCACAGTTACTTTATTCAGATCTTTATAGTCGATGCACATCCTCCGGGTCCCGTCCTTCTTGTTCACCAACAGCACAGGCGCTCCCTACACTCGGACGTATCAGTCCTTTATCAGATAAATCAGTTAACTGATTGCGAAGCTCAGACAATTCAGGTGGCGACATACGATAAGGGACTTTCGCAATCGGTTGAGTTCTAGGTATTAGGTCAATAGTGAATTCGAGAGACCTATCTGGGGGAAGTCCGAAGATATCATCTGGGAATACATCTGGAAATTCCTGAACAACCTTTGGCAAAGTCGATTCCGCTTCCATCGTCATTTCTAGAGATGATGCCTTAAACTTCAAAGGTTCGAGTGTCTCATTACCGCTACAAAACTCGAACTCCGGGTGGTCAGGGATCTGGAAGACTATCCTCCTCAGTCTACAGTCTATAGTAGCAAAAATCATCCCCAACCAATCCATTCCGAACACGGCCTCATAATCAGGTAATTCAATTACCAAGAAATCTGCATATAACTCTCGCCCCCATCTCAACCGGACAATTACGTAATCCAGGAGCACTACATATAATTCCATTCCCCGTGTGGACATTCCAACTAGCAGCAAATGAGTCAACTACTATAGAGTGCTTGGTCACGAATCGTTCAGACAGAAAGCAGTGGGACGCTCCGGAATCAAATAAGGATAATGCAAGATGGGAAGCTACTCTACCAATACCTATAACAGCAAGGCACAAATAAATAGCTAACTACCTAACAAACATCTAGAAAAAGATCCACGTATTTTAAAGCAAGAGTCAGGATCATACCAGATATCACACCCGAACGCTCGGTCTCAACTGCAGTCATCAGGAACTGTTGCTGCCTCTGGGGAGTAGGAGCCGTCCTCTAGAAGCCCCGCTATGGAGGACATGGAGGGGGTCCCTTCGGAGTAATAGGTCTCAGTCCCGGTGGTGCTGGAAGGGCCGATCGATGCGGTACTGGCGGAAGAGCCCTCTGTTGAGGCAGTCTGGCAGCCACCGGTGCTACGGGAGATCGGCTCTGGCGAGGGCAAAAGCTGCTGATATGTCCGACCTCTCTGCATGTGTAGCACTGTCTATCCATGACCCTGCTATCTCTCGCCATATGTCCCGACTTCCCGCACTTCCAACGAGAAGTCCTCCTCGATGGTACTGGCGGAACTCTCGGTCGCTTGAAGGTCACAAGCTGGGTTGGCCGAGGGGCAGCCCTCTGTGGCACTAGGGATGGCAGTAATGACCTGACCTGACCCGCCCGACCCGACTCGCCACGGTTTTGAGCCGACCCGCCCCGGACCGCAGCCGGGTCGGGGCAAGCTTGGGCTTTGTATGCAACCCGGCCCGCCCCGATAAACTATAGAGGTTCTAAAAAAACCTTACTATTTTGATGCGAACCATGCGGTCTGCACATATCACATAACTCATACTCTGTTCCAATGTTCTTCTAATTAGGCCAATTCCCAATTCCAAAGTACCAATAAATCACAATTCTCCTCAATCCCAAATAAAAATTTTGTTTGGGATTCATCTGGATGGCAGTATGACTTGACCCGACCGACCCGACCCGGCCCGACCCGGTTTTAGTAAGAAATTACCCGACCCGCCCCGGCCCGAGACCCGACCCGCCCCGGCCCATAGATGGGGTGGGGCAAGCTTGGGTAGTTAAATACCCGCCCCGCCCCGCAATATTGCCATTCCTATGTGGCACAGCTGGTCGTCGGTTACTGGTCGGTAGCTTCCCCAAACTTCTCAAGTGTGCCTCATACTGTCTGGCTGCACTCAATACGGCTTCATATGTTATCAACTCCTGGGTAGCCATAGCTCCTCTGACCTCAGGTTCTAGTCCCATACGAAAACATCTAGCTCGGGTGGCATCTGTCCCCACTAGCTCAGGGGCGTATTTGCTAAGTAGGGTGAACTCTGCATCATACTCGTCTACCATCCTACGGTCCTGAGTCAGGTGCTCGAACCGCTGCCTCAACTCATCCTTCGTGGACTCTGGGAGGAACTTGGCCTCAAACCTCTCCATAAATGTCTTCCACTCCACCACCTCGGCCATATGCCTCTCCTAGGCATCCCACCAATCCCTAGCCTGGTGTGTCATCTGTCGCTTAGCGATCTCCACCCATCCCTCTCGTGCAATACCGGATAGGGTTAGGTCATCCTCTGTGTGCCTCAGCCACTCATTGACCTCTAAGCTGCTCTCCTTGCCCGAAAAGTATACTGGATGCAACTCCCGAAACTGCTTGTAACTCAACGCCTTCGGTGTAGGCACCACCAGCCCAGCCAGCCTATCCTCCTGCTGCTATAAGTGCTCCATGATCCCCATCAGGACCTTTGCCAGCAATGCTGACTCCGAGGTCATGTCTCCAGATGTGGGCCCACCACCAGAAGCACTGGTCCCTCCGGACCCTCCAGACGTCCCGTTCCCGTCCTCCATCCTACGAAGGGAAACAGAACAGATCGATTTAGTACCATAACTGAAGTATTAGAGCATAGCCCATGTCATTCTTATGCATATCGCAGTGCGTGCTGGACCTGCATAGGCCACCACAAAACCTGTCACGCATCATCTCCCAAAAATATGGAAGACAGGGGTGACGGGCCGCGGTATGAGGTACCAAGCGTGAATGTGCTGCCAGAAAAAGAAAATATACAGGCCACTACAATAGCTAGAACAACACAGACTAAAAGATAAATGTATTGCATGGAAACACAAAAAGTAAATGCTCCAACACAACCAGTAAGTACAGCTAGGCGGCGGCAGACAAACAGCGGGAGCGTCTAGAGTCACATGCAGATGTGTCTACTAAACTCATCATCACAGGAACTGAACAACCCAGAAAGTACAACAGTAGTCACCCAGGGGGACAAAAACTGAGGGGGGTACAAAAGTAACTACAGCTCCTCTCACTCACCCTCGAGACCCAAAACCCACGACCAACGCTCCCAGCTTAGCTACCCTGTGACCCAGACTGGAAAGTGCCACCCACCTGGCGACTCTACTGAGGCTGAGGACCCGTCGTCTTTGGGCCTATACCTATGGAGTAAGAAGACACGTCACAGCATGCTCAATAGGAAAAATCAACCACACCAAGGATCTATCTATGGGTTTACTGTGTCCACACTACAGTCAGTACACACGTTTTTAAGGAACTGAATACAGATATATACATAGCTGAACACACATATATACTTCACTGTACATACATATACACTACACTGCACACACATTTGTAAGGAACTAAACATAGACATATACATAGCTGAACATGGATATATGCATAACTGAACACACATATATACTTCACTGTACATACATATATACTACACTGTACACACATTTGAAAGGAACTGAACATAGACATATACATAGTTGAACATAGATATATGCATAACTGAGCACACATATATACTTCACTGTACATACATATATGCTACACTGTACACACATTTGCAAGGAACTGTACACACATATATATACATACTAAACATGGGTCCATACTGAACACACATAGTTAAGGGACTGAACATACAAATATACTTCGATGAACACACATATATACATAGCTGAACATAGATATATACATATATTTAGGTATTCATTATTCGAAACCTAGGCCTTGAGTACGGCATAAGGGACTGGGACCTCACCCAGTAAGGCAGGTGGTAAGAACTAGGACTCCCCGCCGTGCTAGCCCGTCAGGAGCCTATAGTAACACCTCCGCCCACTCCCCGCCCCGGTAGCCCGACAGGAATGCGAGGTTACCCAACACAACCCAACACATACCAACAAAGACCAACACAGCCAGTCCCATCCTTTATGCTGACCCAATGCTTTGGTTTTCCCTTACCCCTCCCTAGAGTGCTCACCCACCTCAAAAGTGGAAGGAGACACCTGGGATTTGCTTTAAATAATTTTCGATTTTTACAAGAATTAGTGGCATGTCAACAAACACGTGGCAGGTGACACAGAAATAAATATTGTCACGTCATCAAAGGTAGTGGAAAATATCATGACTAATCAC
Source organism: Scilla litardierei (assembly GCA_030789695.1). Taxonomy (NCBI): domain Eukaryota; kingdom Viridiplantae; phylum Streptophyta; class Magnoliopsida; order Asparagales; family Asparagaceae; genus Scilla; species Scilla litardierei. The sequence goes on along the minus strand of CM061134.1, from coordinate 104,909,209 downwards.
TCTTACAAGTAGCACAACATTCATTCATGGATAATGGAATGAAAATTGACATCACTTCAAGATACAATCTTTAATCAAACACTCCAGCTTGCTGGAACTGCCAGGACAGCCACAAGGATCAACACATTCCATCCATTTTCCTTGTGAATTTGACAAACACATCTAAATGAAAGTTGAAGATACAGGAGTACTGGATTCACCACAAAATTTCATGCAGAAGTATGGACTATATGATTTATAGTGAATTATTGGGTGAAACCTGTTCAGTCTTTTTTCAAGACAGATTTCAGGGTCTGTACTAATTGCTACTTTAGGGCATGTTACAGTCAAAATTATGAAAATATTATCTCAAAGAAAATTGTAGAGAAAGTTGTTACCTTTAAACTGAGACCAAGAACATAACATTCCATAAAGTGTGCAGAGAGTTATACACATGTTCGTAAAAGGGTTTAGTTTTGATTGAACCCAGACCAATAGGCATATCCGAATTTTTATCAAATCATACAGTTAGAATTTGGGAAAATGATCTAAATGAAACTTGTTCATTGCTACGAGATACACCACATATAAAATTTCCAAAGCATTCCTAATAGCCAATTAAGCTCAGAACTTAGTCAAAGTTTCAGCTTTTCAGGATAACATTTTCAGCATCAGAACAAAAGTGTTTCATGAAAATTAATCATGTATTAAGCTCAAAATTAAGCATGTAAACATACTACAAGGTGGAGTTGAGATTCCTACCTAGAATCTTGAGGATGGTGATTAGGGTTCCTCCTTGGCCTTTGGTCTTGGTCTTTTTCCTCCTCCTTCCCTTTTCTATTTCCTCTTTTTTCTTTCTCATTTCTTTCCCCTTTTTTCCTTTCTTTTTTTTTCGTTTGACTCCTGGTGTGTAAAAAGAAAGTGGGTGTGTTTGGTTTTTGTTTTTGTTTTTTGGAATTAAGAATCAAGAGAAGGAGGTAGAATAAAAGAGAAGGGTTTAGAAGCTTCTTGGTTTTCCCACAATTTTCAAGTTTGCCATCGCTTCTCTCTTTTTTTTTGAAATTCCTCTTACTATCCCTCTTTTACACAAATGCCCTTCAAGATGTAATTACAATTACCACCATGCCATTTAGGGAAATTTTGCGCCAAAAACTTCCTTAAATGCAAAATTGCAAGCATGCCCTCTTTTTGGGTATAAATGCGAAATTTGTTGGGCATGAAGGGAAATAGTGCCAACACTTGGGCTAATGCATGAATTACCACTAAATACAAACAGAAATATTAGTATTAGCACTTATAGGTGTTACCCTCATCAACATGAGCGAGCCGAAGACGATCCGAGACTTGCAGAAGCTGAACGGTCGGATCGCTACACTGGGGAGATTCTTGTCAAAGTCCGTCGAAAGGTCACTCCCTTTCTTCAAAATCTTGAGGGAGGCCCTCGATGTCAGGAAGGGCGACAGGAAGGGGGTGAGATGGGATGACAGCTGTGCTGTAGCCTTCGGCAAGCTTAAAGCATATCTACAGAGCCCGCCGCTGCTCGCTAGGCTAGACGAAGGGGAGCAGCTCGGCATCTACCTCCCCGCCACTGAAGAAGTTGTTAGCTCAGTCCTGATCAAATAAGAAGGGGGATCCAGTAGATCTACTATGCAAGCCAGGTGCCCCAGAAGGAAGAGACTTGCTACAGCCCGATCGAGAAGGTTGCCTATGGCCTGGTACTGACGGTGAGGAAACTCCGCCCGTACTTCCAAGGCACTCCATCGCCGTCTATACCAACTTACTGCTTGAGAAGAATCTGAGGAGGCTGGAGAGATCAGACAGGATGTTGAATTGAGTGTCGAACTCAGTGAGTTTGACATCATTTATAAGCCCAGGCCGGCGATTAAAGGCCAGGCGTTAGCAGACTTCGTGGCAAAGTGTACTATTGAAGAGATTGGCGAGGGGACGCACAACGCCCAACTAGACACACCACCCTCACAGCACGACGACGAGAATCTTCCCTCCACTTCTGCACAGCACGGAGGTAAGCTGTGGATCATCCATGTTGATGGGTTGGCCATGGCGGCAGGCAGCGGAGCTGGCATTATGATCGAGACCCCGGAAGGAAGCCTGCTGGAGTACGCCCTCCGCTTCAAATTTCCCACAACCAATAATGTCGTGGAGTACGAGCTGTTGAGTATTGATTCCCCGGATTTGGTTTTGATGATGAACAAACATAAATATCGTGAACTAACTCTTTGTGAGCGCAGTTATGGAGATCGTCACCAAAATTCTATGTACATCAAAAGCGACGTCTCAAGACTTCTCAAAGCACATGATCGTGTGCCTGAAGCTTCGTTGAAGCTCTAGGAGCATTATTGAAGTCAATAGATTCGAATTGAAGTTTTGAAGACGGTTCGTCAAGTTTATTTTATAGTCTTCTAGCTTCTTTTTGTAGAATGTTAAGCCTTGAGTAGGTCTTACATGATAATCTTCATAACACTCATATCTTAGAGCTAGGATTATCTTAGAAGCCCATAGAAACTTTCCCGAAGCTTCACGCTTCATTTCGCGGCTTCTGGTGCATCTTAGTTGGTTCAAGAAGAAGAACCAACCGACTAGATTGTCATCTAGTCGGTCAGTAATCCTTCTTGAACCGACTAGATCTCCTTGCTCAATTCAGCATCTTCACTGTTGACCAATTAGTTGGTCCAAGAAGGTTTACCGATCGACTAGTTGTCAAACTAGTCGGTTAGGAATCCTTCTTAGACCGACTAGTTATACTTTCACTTTTAAGCCTGAGCTACTGTTTACAGTTAGTCGGTTCAAGAACAACCATCGACCGACTAGTTGTGAAACTAGTCGGTTGGAATTTGTTCTTAGACCGACTAGCTCTCTTTGAATTCAGCCTATTATATTTCAACTCTTAGTCGGTCAAAGAACACTCACCGACCGACTAGTTGTCAAACTAGTCGGTTGGCAAGTCTTCTTAGACCGACTAGTTCTATATCTCCTGAACTATATTTATTGGCTGTGAACTAGTTAGTTGGTCCAAGAAGAATTACCGACCGACTAGTTGCAAAACTAATCGGTCAGTGATCCTTCTTAGACCGATTAGACTGCTTCAGAAATAGATCCGTTGGAGCATTAAATGCACGAATTTTCCCTCTCTCTCCTCTCTATCCTATATAATCTTGAGATGCTTCTTCATAACATTCAAGGCTGCCATTATTGAGTTTTAAAGATCAAAGAGAGAGCATTTTTAATTCTCATTTCCAAGCTCACTCATTTCTCATAAGAATCTCTCCAAACTCATTGAGCCCTAATTTCCTCAAGAGAGATTCTCTTCATTGTGAGCCATTCAAGCCAAGAGCTTGATTCAAGGTCACCAACTCCATCCTAGCCTTCGATCGCTGTTCATCTTCTTGGAGCTAGGGTTTGGTGACATTCTTCTTCCTCAAAATCCTCCTTGCCCTAAAATCGTTAGTTTTACTCCAGGCATAGGATTTTGTTGGTAAGTGTTTATTATTTCATTTACTTTGTTATTGCAAGTTTTTCTCTCGGTTGTGAGAGAAGTGTGTTATCCCGGTTTGTGGGAGTCACATTTTCATTTGTGTATGATTTGATCTTGTAGAGGTTTTCTACAAGAATTTCATAGTGCAAATTTGAGTTAGAGGATTCTAACTCAAGTAGCCGGAGGGGATCCGGGTGTTTGGGACGTAGGATCACCGGGAACAAGTCGGGGAGACTTAGGTGGATCTGAACCCGTTATATCGTTTGTTTGCATTGTCTTTTCTTTGTTGTCATATTTTCATTCCGCATTGTTGGTTGAGTTTGCACGATAATTAGGAATAATTACTCTTGATTATTTTAAAGTATTATTCACCCCCCTCTAGTACTTGTGCAGTAGCTATCAGGGCATTACATTCTGCCATTAATAGGCTGAAGCTGTGCAGAGCACTTGATGCGATGAATGTGCTGTTAATCAGCGACTCGAGGCTCGTCGTCCAGTAATTGAGGGCAGCTTCGAGGCCAGGGAAAATCTGATGAAGCTATGCTTGAAGTGCGCCAAGGCCGAGCTACTTAAGTTCGAGAGAACTACGGTCTGGCCCCTCCCAAGGTCCAATAATCTCCACACAGACGCCCTCTCCAAACTAGCATCCTCTTCTCCATCTGAGATTGGGAAGGCCATCTACATCGAGAATCTGTTCACACCAAGTCTTGGGGCGGAAGAGCTTCTGTGCGTCAACTGGGAGCTATCGTGGATGAGCCCGATCGTTGCCTACCTAGAGAGTGGAACCCTACCGAAGGACAGGCTGGAGGCGTGAAAGAACGAGCGACGAGCCTTGACGTTCGTGATCTTTGACGACATGCTCTACCAGAAGCACCGTGCAAGGTACGACGTCTTTCTTTATCTAAAGTGCCTGGGGCCTAGAGGAGGTCGTCCAAGAGATCCATGAAGGGCTCTGCGGGAAGCACTATGGAGAACGCACACTGGCACAAAGGCGGTTCGACAAGGTTATTATTGGCCAACCATGGTGAAGGACGCGAATGACTATGTCAAGCGATGCAGGGAGTTCTGTTACTTCATCTGCCCTTGTTTGTACACGAATGCATGAGTTATATCGAGTACTCAGTAAATTATGGATGCACTTGTTTGTACACGAATGCGTGAGTTATACCGAGAACTCAGTAATATACAACAGCCCCGTTGGTAAATCTGATTCCGATCCTCAGCCCGATCCCATTTGCTAAGTAGGGTCTCGACATCCTCGCACCGTTCCACCTGATGGCCACCGGAGGAAGGAAGTACCTGGTTATCGCCGTCGATTATTTTACAAAGTGGATCGAGGCAGAGCCGCTAGCGCGCATCCCCTGGGTGGACATGAAGAACTTTGTTTGGAAGTCGATTATATGCCGCTTTGGGGTACTTCGCTCCATAGTGACAGACAACAGGAAGCAGTTCGACTTCGTGGACTTCAGAGGCTTCTGCTCGGATTGGGGCATCAACCTCCATTTCGCCTCCGTGGCACATCCCCAGTCCAACAGCCTCGTTGAAGTAGCGAACAAGTGCATCCTGGAGCTGCTGAAGAACAAGGTCGGTAGCACCCCGGGACCTGGCCTGATGAGCTACCTGGCATCCTTTGATCCTACCGCAACGACAGGCGAGAGCCCCTTCATGTTGGCTTATGGGGCAGAGGCCGTCGTTCCAATAGAGGTCGGCAAAGAGTCTCTACGCCTCCAGTAATTCAACGAGGAAGCCAATGAAGAGGGTCTCGACATCAATCGAGTGCTCGTCGATGAGATAAGGGGTCGTGCATTAACGTGTTTGATTAAGCATAGCCAAAAGATGGCGAGATACTACAACTCCTACGTCAAGAAGTGGAGCTTCAGAGTCGGTGACCTAGTTCTCTAGGATGCAACTTTCAGGCCCGAGATCGGCCAACGAGGCAAGCTCTCTACAAAGTGGGAAGTCCCCTACATCATAACTGACGTCGTGGGACCGGCAACTTACATCTTGGCGAACATAGAGGGCGAAGAGCTGACTCATCGCTGGAATGCTGAGCACTTGCTCAAGTTTTTTTCAATAAATGCACATGTACATTCAGTTCGTATTTTATTTTTAATAAACCACGATGTTTGTATACTCAATGCTTTGTCTAAATTTGCATTTCAGCCCTCACCTCCCTCAAATTTCGGGGCAGGCTGACGAGCTTCGCCCTCTATAGGTTCGTCGGTGGGTTAAGGAATGACCTTCGGCTCGCACCCTCCCATCCATTAACTCTAGGGCAAGCCTAACGGCTTTGCCCTCGATAGTGTTCGTCGCGTGGGTTAAGGAACGAGCGACGGCTCGCACCCTCCCTTCCCTCAAACTCCGGGGCAGGCTGACGAGCTTTGCCCTTGAAAGGATCGCCTGTGGGTTAAGGAGCAAGTGAAGGCTCGTACCCTCCCCTCCATCCTCCGGGGCAAGCCTGATAGCTTTTCCCTCGATAGTGTTTGTCGGGACCAACAAGGAATGAGCGATGGCTTGCACCCTCCCGTCCCTTAACTCCGGGGCAGTGTGCCATCAACGGAGGTCGCATGGTCGCCCCCCGGGTAGCTAGCTGAGCCAGACACTCTACAAACTTCGGGACAGGCTGACGAGCTTCGCCCTCGAAAGGATTGCCGGTAGGTTAAGGAGCGAGTGATGGCTTGTACCCCCTCCATCAACTCCAGGGCAAGCCTTACGGCTTTGCTCTCGATAGTGTTCGTCGGGACCGACAAGGAACGAGCGATGTCTCGCACCCTCCCATCCCTCAACTCCAGGGCAGTGTGCCATCAATGAAGGCCACGGGGTCGCCCCCCTCCCGGGCAGCTAACCAAGACGGACACTCTACAAACTTCGGGGTAGGCTGACGAGCTTTGCCCTCGAAAGGTGTCACACCCTGCTTTCCATTATATTTAGGGGCGAGGTCGTGAACAGGTCTGTATGTGCTTAAACAAAGAAGGAGATACTTTCTCTTTTCTTCCTTCTTGGTTTAAGCACATTAAGCGTCTGTGATAACACTTGCAGATGCTTGCATGTAACTCAAACAACACAGATAATTGATTTTATTACAATTTCAAGTCTCCAAAAAGATTACAACAATTAAAGAATGAAATGAGAGAGGGTCATAAAACCCATACAATAAAGAAAGATAGTAAAATGATGTTGTGAATGTAATATGCTTCTTAATGGAACACCTCAGCGGCCTGGCACTCCTGATCAACCTTCTCAGTCTCTAAGCATACCCTTTTGCAAACCTGTCTAATACCTGGCGTATATTTCACAAGACAAGGAAATATACGTCAGCGAGGGTCGCTCGGCAAGATTTAAAATGTTAAGTAGAAAAGACCCTCGGCAAGGTTTTCAAAACTGATTTCATGGCAATATGAGTGACAAAATGGAATTTACATTGGTTAAGGCATGGCAGTGTAAGAAACATATGAGCACGCTAAGCGTAGTGTACAAGCAGTGGCATGGCAAGTATAGTGTGCAAAGAAGTGAGCATGTGCAAAGTAGAGAACATGGCAAGGTGTAATGTGTACTGCAATAAGCATGGCAAGTGTGGTGTGTACAACAATAAGCATGGCAAGAGTAGTGTGTACAGTAATGAGCATGGCAAGTGTAGTGTGTACAACAATGAGTATGAAAAGTATGGTGTGTACAACAATAAGCATTGCAAGTGTAGTGCGAAAAGCAATGGAAGTTCTATAAAAGGAAGGTACATGGCAGTTCTATACAAAATGAAAGAAGTAACAGTTCTATTTAACATGTTCGATTTATCCATTTCGATCTATTCAGTAGTGTGTGTAAGTTTGTGGCTAAGGTTCACGTCGTTAGACAGCTAGTAAGTGGATCTACTTTCATGTGCCCCCGAGAGATAGTCCGTTTACTACCGGCTAGTGCCTGCAAACCCAAGCCCACCCCAAGTGTACTTTGTCTGGACCACAAGCCAGATACGGCCAACCGAGCCATCAGGAGTTATAGTGCTAGCACAAGCCAGAGTAGCAAAACAGGCCATTTTGTTCTATGATTTGCCAAATAGGCCGCATGTTCAATAATTTGCAAAAAAGGCCGCATGTTCAATAATTTGCCAAACAGGCCACATGTTCAATGACTTGCCTTCTACCACATTACAATGCATTCATCAATTACTATAAACATGTCCACATGCATACACACATGTCTATATTTTGTGATACACCAGAAGTAAACATATGCAGTTAGAGATGAAACGGTAGTTAAGACGTGGAAAAAGGCACAACTTGCATATCAAAATATCTCAGTTCTAACATTTAAATGCAACGGTTACAAGACATGCAAAAATGTACACTTGCCTGTTCTGATGATTTAGATGACCTAGTGAACGTAACGAGTGGTGTGTCTATCTGCGAGGTTGAGTTCGCGTTAGAAGCTAATCGTCTCAACCAGTTAAAATAACATTAAATCTAACTCATTACATACACTGTTCACTATTATATTTAACAAATTATACTATCTTGTATATGTAACCTTAGGTCCCATAATTATAACCTAACTTATACATACGTATAGATATTAGAACTAACCTCATTACAACTAATCATTAAAAACTAACCTGCCCTTTTAATGTTTTAACATCGGCAATTAGTATTTTAAAACTAACTTTAACATAATATAATAGAAAATAGTTAAAAGCTCTCCGCTCATTTCTTACCTCTGACACTCCTTCATCTTGTCTTGTTGCTTCTGTTCGCTGGGCTTGAAGAGGGGAGCTGATCGATGGAATGGCAAGGGGCAGTGACAAAGCAACACAGGGCAGCAGCGGGGCTCCAAAGGCGGGTCGGGATACTCCAACGGCGGCGGATCCGGGGAGAAGGCGGTGTATCAGGATAGATCGGTCTGGAAGGAGTAGGGTGGCGGTTCGGGGGCTGCCGGAGTCGATGGTGAGGGGCGGTTTTTAGCAGAGGTAATTCAGGTGGTCACGGCGATGATGGCGGGGCTTGGGTTCGGTGGGTGGAGCGGCCAGTCGGACGCATCGGAGAGGGGGAGGACCGAAGGTGAGAACGTCGAGGTGGAACGGGGCTTCGTCGGTGAGGAGAGGTATTGGGTGAAGTCAAAGGGCGAACAAGGAGTTTTGGACGGGGGCTCGTTCGCCGGAGAGCGGGGAAGAGGCGAGGTGGCCTGCGGGTAGCGAGAGGGGGTGGTGGTGAAGTGTGTCTGCCGGTGGGCTTGCGGTGTCACCATGGAAGGAGGAGGTAGATTAGGCAGCAGGTGGCAGGGTTTCGGGTCTGCGAAAGGAGAGAGACCGCTACGACATTGGTCGAAGTCAACAGCGGGAGCTCGAGTGCTCTTCGACTGAAAACAGAGGAGAAGAAGTGGGGGAACAGGGGTCGGAGGGCGGTGATGGCTAGAGGGTGTGGTCGACGATGGCCGGAGAGGCTTGGAGGTCTATGTGGTTATCCACCGGTGAGAGGGTCATTGGGCGATCGGAGTTAGAGGCGAGCTTCAAACGGGGAGGGGATGGAAGCACGGCTTGGGCATGTGGCTATGGGAGGTTGAGGAGGCGAAGAGGGATTCGGGGTGACGAGAGAGGCGCTGGGGTTTGCTGGGTCATTGGGTGAGGGCAAAGTCGCGACGCCTGGCTTGGGTTTGCTAGCAGTGAGAGGGGAGGCTGTGCGGGCTTTGAACAGAGGGCACGGTGAGTCGAGGGCGATGGACGCTGCGGAGGTGGGCGATGCCAAAGAGTGAAGGTGGGGGTGTCGTGGGATTTGAGGGAGCTGGCGGTGGGTTGCCTGCAAAGTGTGGAGGAGGCAACGGTGCTCGACGATGGGGTGGTCGTCTTCACCGGCGATAGGGAGCAATGCGGGGTGACGGGAACGACAGAGGGGTAGTCTCCTGGGCTTGGTGGGATGGGCACTTGGAGTGTGGCGATGGGTTTTGCAACGAAGGAGGTCAGACGATGGACGGGGTGATGGGTTTTGTGGGTGGTTGGTGAGTTGGCAGGGCTCTTGGGAGGGGCGCGACAGGTCAAGGGGTTCATGTGGATGGCTCCGGCAGGTCCTGTCGCCGTGGAGAAGAGGGAGAGGTGAGGGTTAATGGAAGAGCACCGGTCGTTCGGGTTGGGCTCCTCTGTTTGCAACAGGGGAAGATGGCGGTGGGTCGACATGAGGAAGGAGGTCTGCGGGGTGGCCTGGGAGCGACGACAGGAGAGGGCGGTTGCTGGAGGGGTTGAAGCTTGGGTGGTGGAGTGGGGTTGTCTGTCGTCAGAAAAAGGGGAGAGGTCGCCGGTGGTGGGCACAAACGGCTACACCGGTGGAGGATCAAGCGGCGAATGCAAAGGTTGAGGGTCGGAGGGAGTTTGGCTGGTGAGGTTGTGGTGTGCGGCATGGGAGAGAGGAAGGGACCTGCAATGGGCTGAGGGGGAAGACGATAGGAGGCGGGGTTGCTAAAAAGCAAAGAGGAGGAGAGCCGTCCTTTTGGTTTCTATAGAGGGGAGGCCTGTGCGTGAGTCTCATTGGTTTAAAGTAAAGGAATTAGGAAGGGTTTAGAAAATTATGAGAAAGTTTAATTAAAAAAGGAAAGGTTTTAAAAATAAAACTGATTTAGTAATAAACATTTTCAATTTGTTTTAATTAATAATTATTAGGGAATATTATTAGCAAGAGTTAATAGGAAGGTTTTTGAAATTTAAAGATTTGTTTTGAAAAATATTCATTGGGGAATTAAGGCTAAGGCAATTTGGGAAGGTTGAAACATATTAATAATTAGGAAAATTAAGAGCAAGGGATAAAAGGAAAGTTTGAATAATATAAATAATTAGAGGAAATAATGGTTTTTGATGAAGTAAATACTTTTAATATAGCCATAGGTTTAATTAGGTTTTAAAAAGAAAGTTTTTAAACAAATTTGAATTTGAATTTTGAAAATATTTGAATTCTAAAACTTTTGAATTTTAAAACTTAAACATTAATAACATGATTAATAAGCTAACTGTAAGTGTATTAATGAGATCAATATGTCAAAGTAGAATAATGAATATATGCATAAATACAAATCAGTCCCAGTGTATCCGAAAATACAGGTCCTTACAAAATAATCGCCGGTGGGTTAAGGAGCGAGTGACAGCTAGTACCCTCCCCTCCATCAACTCTGTGGCAAGCCTGACGGATTTGCTCTCGATAGTGTTCGCCGGAACCGACAAGGAACGAGCGACGGCTCGCACCCTCCCGTCCCTCAACTTTGGGGCAGTGCACCATCAACGGAGGCCGCGGGGTCGCTCCCCTCCTGGGCAGCAAGCCGAGCTGGACACTCTACAAACTCTGGGCAGGCTGATGAGCTTCTCCCTCGAAAGGATCAGCGGTGGGTTAAGGAGTGAGTGACAACACGTACCCTCCCCTCCATCAACTCCGGGGCAAGCCTGACGGCTTCGCCCTCGATAGTGTTCGACAGGACCGACAAGGAACGAGCGACGGTTCGCACCTTCCCGTCCCTCAACTCCAGGACAGTGTGCCATCAACGGAGTTCACGGGGTCGCCTCCCTCCTGGGCAACTAGCCAAGCCGGACACTTTATAAACTTCGAGGTAGGCTGACGAGCTTCGCCCTCGAAAGGATCGTCGGTGGGTTAAGGAGCGAGTGACGGCTCGTACCCTCCCCTCCATCAACTCTGGGGCAAGCCTGACAGCTTCACCCTCGATAGTGTTCGCCGGGACCGACAAGGAACGAGCGACGGCTCGCATCCTCCCATCCCTCAACTCCGGTGTAGTACGACATCAACAGAGGCCGTGGGGTCGCCCCCCCTCCCGAGCAGCTAGCCGAGCCGAAAACTCTACAAACTCTGGGCAGGGTGATGAGCTTCGCCCTCGAAAGGATCGCTGGTGGGTTAAGGAGCAATTTACGGCTCGTACCCTCCCTTCCATCAACTCCGGGGCAAGCCTGATGGCTTCGCCCTCTATAGTGTTCGCCGGCTGGGACAAGGCGCGAGCTACAGCTCACCCCCTCCCCTCCCTCAACTCTGGGGCAGTGCACCATCAGTGGAGGCCGCGGGGTCGCCCCACCTCCCGGGCCACTCATCGAGCCGGACGCACCCCAGGTCGAGCTGACGAGCTTCCCCCGGAGGTCGCGGGTCCACACTGTCCCTTGGCAGCCATCCTGCAAACTCGGATGGGATGTACAACTCCACAACATTCTCCTTCTCCTCAACCATGTGCTCGTCAGCAGCAGAATGTTGGGGGCATACCCACACAAAAGCACAGTCCGCACAAACAGCGACTGACGTAAGGAAAAATTTTCAAATTTCATTTATAAACTAACTTTTTACAACTCAGGGCCCTCCAAAAACAGAACAAGACTCCATGACCGGCCTCGGGCAGGCCGCATAACTTTGCCCTAATCTACAGGGCTTCGACTTGGCTGTCGCCCTCTAGGGCCTATGCGCCCGCCACGACGCCTTCATGGCCACCGTCCTCCGGGGCCTGCATTCCCACCTGGTCGCCTTCGGGTCACCACTGCCAAGAATCTCTGCCTGTTCGGTCTCAAGTGAGGTCGAAGTCTCTGCCTCATCATCAGACACCGTCGATAGCCAGGCAAAGTCGATCTCCATGCCGGGGTAGAGCTTCCCCAACCTCACCTTCGCCCTCTCAAAGCTGGTCTCCAAACCATCATCAAAGCCCTCATCAAAGCCCTCTGCCCTCATGGCCATCAACACAGGGACGAGCGTGTCATTCTGATATTTGAGAACGGCCTGGGCCCCGACTTTGCCCAGGTCGATCTTCTCCAGTTCAGCGTTCTGCCGCTCCAGCTCAGTGATCTTTGCTCCAGTTGTCTCTTTCTCCGAGGCCAGTAGTACCTCAGTGGTGACCCGTCGGGATTCCTCCTGGCGGGCCTTCTCTTGTAGCTCCTCGACAGCCGTCTCCAGTTTGGCGGTCTCGTCCTTCTGGGCCTGGTAGTCCACATGGACTCTCGCCAGTAGCTCCATCGCCTCTTTCAACTTTGCCTCGGTGCCCCTGAGGGCGACCACTTTTCTCCCAAGTGCCACCTCGAGTCGATTTATCTCCGAGGAGTGTCGTATAAGGGGCACCAGAGCGACGACAGCCTACAAAGAAGATCAAATGAGCAGCATGTGTAACAGCAGAGAATCTGGGGCGAGGGTTGACATACCTACATATTATGCCAAATGGCAGAGGCGCAGAGGTGTTCGGCATCAACATCCCGTAGGGCCTCTCGGTCCCTCGGCAGCAGGCTATTCTCCGCAAGGCGGGCTGACATGTCGGCCTCATCAAAGACCAACTCATGGGCCCCTACTGGGTAGCATGGTGCAACAACTGCTTCTGGCAGAAGGGCAAAAATCGCCTCCTTTGTTGACTTAAAGGTGGCGAGGGCGGCCTTGTAGCTCGGATGGCCCGGCTTCCCCAGCCCATACGACGGGAATCCAAAGAGCCAGGTCACCGTCGCAGGACAGCTAGTGGTTGGTGATGTTGTCGGAGGTCTCAGCGGGGTGGCCGAGATGGTGGGAACAGTGGCAGCGGTGCTAACCGGCAGGTCCTAGTGCCCGGTGATCACGGGGCTGACCGCGGGCTCCTCCGGGTCGAGGTCCACTACGTCGCCAGCTGACACCTCGCTCGGGTAGGGCAAAGGAGCTGAAGTCATAGCCTCCTTCCTCGTCCTCTTGACCCGCTCTCCTTTCTCGGCCTGAGTAGTTGCATACGCCTCCTATCTCCGCTTATGGCCCTTGCCCTTGCTCGGCGGGAGCTTCGTCGACGCTTCCCTTGCCTTCCTCATCACCTCCTCCGTGGACATACTCATGGTCTCTCCTGCAAAAAGAATACAGATCAGGGTGAGCTTTTTAGTTGTTGTTTGCAACACACGGAGTACCTTCGAACCAGACATGCTGGGTAACCATCTTGTCCGTGACCAGGTCTTTGAAGACCCTGTTCTCCCTCGGAATCACCTCTAAGTTTCCGTCGTTCTCTAGATCTCTCCCCCAGAGCAACTTCGGTATTCACTGCGAGATTCAAACCCCCACAGTTTGATCTTAGCACCAGATCTATCGGAGTCGAGACAAAAGTGAACTTCTCCTTCCAGTCACTGATCTTTCTTGACAGCCCGAGGACGAGCGTCCTACATATCCTCATGCCGACGTAGTAGTAGTCCTCCATCTTCTTCGCCCTAAATAAATAGTGGAAGAACGGTAGTGTCGGGCTTATTCTATGGGCAGAGCAAAGCACGAGGAAGCCGACAATCGTGCTGATCGAGTTCGATATCAACTGGAAGAGGGAGATCTCGAGGAAGTGTAGAATGAGAAGAAGGTAGGGGTGGAGCGGGAAGCGAAGACCCAGGTCAAAGGTCGTGAAGTATATGCCGACGTCGTAGTCCCGTGGGGAGCAAACCCGCTCATGAGGCCCGGGTAGGCGGACTGTGTAGGGGGGCGGATGTACTGGGCATTGATCTTTTGGATCTCGGAGGGCAGCAACAGTGACATCTGGGCTAAAATTCCCGCGGGAACCGCGGCCGGGGTTCCAACGCCGCCAGTGACCCTGTCGGCTTTGGCACCTTGGCGATCGACTCGGGTGCTTTCCCTTTCTTGGGGTCCCTCGTCATGGCCGATGATGAAGCGATGGCTTGACCTGCCGCCGTGTCTCCCTCCGGCCCCGACATCAACGGCGTCTCTGACACCACCGACATCGACTCAGTGGCGTCACCCCTGTCGACCTCCCCAAATTGCTGTTCAATGTGGGCATCCAAAGAAGGAGAAGCTGTGAAAGAAGAAGATGAGGACATCACTGGAATCGGGGGTGTGCCTGAAGTAGAGATTGAACGAAGGAAGCTTCGCGAACCACAGCAGCTGCTCTCGGCAGTGCAAGGGGGAAGAATTTGAAGTTTCGAAAACCCTGACGAAAATCTCTCCCGCTCCCTCTCTGGCTCCATTTGTAAGAAGAGGCAGGCGATCTCCACCGTTCGACGTGGGCCACGTGGCGAGATCCCAGCTGGCCTGAACTAGCGCCTCGAGTTTCCTTCCAATCACCTCAGCCACGCATCATCTGTTCAGTGGATGTGCGCCTCGAACTCCCCCCATCGTCAGATCGCCATCATGATTTCTAAGATTCGGCAGATAGGGTCCATTGAATGCAGCTGACCCGCCCTCGACCAGTGGGAAGGTGATTCGTCATCCAAGCTAAAGCTGGGCTTTCCATGTCTAGCTCGAATAATGTGGGAAATTATTACGCCCTAGAGGCCGGCCCAAGAATTTGAAGCCCATCTGTGCTAAATGCCCAAGCTGACACCTCACTGACTCTCCTGATAGAATACTTGCCGAGCTTATTGCCTCGCCCTCAAGAAGCTTGCCTCACCCTCAAGAAGCTCGCCTTGCCCCACTGCAAGCACGCCCTCCAGAACCACCAAGAAGCCCGCCACAGCGAACTGACAGCTCGCCTTGCCTATGACCAGCTCGCCCGCCCACAATAAGAAGCATCCTCCAGAAGAGTCGAGCCTACTCTCCACCCAACAGCTCGCCCCTGAGGGCGACTAAACACAAATATCTCTGACAGGGTGACGTAAGCTCACCTACTCACAGTTAATGCCAACGATTAAAGGGAAGAACTGATGGCTGCCCCTCACATATCGTTAATTCCCCTGATACCGTCTGAAACCATTAATGCGATAAATATCCCTGCCACAGCCCCAGCACTCGAGTGCCACCAGGGATGATTTGATGGCTGACAAGATGGCGAATAACCGTCTCTTAGCCCTATAAATACCCCCCCTCTTGCCTTCGTTGAGGGGGTTGGTAGGTTGTTGGTTGGTAAATTGATTCTAAAGTTCTTACTCACATACAAGAGCGAAGGTCGTCCATATCTTTGTTCTTCCACCATAGCTCACCACGGCAGGTCGACCCACTCTTAGCTCGACCTACGTGTCTAGCCCCCTTCTTTAAGCCCTAATCCTGACTTAGGTATCGGAGGGGCTAAGGGCCGACAACTGGCCCTGCCTTTCTGACCTCATGTTCATCCTCACAGGGAGTTCGCCTCAGTTATCGGGGATCAGGCAACCTTCGTGTGACCTCCAGGCGACCTAGGGATTTTCACCCTTGAAGCGTTCTCTGAATCATCCTAGCCTCGCTATCACCCAAAACCTGTAAATCATTGTACCCATGATTCCCACTACAAACAAATTCTATTGTGTGCAAACTTGACCCACAACAACCTTGTAACATTTGTCACAAAGTTTACTTATGGATATGAGGTTATGATTTAAACCATCTACAAGATATACATTTTCAATTAAAGGTTTAGATGGATTACCGACTTTAGTGCTCCAATGATGGTTCCCTTTTTCGCCTACAAAGGTCACCATTGCACCATTCTTGATGCGGATCACTTCAGAAAGCAAAGAGGGGTCTCCTATCATATGCTTGGAGCAACCACTATCGAGTATCAATCCTTTCTTCTTAGAGCGTATTTTGCTTTTGTTGCTCTTTTTCTTTTTCTTGCGGTACCTATATAATTTACCATAAGCTTATGGTACCCAAGCTTGTTGGGTCTAAGGGGATTAGCCCTTTGGAAACCAAGTCCTAGTGGACTTTGGCTTCCCAATATAATAATCACAATTAACCACATTCTTAAAATAGGATTTTACATATGCATTCATATCATGTATGCTAGTGTCCTTAGGACCTCAAATAGTGTATATTTTGGGAGTATTTTTCTTCGTTGCATGCACATGTGGTTGGTTTCTACGTAGTGCATGTGGCCTATAAGAATGTGATCCAGCAAATGAAAATGGTGGTGGATATGCATGAGACACATAATGGTCATGAGAAACATAAGGAGCATGCATAATATGTGATGCACATGGATGAGCATACATATGTGGATGAGGTGTATGAGCATATGTATGTGGAGGAGCACAAGCATGAGTATATCTCATGTGTTGGTTTGCACATGTTCATGGGTATGATGAATAAAAAACATCATCATGTTCACATGAGAAGTGGAGAGTTCCTATGTGGGTGTGTATGGTGTACATGAAAGCATGTCCCTTCTTTTGATTTCCACCTTCGGTGGATTTCTTTGCAAAAGAGGGAGTGTGAGAAGTGCTGACATTCTTGGTAGTTATGCTACCCATTGTGTTATGATCACCACTTGTGGATATACTGGAGATTGGCCTCACAAAATCTATAGTGATACCACTATAAGTGGTGCTTGCATTGGATGCACTTGCCTTCGAATAACCAAGTCCAACACGATGGTTGGCCGATAGTTGATTCGAGAGCAAATCATCCAATTTTCCATTCCCTTTATTGAATCTTTCAACTTTGGAGTAATTGAGCTCATATTTCTTCTCAAGAGAAGAAATAGTAGTGTCCAAGGTGGACACAAGTGTGGTGAGCTCGTGCACTTGGGTTTGAGAGATTCATTCTCAATACCCATCGTGTTTTGAGATCGAAAATTTTCAATCTCCCGATTATTACAATCCACAATGGATACATGATCTAATTGATATTTGAGGGATTCAACCTCATTTCTCTATGACCCATTTTGAGTAAGCAAAGTAGCTTTCTCAAGGGTTAGTGATTCAACAATGCTGTCATTGTTGGTGATGGGTGGCATGGATGACTTACTAGCATTTATCTCCTTAGATTTAATATATTTAAGCATAAGATTTTGGTATTTAGAAAATAGTTCTTCATTATCAATAAGAAGTTCATCCATAGTTACATCGGGTTCTTCACTCTCACTAGAGCTCCCATCAGAGGGTGTATCCTCACGTGCCATGAAACACATGTGTGCACTCTCACCCTTCTCATCCTCAGATTCACTCGATGAATCTTTGCTTGAGTCATCGAATGTGCTTACAAGTCCGTTCTTCTTGTTTTTCGTGTACTTGTCGAACTTGTTGTATTTTGGAGCTTTTCACTTCTCCTTGTTCTTTAGCATTGGATAATCCTTCTTGATGTGCCCTTGTTTGTTGAATTTATAACAAAAAGTAGAAGAGTTAGTGGAATTAAATTTAAATTTAGAGGGAAGTTTACCATTGCAGAAGAAGCGTTGGAACTTCTTCGCCATGAATGCCATGGATTCCAAATCCATATCATCACCAGACCCATCACTTTCGGAGGATGAAGAAGTAGCTTTGAATGTTATAGCTTTCTTCTTTGCCTCCGTTGGTTTCATCATTTCCCTTATCTTCTTTCGGTTCTCCCTTCTCACTTTATATGACATGAGTGTATCGATGAGGTTCACCACGGTGTAGCTTTGCATGTCATTGACCTCTTCAATCGCTATTGTTCTTCTTTTCCATTTTGAGGTCATTGACATGATGCTCTTCCTCACATTCTCTTGTTGAGTGTACGTCTTTCCAAGATCTTCAAGCTTATTGGTGATATCAGTTAAGCGAGCATACATCGAAGAAATCTTCTCATCTTCCTGCATTTGAAACATGTCGTAGTTTTGCACGTCAACATATAACTTCGACAATTTTACCTTGTGGGTCCCTTCATGAGTAATAATAAGATGATTCTAAATTTGATGTGCACTCTTATTTGTGCATATCTTATTGAACTCATCGGGCTCCAAAGCACAATGAAGAGAATTCATTGCCTTGGCGTTATTCACCTCTACAGACTTCTCGACGGGTGTACATTTGCCATAATCCTCTTCCGTAGGTTCTGCGTATTCCTTGTGGAGGATTCTCCATAAAGAAGCACTCCTAAGGAACGTTTACTTTCGACGCTTTCAATAGCCAAAATTTGTGCCATTGAAGCGCGGAGGACAAACCGTAGATTGGCCTTCAAACATGAAGCACCATCACGATCATAATTGTTGTAGGAAGTATGTGGAGGAACGTTGTTGTTGTTGTTGGATGACATAACTTAACCTTGGGCTCAGATATCAATTGTAAGGACCCTGTATGTTAAATACATGGGCCCAGCCCATTAAGCAAGTAGATAAATTCTACCGATTAAGCCAAGACGGCCCACGGTCCATAGTGCTCGGGTTAAATGAATCAACCTGTCATGCCCCGCTTCCCAAAAATATGGAGGCGAGGCGTGAGTAGGTCAACTCAGACTTGAAGCTATGAGGCTGCAAGTCCGATAAGCGTCAATAAACTTTAAATGGCATGTTCTTGCAATTTCGATACAAAACAAAGATAATAATCAAGGAAATGAGACAAAAGGAAATCTCAGAATATCCATAAAAATAAGTTCCAACATCGCATAAAAAGCCACCAGGCTAAAAGAAAAGAGTCTAAAAAAGGCCCCAGCATGGCCAACAAAAGTACAACGTACAGAAAACAAAGTAATGGTGCTACGCACCGACAACTAATAGCAATTTAAAGCAAGCAACTCGGAACAGTCTCTAAGACTGGTCACCAGTGTCCACCAACTCCTCGTCAAATGTAGGCTCCAACTCAGCGTCATCAAACACCTCGTCCTCGGCTACGGTCTCTGGCTCAGGGTCTAACATGTGATACCCAAAAGAGCAAGGGGCACATGTCAGCAAGTATACAAGAGACTTGCGCAATGTCACTCCCCACTTCCCAAAAATGTGGAGACGAGACATGAGAAGGTCCGCTCAGACTTGAAGCTACAAAGCTGCAAGTCCGATAAGCGTCAATCAACTTTAAACTGCAGGTCCTTGCAATGCGAAACGAAACAAAGATAATAATAAGGAAGGAGACAAAAGAGAATCTCAGAATATCCATAATAATAAATTCCAACATCGCAGAAAAAGCCACCATGCTAAAAGAAAGGAAACTAAAGACCCAAAACATGGCCAACAAAAGTACAACGTACAAATTAAAGGTGCCACGCACCGACAACTAACAGAAAACCTGAAACAAAAAGAAGCTCAGCGAGGTCACTAAGAAGGGTCACCGGTGTCCACAAAACTCCTCCTGGGCAGACATGGACACAGGCTCAGCGTCAGCAATAATCACGTACTCAGCTACGGTCTCTGGCTCAAGGTCTAACATGTGACACCCAAAAGAGCAAGGGGCACATGTCAGCAAGTCTACAAGAGACTTGTGCAAGGAAACTGAAAGTGAAAGTAAGCAACCTAGCAGTTCTAGCATGAATGCAATGACATGGCAGTTAAAGTATGAGTGCAACAAGTAAAGGAAGGTAAAGTACGAGCATGGCCTGGATGTCAAGTTTTACAAGAAACACTCACAAGTACAAGACAAGTAAAGTAAGCACGTCGTGCACAGAGATTACGCCTTTTGGCTAGAGTGGCTGATCGGGCCAACTCCTAAGCTCAAGTGATCGCTTATCCCTACCCCTCCACGTGTATATGGACTGGTGCCCATCTTTTGGATCATGAACCAGGAAGTGTTTTATCATGATGGCGTAGGGGTGCACCTAGCCGGACGAGGAAGTACAAGTACAAGTATTGTAGCGTGTGCTATGGATGCAACAATTAACTTGGATGGCATGTAAGATGCGATGCATGGCAGTTAAAAGTGCGTACAGATAAGGAATTTAAACGTGAGAGATATCAATGCATGCATGACATGGCAGGGTGACTGATCTAGCTTCGTTGTCAAGCTAGATCCTGAAAGTGCGTCTAGACAGCTATCATTTCACTGTCTAGTCTCTTTTACGCTAAAAACAAAGAAGTGGCCTAAAAACATGACCCTACACAAGAGTTGGCAAGTTTCACTTGCCTGATCCCGGAGTTCTTGGTGTCGACGAGTCCGTGCAGAAAGCGCAGACATTTTCTGCGTTATCGAATTTTGTTTTCAGATCAAATTGAAAATAACTGTTAACCCACTAACTTAACAAACTAACCATTTGATAAAGGCACGGTTTATAAAACATAACTCTAACTAGACTAATTATTAAGAAAGAGAAAGGTACTAACATAATAATAACTTTGCACAGATCAGAACTTATAATATTGGATATTACTTAACAAATATGAGGACTAACAATGTATTTATAATTGGGTATTTAAACTAACTTCTTCATTAACAACTAACTCACAAGATTTCATAACAGGGTGTTTAAAACGATAACCCTAACATACTAACCCTAATAACACCAACTGCAAACAACTAAATACAGCCGGATAAATGAACACAGTTTAATATTTATATTAACCCCAACAGTAATCAACTAACCTAAATATTGTTTAACACAGAACTAACGCTAACCCTAATCAATAAAAATAATGCTAACCTCAAGCTCCTTCCTCTATTCCCATTTGCAGGTGGAGGGCACGGCCTTGCGGGGGAGGTGAAGGCCGGAGGAACTCCGGTGGCAGGAGATGGAGCTTCGGATGGAGGATGCCTAGGCGTCGCTGCGACGGAGCAAGGGTGGAGCACGGGCAGCGGCCTGTGGGGCTTCGGGTCGAAGCTGGGCGGAGCACGGCGATCGTGAGCGCCGGAGAAGCGTCGAAAAAAGGCCGTGGGGGTCGTGGGACGCCGGGGATATCGCAGCGACGGCTGTCGTCGCGTGCCTGGGCGGAGCTCAGGGAACACCGTCGGGGCACAAACGGAAAACGACGGGGATATCGCCGGAGCAAGGATGTAGGCCGGAGATCGTGGGTATAGGGCTGGCCGAAGAGCGCGAGGGTGGCGGCACTGTGAGGGAGTCTGCGAGGCGCCGGGGGTTGTTGTGGTTGCCGCAGGGGCGGAGGAGATCGCGGGGGCCGTCGGCGCTGTCTGTAGGCGGAGCGCAGGCTCGGTGGTCGCTGGTCGTCGCAGGGCAGTCATCGTGGCAGGCAGGTGATGGGGAGAGCCCGAGAGAGGGTCGGAGGGGTTGAGGAGCGACGGAGATGTGCCATCGGCGCGGAAGAAGCTGCTTGCGAAAATTTGAGTACGGCGGCGTGTTGAGTTGCTGGGGGAAAGCCTAATTCTCAAAGCTAGAGAGGCCCTTGGGTATTTAAAATATAGGAAAGGTCTGCTCACGTGAAGGCTGAAATGGGCTAGTGGGCTATAGGGGCTATAGGGTAGCTGTAGGATATTTATTGAAGTTGAGTGCGTGGGCTTCGGCTGTGAAAATTTCTAACTTAGGGTTATATTAATAGGATGCGGGCTTTGGGCTGTACGAGGGGGCTAGGGGCTTACAGCAAGTGAAAGCCAAAGCCCAGGATTATTATATTATTATAAGGCCTAGGCTAAACTATGTAGAGAATAGGGAGAGGGTTTTGGCCCAAGCAAACAAGTGGTTAGCCTAAACTAAGGAGCGATTAGGATATGAAACGAATAATTAGTGGGTTAAACAACTTAAAACTTAGGGTTTAGAATATACAGATTGGGCAAAAAGTGAAAGTAGATCAAACGAAGCCCAAAAATTTTGAAATAAATACTGGGTGACCGGGAGGACGAGAGAAAGAAGACGGAGAAGACGGATCTCAATTTCGATGTCGGGTGACGAAACTAGAAATAGAAACGTCCCCCGTCAAAAGTGGAAATCACAACGTCTCTTCGAATAAGATCAAATCGTGGGAGAACGACCCGAGAAATGTCGTTCCAAATTAGTGCCACAATTTAATACTCTCAGAGACGTTCACAACGGCATATCACACCAAAGTGTTCACAAACAAACAAAATCTAAAATAAGTATGTGCACGGTCAAAAGCACGTGCACGAACAAAGTACGATCGGAAAGCGACCGTTACATCCTCCCCACCTTAGATTAAAGTCCGTCCTCGGACTTTCTAACTTATAAATATAAATCTAACCAAACTAGCTGTTATCACAATCACATCACACCGTAATTCACTCAGGTATATTACAAGTGCTTATATATACACTAGGTAGTCAACCAATAACTCTGATGTCCTATATATTTTCACGCACATATTTCAATCATATGTATGCATCCCTGATATAATTACTACTTACCTAGCACAAAACAATGGTTCGGTCATTCTCATAAGATTAGCCTCATACTAGCAAATACAATCATTGCTCTACGTATAGATAGCTACCTATGCACAAACAAACATGGGTATACTACTCCCTAATATTTCCTAGTATACATCCCATACCAAACACATCCATACGTGTAGTCACACCATACCATTACTTAAATCAAGTTTCACCATATCTAATATACATCCACCACTACTATAATTTCACAATATAAAGTCATTCAAATGCATCCAAATATTTCACCATTCATTCACATTACGTACAGTCCTATCACTGTATTTACGTCACGCCACATATACCATAGTCACCAATAACTATAGCTAAGCACATACTTACCTGTGCATGGTGCACACCCATACACGCTAACATTCCGTTCATATATATATACCAATCACACCACTATATACGTAGCACATCTATGCACCTAGTTTACTAGCACACATATGTCCTCATAAGCAAGTCCTTAGTAAATAACTATACCACAAGACCAACACCTATAACTATATACTGGTATAGCGACCCACAGTCATGTGTGTAACACAACCAGGCACAACCACTCCTATCACTATACATACATCAAACATTGATTTATGCAACTACAGACATACATAACAATATACTTAGAGTATACCCACTCAAGCTTGAGTGAGACTCAATACACATATCAGAATATTCTACATACGTAACACGGTATCTATACCTATACTAATACTACTCCGATATATATATATATATATATATACATCTACCAATATAACCATATACATACCATAAGTCAACCACACTTAATATTTAGTCAGGTAATACTCAGGTAGTTCAATCACTCGATATACCATAATAATAATACAGACATCAACACGCGTATAATTATAATACACTCCCTAATACATACGCATTCATCGTATAGTCACACACATGTAACATGTATATTCACACCATAGCCTACTACCTATAATTAGTATACCAACACATCTACACATACATAGTTAAGATGTGCAATAGTCGTGTATACCCCACGGTATGCACGCATACAACATCTCGTAAAAGCAAGCAATACCAATCAGGATTATAATCCTACTACCATATGTATATCACATATATACTCATGCAACAAAACATAACTACTTATGCCTAAGCACAATACGTATCTACGTATGAGCACATACTCATACGTACTAACTCATAGGTCATATAATAGGCCTACTTACTTATCAATACGTATACCCATTATCATCACACATATCAAACACATAGCTTTACCAACATATTATTTCAACCATTATAAGTATCTCCCACTACACACATCCCATTAGCTATTTCAATACTGATTCTTATATACTCAGATGTTCCTAGAGTGGTATAGCTATCCTCACACATATCTATAAATACTAACACACATACAACTTCATATCATCACGAATAACTCAGAATATGCACATATCACACAATAAGCAAACATTATTATACTACATGGGAGTTCACTCATTCAAGCCCACACACTCAACTCAGGTACATGCACCACGACACCTCACAAAGGTCCAAGTGTCTACTAACAAATTAGAATTGACACAGTTAATGACGAGCACTAAAGCCTAAGTAATAGAGGGAGGTCGAAAGCGTGACGAGGGAAGGATCGATAAGCACGAATTCAGATAGGACGACTAAAAGGAGACAGCTTGGTTAGATGAAACATTGACTCAATTGTGATGTTTAGGTAGAGAAAGGGAGATGTAGTGATACTCTTATAGGATTCAGAAAAGTAGTGTAAATAACATAAGCTAAAATAAGTGAAATTTGAAAACTGTTGTACTTCAAAAGTTGGAATCCTTGTCTGTATAAAAACATTTGGGGATTGATAAAACGAGTTGTTCGAAATAAGTTTGAGTCGAATATACATAATAAGAGAAAATGGTTTATTGGTTTATATAAAATCATTATAAAAGGAAGTAAATCCTTTACACGATTATTAAGGACGTGGTTTAGAAAATATTATACGTCAGTAATTTTAATATAATGTTGGCAAAAGTTTTGAAAGTCAAGGAATGAAATTAAAGTAACTGAAGAATTTAAGCTCTTGTTAAATGCTTTCAAAGTCTTTAGGCTAGGAAAAATTTAAAATAATCAATATTGGAACTACTTTTAGAGGAACCAGAATGTGCCAAAAAATAAAACTGGTTTACACCAAGCTCTTAGCATACGAGCACAACGAGCCTGGTACGGATATAAAAATAATTGAGATTCAATTTAGTTTAGAAATTATTCTAAAAGTATGTATGGTGAGCGGAAAGATGATAATAATAACTTAGTAGTAGAATTATCAAAATTGATAGTAAAGCTTTGAAATCAAATCATGGAGGGTCTAAATCAGGAAGTGGTTATGAAATAGTAATTTTACAAAAATCTGAAATAGAGAAAACGATGAGCATAAAATCGTCTTGCTGAAGGCTGAAATCTCAAGTGACTTGAAAAGTATATGAATGGCATGAATCAGGAAGGAAAATTATAAATCGGATTGGGCAAAATAAAAGTACGGTTCAGAATAAAATTAATATATGAAGGGACAAGGTATTTTCATAGGTACGAAAAGCATGGGCTGGAAAATATCATAAGCTAGCATTCCAAATTTCGGCAAAGTTTTTTAAAAAATTTAAGTCAATGAAAGAGCACGAAGTATAAGTATATATATATATTAAAATTTTGAACAAATTTAAACTTAGGGAAAAGGCAATCGAAAAATACTTTCGAAAGATTCAAGACTTGTGAGGGAGAGATTCGAAAATTGACGACGATCGTCATGAGGCGATCTCGTGAATCGAGGCAAGGAAATTGGTCGGATGATCATACATACATACGCCTAGGATATGAACCAGGAAAATCCACGGGGAAACTCCTACAGTCGACCAACCAAGGATTAAGAAACTAAGCGTTAAGACTTTCTAAGGGGGCTGGACGGTAATGAAATGCGTTCAGCTTGGTCCGAAATCGATGAACCCAAGCGAACGACTAAAGTAATTCTAGAAGTCTACTATGGTCAGGGTTAGACAAGAACCACTAAGGTAGCTCCTACGACGATTAAATCAATTGCTATCTGGGAGTCTAACTAACAATCAGAGTCCTCTAACTAGCAAGCACAGACGTCTAACTAAGTCTTCTTATCACCTAGTGACATAGGAAAACGACTAGACTCAGGGCTTATGACTCAGATGTTGCAATTTATTTAATGGACATTCCGTTATTATCGTTGTTCCGTTAATTCGCAATTGCAAGACTCGACCTGCATGGGCCACTAACAAAACATGTCACACCCCGCTTCCCAAAAATGTGGAGACGAGACGTGAGAAGGTCCGCTCAGACTTGAAGCTACAAAGCTGCAAGTCCGATAAGCGTCAATCAACTTTAAACTGCAGGTCCTTGCAACGCGAAACGAAACAAAGATAATAATAAGGAAGGAGACAAAAGAGAATCTCAGAATATCCATAATAATAAATTCCAACATCGCAGAAAAAGCCACCAGGCTAAAAGAAAGGAAACTAAAGGCCCAAAACATAGCCAACAAAAGTACAACGTACAAAGTAAAGGTGCCACGCACCGACAACTAACAGAAAACCTGAAACAAAAGGAAGCTCAGCGAGGTCACTAAGAAGGGTCACCGGTGTCCACAAAACTCCTCCTGGGCAGACATGGACACAGGCTCAGCGTCGATGAAAATCACGTACTCAGCTGTGATCTCTGGCTCAAGGTCTAACATGTGACACCCAAAAGAGCAAGGGGCACATGTCAGCAAGTCTACAAGAGACTTGTGCAAGAAAACTGAAAGTGAAAGTAAGCAACCTAGCAGTTCTAGCATGAATGCAATGACATGGCAGTTAAAGTATGAGTGCAACAAGTAAAGTAAGGTAAAGTACGAGCATGGCCTGGATGTCAAGTTTTACAAGAAACACTCACTAGTACAAGACAAGTAAAGTAAGCACGTCGTGCACAGAGATTACGCCTTTTGGCTAGAGTGGCTGATCGGGCCAACTCCTAAGCTCAAGTGATCGCTTATCCCTACCCCTCCACGTGTATATGGACTGGTGCCCATCTTTTGGATCATGAACCAGGAAGTGTTTTATCATGATGGCGTAGGGGTGCACCTAGCCTGACGAGGAAGTACAAGTACAAGTATTGTAGCGTGTGCTATGGATGCAACAATTAACTTGGATGGCATGTAAGATGCGATGCATGACAGTTAAAAGTGCGTACAGATAAGGAATTTAAACGTGACAGATATCAATGCATGCATGACATGGCAGGGTGACGGATCTAGCTTCGTTGTCAAGCTAGATCCTGAAAGTGCGTCTAGACAGCTATCATTTCACTGTCTAGTCTCTTTTACGCTAAAAACAAAGAAGTGGCCTAAAAACATGGCCCTACACAAGAGTTTGCAAGTTTCACTTGCCTGATCCCAGAGTTCTTGGTGTCGACGAGTCCGTGCAGAAAGCGCAGACATTTTCTGCGTTATCGAATTTTGATTTCAGATCAAATTGAAAATAATTGTTAACCCACTAACTTAACAAACTAACCATTTGATAAAGGCACGGTTTATAAAACATAACTCTAACTAGACTAATTATTAAGAAAGAGAAAGGTACTAACATAATAATAACTTTGCACAGATCAGAACTTATAATATTGGATATTACTTAACAAATATGATGACTAACAATGTATTTATAATTGGGTATTTAAACTAACTTCTTCATTAATAACTAACTCACAAGATTTCATGACAGGGTGTTTAAAACGATAACCCTAACATACTAACCCTAATAACACCAACTGCAAACAACTAAATACAATAACCGGATAAATGAACACAGTTTAATATCTATATTAACCCCAACAGTAATCAACTAACCTAAATATTGTTTAACACAGAACTAACGCTAACCCTAATCAATAAAAATAATGCTAACCTTAAGCTCCTTCCTCTATTCCCAGTTGCAGGTGGAGGGCGTGGCCTTGTGGGGGAGGTGAAGGCCGGAGGAACTCAGGTGGCCGGAGATGGAGCTTCGGATGGAGGAGGCCTAGGCGTCGCTGCGACGGAACAAGGGTAGAGCACGGGCAGCGGCCTGCGGGGCTTCGGGTCGAAGCTGGGCAGAGCACGGAGATCGTGAGCGCCAGAGAAGCGTCGGAAGAAGGCCGTGGGGGTCGTGGGACGCCGGGGATATTGCAGCGACGGCTGTCGTCGCATGCCTGGGCGGAGCTCAAGGAACACCGTCGGGGCACAAACGGAAAACGACGGGGATATCGCCGGAGCAAGGATGTAGGCCGGAGATCGTGGGAATAGGGCTGGCCGAAGAGCACGAGGGTGGTGACGCTGTTAGGGGGTCTGCGAGGTGCCGGGGGTTGTGGTGGTTGCCGCAGGGGCAGAGGAGATCGCGGGGGCCGCCGGTGCTATCTGCAGGCGGAGCATGGGCTCGGTGGTCGCTGGTCGTCGCAGGGCGGTCATCGCGGCAGGCAGGTGATGGGTTGAGCCCGAGAGAGGGTCGGAGGGGTTGAGGAGCGACGGAGATGAGCCATCGGTGCGGGGGAAGCTGCTTGCGGAAATTTGAGGACGACGACTTGTTGAGTTGCTGGGGGAAAGCCTAATTCTCAAAGCTAGAGAGGCCCTAGGGTATTTAAAATATAGGAAAGGTCTGCTCACGTGAAGGCTGAAATGGGCTAGTGGGCTATAGGGGCTATATGGTAGCTGTAGGATATTAATTGAAGTTGAGTTCGTGGGCTTCAGCTGTGAAAATTTCTAACTTAGGGTTATATTAATAGGATGCGGGCTTTGGGCTGTACGAGGGGGCTAGGGGCTTACAGCAAGTGAAAGCCAAAGCCCAGGATTAGTATGTTATTATAAGGCCTAGGCTAAACTATGTAGATAATAGGGAGAGGGTTTTGGCCCAAGCAAACAAGTGGTTAGCCTAAACTAAGGAGCGATTAGGATATGAAACGAATAATTAGTGGGTTAAACAACTTAAAACTTAGGGTTTAGAATATACAGATTGGGCAAAAAGTGAAAGTAGATCAAACGAAGCCCAAAATTTTTGAAATAAATACTGAGGTGACCGGGAGGACGAGAGAAAGAAGACGGAGTAGACGAATCTCAATTTCGATGTCGGGTGAAGAAACTAGAAATAGAAATGTCCCCCGTCAAAAGTGGAAATCACAACGTCTCTTCGAATAAGATCAAATCGTGGGAGAACGACCCGAGAAATGTTGTTCCAAATTAGTGCCACAATTTAATACTCTCAGAGACGTTCACAACGGCATATCACACCAAAGTGTTCACAAACAAACAAAGTCAAAAATAAGTACGTGCACGGTCAAAAGCACGTGCACGAACAAAGTACGATCGGAAAGCGACCGTTACACGCAAGGAAACTGAATGTAAAGGTAAAGCAACCTAGCAGTTCTAGCATGGTGCAATGACATGGCAGATATAGCATGAGTGCAACAAGTAAAGTAAAGTACGAGCATGGTATTTAAATTATGGCATGGATGTCAAGTTTTGCAAGAACAATCACAAGGACAAAGACAAGTCTAGTAAGCACGTCGTGCACAGAGATTACGCCTTTTGGCTAGAGTGGCTGTGCGGGCCAACTCCTAATCTCAAGTGATCGCTTATCCCTACCCCTCCACGTGTATCGGGCATTGGCTTTTGACCAACACATGAGGCCCGCTTCTGGATCACGAGCCAGGAAGTGTTTTTCAATATGGCATAGGGGTGCACCTAGCCTGAACAAGGAAGTACAAGTATTGTAGCATGTGCTACGAATGCAACATTCAACTTGGATGACATGTAAGATGCAATGCATGGAAGATAATAGTTTAAGAGCGTACAGATAAGGAATTTAAACGTGGCAGGCAACAATGCATGAATGACATGGCAGGGTGACAGATCTAGCTTCGTTGTCAAGCTAGACCTTAAAGTTGCGTCTAGACAGCTATCATTTCACTGTCTAGTCTCTTTTACGCTAAAAACAAGGAAGTGGCCTAAAACATGGCCTAAAGCAAAAGTTGGCAAGTTTCACTTGCCTGCAAGTCTGCTGTCAGAAAAACACCATCCAAAAGAGTCCAAAGTCGCAAATAACCTACGTGCACAAGTCCACTGGCCTACAGTCCCATATTATTAATCTTAATTAGTGAATTTAAAACAATTTAAAACATCAATTTTAGTCTTGATTAACAGGCTATGGTTGGGGGGTTCTAGGGGTGCAAAACGTTACCTCAACACGACGCGAAAGCTACACTGGCGTCGGGTAGCGACGCCAGGGGTTGGAATATAAGAACGTGCTCCTAGTCCAAATTCCAAAATAGATTCTTCGCTCGCCAAGTCTGGGCAGCAACTAGATCAACGAACCAAGATTCCAAAGCTAGAACGTGCGACGAAGGGCTATGACGTATCGCAACGTCGTAAACGGCAAATCCACGAAGAGGAGACACCTAGGTGGGACCCACAGTAGTGCTAGGGGCCAATGGGGGACCCACAACACCTCTGGAAAACTTGGGGGGCCCATGATGGCAAGCGATGCGAGAGTTCCGACGTTGCGACGAACGTCGCTCGGTCAGACCGAGCCGCTGCGAGAGAATCTCTCGGTCAGACACAGCGCACGGCGGTCATAGTGCTACGGGGTGCAATGCGGAGCGAGGGCTCTCGGTCACAGCGGGCCGGTGCGGGGGATCTCTTCGGTCGGGCGCTTGGGGCGGGGGTTGCAACGAACCGGGGGTTGCAACGGAGCAGCGGGCGTGCGGAGCGGGGGAATCTCTCGGTCGTAACGGGCGGATGCAGGGCTTACGAAGCGGGCGATGCGGAGCGGGGCGGCTATGCGGGGGTTGGCCTCGGTCAGACCGAGGGAAGACAAGGGTTTTCGTCGGTCGTGCGAGGGCGGCTGCGGGGCTTGGTTGCGACGAATGTCGCAAGTGGGAAAATGAGTTGTGGGGGTGGCTAGGGTTTGTTCTCTTGCGAAAATAGGGTATCCTAGGGGTTATTTATAGAGTGTAGGGGGGTGACTTGGTCTAAGGTTAATTCTATTAGGATTGGGATTTTAAAAACATTAAAGAATCATCTCTCTCTCTCGCTCTCTCTCCTACTCACGCAAGGCTAGGGTGCGGCCAAGAAAGGGGCTGAGATCTGGGTCAAAAATGTTTTGAAGAGTTATAATCTAATAGAAATTATATTGGGTCGAAAATACTTTAAAACTTAGTATTTAAAAATATTTAAAGCTTTGCTACAAATGTAAAATAGGTCAAATGAAATCCAAAAATTGTGAAATAAATATTGGGGTGATCGGGGCGACGAGAGAAGGAAAACTAAGAAGACGGATCTCAATTTCGACGTCGAGCGACGAAACTAAAAATAGAAACGCCTCACGTCAAAAGTGAGAATCACAACGTCTCTTCGAATAAGATCAAATCGTGGGAGAACGACCCAAGAAATGTCGTTCCAAATTAGTGCCACAATTTAATACTCTCAGAGACGTTCACAACGACATATCACACCAAAGTGTTCACAAACAAACAAAGTCTAAAATAAATACGTGCATGGTCAAAAGCACGTGCACGAACAAAGTACGATCGGAAAGCGACCGTTACATTCTCCCCACCTTAGAAATGATTCCGTCCTCGGAATCAACATCAAGCACTGCTCGGGAAGAGGTGCAGGAAGCACTCTCTCATATCATCCTCATGCTCTCAGGTGGACTCCCCAGGGGAACCATGATGCCACTGCACTCGAACCAAGTCGACGGTCTTATTCCTCAGCTGCTTCTGCCATCGATCCAGAATCATAACTGGCTGCTGATCATAAGATAGATCCGGACGAACCTTGATCTTCGAGAAATCCACAGCATGGGACGGATCACTAACGTATCGACGTAACTGAGATACGTGAAATACGTCGTGAACTCCCTCCAGCGACGATGGCAGCACCAAGCGATAAGCCACCGCTCCAACTCTCTCCAGAACATCAAACGGCCCAATGTACCTCGGACTCAGCTTGCCTCTCTTCCCAAATCGGATAACTCCGTGGTTCGAAGAAATCCTCAGAAAGACATGATCTCCAGGCTGAAACTCCAAAGGCCTCCGTTTAGCATCTGCCCAATGCTTGAAACGGTCCTGCGCAATCCTCAGCTTCTCCTGGATGTTCCTCACAACATCCACGGCCTCCACAATCATCTCCGGTCCTAACAGCTCCCGATCTCCAATGTCATCCCAGCTCAGTGGCGATCGACATTTCTTCCCATATAGCGCGGCAAAAGGCGCCATACCAATACTTGCGTGGTAGCTGTTATTGTAGGCAAACTCAACATGATGGATATGATCCTCCCAAGATCCCTTGAAGTCCAACATGCACGCTCTCAGCATGTCTTCCAAAATCTGAATCGTCCTTTCGGACTGGCCATCCGTCTGCGGGTGGTACGCCGTGCTGAAACTCAGACTCGTACCCAGACTCTTCTGCAGACTCTGCCAAAACTGAGACGTGAATCTCGTGTCTCTGTCTGACATGATACTCACGGGGACTCCATGAAGCCGTACGATCTCATGCACGATTCACGTTACATCACTATCTAAACTATGAAAAGAAAATAAAGACGGAGAGTAAAAGAATTTACCTCCATATATCTCCTCGCTAGCATCTCAGTAGATTGTCCTACTCGGAAGGGAATAAAGTGCACGGATTTGGTCAATCGGCCTATGATCACCCAAATCACGTCATTCTGCTTCGGACTCCGAGGTAGTCCAGTCACGAAATCCATAGTGATGTGCTGCCACTTCCACTCCAGAATCAGAAGCGGTTGTAGCAACCCTTCCGTATGCTGATGCTCCGCCTTTACCTGCTGGCATACCAAACACTTGGCTACGCTCCGAGCCACACTCCTCTTCATACCATGCCACCAATAGTTCAGGCGAAGATCCTTATACATTTTGGTACCACCAGGATGCACAGAATACGGCGAACTGTGTGCCTCCACCAATAATTCCTCTCTGATATCTCCAGCTGGTACACAGAACCTGGCTCCATACCTCAGCGAACCATCCTCATGAATCAAGAAGTCAGTCCATAGACCGGCTTCCACCTGCTCCCGAATCTTCACCAGCTTAGCATCTCCAGCCTGTCCAGCCTTGATCCTATCCACGATCGTCGACTGTATCTGCATACTCATCAACGAAGAAGTCTCTCCAGGAAGAATAATCTCAATACCAGACTCGCAAAAATCCTGCTGCAATCCCCACTGCGAACTTAACATCATCACCGCTGGAAGTCTGCTCAGCGCATCTGGAACCACATTCACCTTACCAGGGTGATACTGCAAATCAATCTCATAATCTGCCATGAGCTCTAACCATCGACGATGTCGCATGTTGAGCTCCTTCTGAGTAAAAATGTACTTCAAGCTTTTGTGATCAGTGAAGATCTTCACATTCTCACTCGGCAGGAAGTGCCTCCAAATCTTCAGCGCAAACATGACTGCAGCCAACTCCAAATCGTGTGTCGGGTAATTCTTCTCATGAGCCTTGAGCTGACGAGAAGCATACGCAACCACGTGCCCATGCTGATGCAACACACAGCCGAGACCCTTGCCAGAAGCATCGCAAAATATCTCGAATCCTCCACTCCGATCAGGCACAGCAAGAACATGGGCAGTCGTCAATCTCTCCTTCAGAACATCAAAAGCCTTCTCACAATCATCAGACCAAACAAATGGTACATCCTTCCACGTCAGTCTGGTCATCGGCTCAGCAATCCGGGAAAAGTCTTTAATGAAACGCCGATAATAACCTGCAAGCCCAAGGAAACTCCGGATCTCAGACGCTGACTGCGGAACATGCCACTCTCTGATAGCCTTAATCTTCTCGAGATCCACCGAAATTCCATCGCCTGACACCACATGCCCGAGAAAAGCAACTCTATCCAGCCAAAACTCGCACTTGGAATACTTAGCATATAAACAATGCTTCCTCAAAATCTCCAACACTGTCCTCAAGTGCGATGCATGCTCTTCCTCCGACTTTGAATAGATCCGTATGTCGTCAATAAAGATAACGACAAACTTGTCTAGAAAGTCGTAGAAGATCAGATTCATCAGGTTCATAAAAACTGTGGGTGCGTTGGTAACACCGAATGGCATAACCACGAACTCTTAGTGACCATACTTCGTCCTGAATGATGTCTTCGGGATATCTTCCTTCTTAACTTTGAGTTGATGATAACCACTCCTCAGATCCAACTTAGAGAACACCCTCGAACCTCCAAGCTGATCAAAAATGTAATTTATACGAGGCAATGGGTATTTATTCTTGATGGTCACAGCATTCAGCTCCTTATAGTCCACGCACATGCGACGCGAACCATCCTTCTTCTTCACCAGCAACACTGGTGCTCCCCACGGAGACACACTGGGATTGATGTAACCCTTCTGTAGAAGCTCATCCAGCTGCCTACGCAACTCCTCCAACTCTGCTGGAGCCATACGATACGGTGCCTTCGAAATAGGCTGCGCTCCCGGAATAAAATCGATCGAAAACTCGAGAGCTTGATCGGGCGGCAGTCCAGACATCTCCTCAGGGAAGACGTCATTGAATTCATGCACCATAGCTGGTCTACTCTGCTCCATCTGCATAGCAACAAACTCCACCGGTCTGGTTCGAAATCTGACAGGGCCAAGCGAACTGCTACCTCGACTGAACTCAAACACTGGATGTCCTGGGATCTCGAACACCACCTTCTTCCTCCGACAATCGATCGTAGCATAGAAACTCGCAAGCCAATCCATCCCAAGCACAACATCATAGTTGATGATGTCGTGGATAATAAAATCAGTGTAAAGCTCATGTCCACAGACCACCAAAGGGTAAGAATTGCAACCACGATGCACCGAGATCACGCCATTTCCTGTAACGATGTTCCAACTCTTGGGAAGAGGGGATGTCATCAAGGAATGCTTCTCCACGAAGCTCCGGGATATAATGCACATCGATGCACCAAGGTCAAAGAGGACTCGTGCAGGAAATGTGCAAACCAAAATCACACCTAACAGAAAATCTAACAATCAAACCCTATTCTAACAAACAATCATATGCAAGCAACCAAACATAATCTAACAAGCCAAAACTAACTAAGGAAGGAAACAACTAGACTGAGAGTTACCTGCGATAACCTCATCCACAGCCTCGCTCTCCACTGCCGTCATCAGAAAAGCCTGCCTCCTCAGCTGCATGGCCTGCTGAAAAGTCTGCCTCTATGGAACGAGGGCTGCTCCACGTCCTGCAGGTACAGGTGCTCTCTGCTGTAATGTTTGTGCTGCAACTGGTTCCTTCCAAGGCTGCTTAGACTTCGGGCACTCCTTCATAGTATGGGTAGGATCTCCATAAATCAGGCACAGTCCCAACATCCTCCTACACTGCTCCTTGACATGCCCGGTCTTGCCGCAGAAATGTCAAGTCTTCTGAGTAGGCCCACCTGGCCTCTTGAACTGCACTGGCTGATTAGGCTTGAACCCAGGCCTAACCACTCCTCTGACCTGCTCCATAGGCCTCTTCCCAGCTCCCGATGTCTGTCCTCTCTTCTGCCTCGCAATCAGCTCATGTCTCCGTGCAGCTACCAGCAACTTCTGATATGACTCCAGATCTGACGAAGACATCAGGCTCTGTAAGTCTAGGGAAAGGCCCTGCAAAAACCTCTGAGCTTTCTCCTCTGCATCCTCCACCATCTTCGGTGCAAAGCGACTCAGCCTGGTGAACTCCTGATGGTACTGGTCCACCGTCAGATTTCCCTGCTTCAGCTCAATGAAGCACTGCAACATCTCCCTCCTGGCAGCCTTCGAAAAGTACTCCTCATCGAACCTGGACTTGAAAGTAGCCCAAGGTATAGGACTCACCAACAGCTCCTCTTCTGCATCCCACCAGTTGCGGGCATTATCCTTGAGCTGCTTCTTCACCAACTCAACCCATCCAGCCGGGTTGATCTTTGACATCTTCAGATTATCCTCAGTATTTTTGATCCACTCCTCAGCAGCCAACGGTCCTTCAGATCCATCAAAGTAAGTCAGGCCCAGCTCCTGAAACTGCTTCGCTCCTGGCTCGAAGCGAGGGGCACTCTGGGTATTATGAAGCATCCCTTGCTACACCTGCATCATCTGATGCATCATCCTCATGATCTCAGCAATGGTGGGCTCTCTATCCGGCTCCGTAGCACGATTGGGTCCACCACCTGCTCGGGTCTGTCGTCTTCCAGCCATCTAATAACATAGAAAACGAACAAAAATATTAGACTCAAAGCTTGTGACTTGGATGTTGTAATTTATTTACTGGACATTCTGTTATTATCGTTGTTCCGATAATTCGCAGTTGCAAAAGGGGACCTACATAGGCCACCAACAAAACCTGTCACGCCCCGCTTCCCAAAAATATGGAGGCGAGGCGTGAGTAGGTCCGCTCAGACTTGAAGCTGTGAGGCTGCAAGTCCGATAAGCATCAATAAACTTTAAATGGCAGGTCCTTGCAATTTTGATACGAAACAAAGATAATAATCAAGGAAATGAGACAAAAGGAAATCTCAGAATATCCATAAAAATAAGTTCCAACATCGCAGAAAAAGCCACCAGGCTAAAAGAAAAGAGTCTAAAAAAGGCCCCAGCATGGCCAACAAAAGTACAACGTATAGAAAACAAAGTAATGGTGCTACGCACCGACAACTAACAGCAACCTAAAGCAAGCAACTCAGAACAGTCTCTAAGAATGGTCACCGGTGTCCACCAACTCCTCGTCAAACGTAGGCTCCGGCTCAGCGTCAGCAAACACCTCATCCTCGGCTACGGTCTCTGGCTCAGGGTCTAACATGTGACACCCAAAAGAGCAAGGGGCACATGTCAGCAAGTCTACATGAGACTTGCGCAAGGAAACTGAATGTAAAGGTAAAGCAACCTAGCAGTTCTAGCATGGTGCAATGACATGGCAGATATAGCATGAGTGCAACAAGTAAAGTAAAGTACGAGCATGGTATTTAAATCATGGCATGGATGTCAAGTTTTGCAAGAACAATCACAAGGACAAAGACAAGTCTAGTAAGCACGTCGTGCACAGAGATTACGCCTTTTGGCTAGAGTGGCTGCGCGGGCCAACTCCTAAGCTCAAGTGATCGCTTATCCCTACCCCTCCACGTGTATCGGGCATTGGCTTTTGACCAACACATGAGGCCCGCTTCTGGATCACGAGCCAGGAAGTGTTTTTCAATATGGCATAGGGGTGCACCTAGCCTGAACAAGGAAGTACAAGTATTGTAGCGTGTGCTACGAATGCAACATTCAACTTGGATGACATGTAAGATGCAATGCATGGAAGATAATAGTTTAAGTGCGTACAGATAAGGAATTTAAACGTGGCAGGCAACAATGCATGAATGACATGACAGGGTGACAGATCTAGCTTCGTTGTCAAGCTAGACCTTAAAGTTGCGTCTAGATAGTTATCATTTCACTGTCTAGTCTCTTTTATGCTAAAAACAAGGAAGTGGCCTAAAACATGGCCTAAAGCAAAAGTTGGCAAGTTTCACTTGCCTGCAAGTCTGCTGTCAGAAAAACACCGTCCAAAAGAGTCCAAAGTCACAAATAACCTACGTGCACAAGTCCACCGGCCTACAGTCCCATATTATTAATCTTAATTAGTGAATTTAAAACAATTTAAAACATCAATTTTAGTCTTGATTAACAGGCTATGGTTGGGGGGTTCTAAGGGTGCAAAACGTTACCTCAACACGACGCGAAAGCTACACTGGCGTCGGGTAGCGACGCCAGGGGTTGGAATATAAGAACGTGCTCCTAGTCCAGATTCCAAAATAGATTCTTCGCTCGCCAAGTATGGGCAGCAACTAGATCAACGAACCAAGATTCCAAAGCTAGAACGTGCGACGAAGGGCTACGACGTATCGCAACTTCGTAAACGACAAATCCACGAAGAGGAGACACCTAGGTGGGACCCACAGTAGTGCTAGGGGCCAATGGAGGACCCACAACACCTCTGGAGAACTTGGGGGGCCCACGGTGGCAAGCGATGCGAGAGTTGCAACGTTGCGACGAACGTCGCTCGGTCAGACCGAGCCGCTGCGAGAGAATCTCTCAGTCAGACACAGCGCACGACGGTCGCAGCACTGTGGGGTGCGATGCGGAGCGGGGGCTCTTGGTCACAGCGGGCCGGTTCAGGGGATCTCTTCGGTCGGGCGCTTGGGACGGGGGTTGCAACGAAGCAGCGGGCGTACGGAGCGGGGGAATCTCTCGGTCGTAACGGGCGGATGCGGGGCTTGCGAAGCGGGTGATGCAGAGCGGGGCGGCTGTGCGGGGGTTGACCTCGGTCAGACCGAGGGAACACAACGGTTTTCGTCGATCGTACGGGGGCGGCTGCGGGGCATGGTTGCGACGAACGTCGCAAGTGGGAAAATAAGTTGTGGGGGCGGCTAGGGTTTGTTCTCTTGCAAAAATAGGGTATCCTAGGGGTTGTTTATATAGTGTAGGGGGTGACTTGGTCTAGGGTTAATTTTATTAGGATTAGGATTTTAAAAACATTAAAAACTCATCTCTCTCTCTCTCTCTCTCTCTCTCTCTCTCTCTCTCTCTCTCTCTCTCTCTCTCTCTCTCTCTCTCTCTCTCCTACTCACGCAAGGCTAGGGTACGGCCAAGAAAGGGGCTGAGATCTGGGTCAAAAATGTTTTGAAGAGTTATAATCTAATAGAAATTATATTGGGTCGAAAATACTTTAAAACTTAGTATTTAAAAATATTTAAAGCTTTGCTAAAAATGTAAAATAGGTCAAATGAAATCCAAAAATTGTGAAATAAATATTGGGGTGATCGGGGGCGACGAGAGAAGGAAAACTAAGAAGACGGATCTCAATTTTGATGTTGGGTGACGAAACTAGAAATAGAAACGTCCCCCGTCAAAAGTGGAAATCACAACGTCTCTTCGAATAAGATCAAATCGTGGGAGAACGACCCGAGAAATGTCGTTCCAAATTAGTGCCACAATTTAATACTCTCAGAGACGTTCACAACGACATATCACACCAAAGTGTTCACAAACAAACAAAGTCTAAAATAAATACGTGCACGGTCAAAAGCACGTGCACGAACAAAGTACGATCGGAAAGCAACCGTTACACAACCCATACCTCTCTCGTGACCCATTACACTTGGGTTGAATGAGTCAACCCCCACCTCGCTCATGAAAAGCCTTGAATAGTGGATGGTTACACACTATGATGGGCCAATTCAATAGCCATGAATTGAGCAATAAAGGGCTAAATTTAGGGAGGTATTATGGAGGAGATGCCAATTAATAAGGAAGGAAGGAACAAGTCAAATGGGGGAAACATAAAAATCCCAAAGGAGAAGGGAGAAGAGGAGGCAAAATCTTCACGAAGGCTAAGTACCAAACTACACTCAACAAGATTCCCGAATCTTTCTCTTTTATCTTTTATCTTGCTCTATAGGTTTCATCCATGAGAAACTAACTTGGGCGTCGGATGGGAATCGGTCGGGCCCAAACCCCGACCCCGTAACGATCTCCTTATGTGCAGGATAATGGGGATACAGCGAAGCTAGACCTACATCTATCCGTGGAGTCCAAACCTAGC
Source organism: Scilla litardierei (assembly GCA_030789695.1). Taxonomy (NCBI): domain Eukaryota; kingdom Viridiplantae; phylum Streptophyta; class Magnoliopsida; order Asparagales; family Asparagaceae; genus Scilla; species Scilla litardierei. Next base: position 104,870,219 of record CM061134.1, on the reverse strand, counting down.
ATTCATTGGCCCAGAGACGCTCGTTTACGGGCCCCACTTCAACCGATGATGAGGCTTCGTCTCGACGAAGGAGCTATCTTCAGCCCAAATTATTGTTTAGCCAAAAATGGATTTAACAGTTGGTGTCGTCTGTGGGAAATGTTTTGAGTCAACATCTTCGTCATTCCCTAGTATTGACGATGTCGACTCGCCCCACCAATTGAAGGCCTGAGAGGCCAACTCTCGAGGAGACATTAGGGATCACGCTATTCCCTTCGATCAAAGCCGAAGCTACCCTTGGCTAAAAGCCGTCTCTCGAAAGGAAACACTTTCCTCTTTTCTTTTAACAAATTTATGATTTCTCTACTTTAATATTTCAAACATAATTTATGAATTCACGTCGGTCCAAGTGTGTCTTGATCCCAATGTGATCAGTGGTCATTTACTCAATGTTTCCTTGAGTCACATCGACCTGTATGCTTAAATCAACTGATGCTATATGAAATCATCTACTGTTAACCATCTCCCTAAAGAAGTACCTTGCTACAACTTGGGTTAGAAACTTAAAGAGTTAACATTAATACCTCCTTTGTTATTGTTCCAGAGCAAAGGGAAGTTGCAATGTTTTCAACGACCTCTATGCCTCCTTCCTTGTGAACCCCCATTCGTCATCGGGACCAGGCCTTCTGCCACCTCCCCGGCATGTGACGACATAAACATGAATACAGTCAGTCAATAAAGAGGCTAGACCACCTGAAGTATCAAGACTCGGATGGCTCATTGACAGGATCGAGGGTGAACACCAAAGAAGGGGCAACGAACCACTTTCGACATTCGACCCAAAGTGATGCATCGACCCAGCAGAGTTAAACCCATCAACTCGATAGAGGGCGAGCACCAAAGAAGGAGCATCGAACCACTTCCAACGTTCGACCTAGAGGCACGTCGAACCACCTCCGACGTTTGACCCAGAGAGGCATCAACATGCTTCCTCCATTTTCAGCTACCCCTGTCGAACTCAAAATGCCCTTTAGGTCGAGTTGCCGAGATCAAACCACCCAAGGACAACACCAAGGCTACCACACCACCTCCAGCCAAGCTCCCGAGCTTGGACTCCTCAAGCTAAGGTCACTTCCGATTGAAGTCAAGCAAGGTCGACAACTTTTGAGCTCCTCACCGAACAACATCATACAAACATCGATCGAGGCCATCATGGGTCAAACGAGTTCGATCGGTGTCCCTGTATGATCCAAGCTCGATCGACCGATCGAACAAATTCATTCAGGATCACACCAACATCAAGGAACGTCGGGGCCAATGGTCATAATGAGTAAATCAAACTGTGGTTTGATCTTGTAAGACCTAAAGATCGTGATACTCCGATCTTCCATCCATGCTCACCAGACGCACAACCAGCTCGTCCCTCCTTCGCTAAGTCCACCTCGATTAGCAGGAGGGCATTCTTCGTCCCAACCTCGCCGATTGATCGCTAGTTCCCCCTTAGCCCGCTTGTCACCCCTCAACCCTGAAGTCTACCATAACCAGTGAGGAGGGCATACTACGCCTCAAACCTCGCCAGTCAGGCGTCCGCTTCCCTCCAAGCTCGACAGGCATATAAACAGGTCACCCGTCATCTACCAAGAGCGCTCGAGTGACTCAAGCGCAGTCTTGCTCCATGGACGCGCCTCCACAACCCTTTGGCTCATCGGACACGATAAACAACCTTGTACAAGGACACCACTGACACTTCTGCCGCTTGACAGCCTGACAAAGCATCCCATGATCGATGCATCCCCGACCATTTGGTGCTTTTGGCTCTGACATTCTGACAAAGCGCCCCTGGCCGTTGCGCCGTCTGACAAAAGCATGGCTGACACGCATAGCTCTAACATCCTCGGCCGAAGCTTCCACTGACAGACGTGCCATTTCAACATGCCAGGTGAGCCCCACCTAACCGCTTCTATAAGCTATAAATACCCCTTCACCTCCATCGAGAGATGGGTTGGAAAATCGATTCTAAAACTCTTACTCACACATACAAGAAAAAGGTCTTCCCTATCTTTGTTCTTCCTCTTTAGCTCGCCACGCTAGGCCAACCTGCTCCTAGTTCGACCTACGTGTCCTGCTACCCCATTCTAAGCCCTAATACTAACTTAGACATCAGAGAGTCTACAGGTTGGGATCCAACCCTGGCCTTTCTGACGAGATGCTCAGTGTGCAGGTCGTCTTCTTCCAAGCAACGTGCATTCGGCGTCTTCCTCGTGGGGAACGGCGAGCCACCGGCGGACTTAGGGGATCGTCTCAGAGATTAACCTACGAAGGGCACCCAGCCTCTCAACCCCATCACTACTTGTAAAAGCCTATCTACTCCTCATCCAATTGAAAATCATCGTGCCCTTGGTTCCTCCTATTACAAATTCATTGTACGCGAATCCTACCCCAAAATAATTGGCACCGTCTGTTGGAAAGAAGGGTCACACCCATGTCAAACCCCATACCTATGAACCGTAGTCCTTCTCGTGGAAAAGCCTACATGGAAGAGGAGTCGCAGTCCCACCAGAGGACTCCTTCGACAGACATACCCCCCGAGGGAATGGCTGAGACCGTTCAGGCCTCGATCCGTGCTCTCCAATAAAGCTTCGAGACCTTTGCTAAGATGATGAATGACTTTGAGGCAGTCAGAGCTGAGGCACAACCGGGTCCCTCTGAGCCCCCAAACTTGAGGCGTGACCTTCAACCTCAGTTCGAAGAGGAAGCGGGGCGAAGAGGGCTCACCGAGGAGATAGCTGCCCAGTAGAAGATCCTCGACGAAGAAATGGAAGCTGCACAGCAGCAGAGATGCAACGACGAAGCTGCTACCAACAGAAGGTGCCTGGAGGATGAGGCGGATGCCGCCCATCAGGCTTGTCTCGATGAAGAAGCTGCTCACCGACAACTCTGCTTCATCGTCGTCGAGCGTGAGAGGCTCCGGAGGGAGAACCACGACATCCTGGAGATGTCGGCCTCGGGCCTGTGGCACATGGACACGTGTAGTCTGTCCTCAGCAGGGTCCCAACCGATCAGGAGGAGCCCACTCTGACAGCCACGCTATTCAACTGGGCGTGAAGATCGTCGTGGACGAAGCCGCAACCGGAGTAGATTCCCCAAGAGACGGGGAGGGCGTGCCCCTGAGCACCAAGGCATCTCGCCAACCAGGTTCGATGGTTGGCGTGAGGCCAAGTCGAGCACTGCGACATCTAAAGGTTACCGGAGCGTCCCCCTACCCCGAGGAAGCCACCCCGTTGGCGAGATGGGTGACTTCATCCCCGATACCTTTGAGGTTCAAGCTCCCCCAACTTGAGCTCTATAGTGGTACAGGCGACCCCCTCGCATATGTGCAGAAGTACAGAGGGGCAATGAAGATGCAGGGCATAGACGACGTGCTCCTGTACCGGGGCTTCAGGAATAGTTTACAAACTCGGCCCTGAAATGGTACAACAGTCTGCCCGTCCGGACAATCGATTGCTTTGGCAAACTGTCCCACAAATTCTGCCAGTAATTCTGAGCGGGGCGACTGAGTAGGAAGCCCGCGGACTATCTGTTCATGATCATCCAGAAGGAAGGGGAGATGATTCAGAAGTTCGTGCACCGCTTCCGAGATGAGAGGCTTGGTGTAGCAATCTGCGGGGACGAGTTAGCCATGGCGGCCTTCAAGGAGGGACTGACTAGCCAGAGTCTCCATAAATCCCTTCTCCGAGACCTGCTGACCGACTTTGATGCGCTTGTCGCTCAATCAGAGAAGTACATGCTAAGTGAGGAAGCACTGTGAACGGGGAGAGAGGTCGACAGGTCAGGGGTGTCCCGCAGTGAGCATCGGTCCAACTTTCGACCGAGACAGGAAGACCGACCCATGACATCGAGCGGGATGCCTATCAAATGCCCGAGTCGATCACGTGCATCGACTGATCGGTGAACTACATTTCAGCGACCATATATGGCAAGGATCTAGCCCCTCCATGGGACGCCAAGCACTTGCTTAAATTTTTTCAATAAATATTCACCTTTGTGCATTCAACATGTTGTCTGAGCCATAATCTTCAAATTTTGAAGGTCGGCAACACGCTTATACATCTGGACTCTCGCGAACATACCCTATCGATGAAGACCTCTGGGACAGTTCGCCACCTACACTGGAGTGGAAAATGCGGGGTAGGCGACGGCCCGATACCCGTCCGATTACAGAGGTGCGGGGTAGGCGACGGCTCAATACCCGCCCTCTCAAAGACCTTCGGGGCAAGCTTACGGAGCTTCGCCACCCAAATCAGAGAAGGGCTAGGGCCGAGCCACGGGCTCGCACCCCCCTCACGTGAAGACCTCCGGGGCAGTTCGCCATCCAAACCGAAGTGGCAAATGCGGGGTAGGCGACGGCCTAATACCCGTCCGATTACAGAGGATGCAGGGTAGGCGACGGTCCAATACCTGTCCGATTACAGAGGATGCGGGGTAGGCGACGGCCTAATATCCGCCCTCTCAAAGACCTCCGGGGCAAGCTTACGGGGCTTTGTCACCCAAAGCGGAGAAGGGCTAGGGCCGAGCTACGGTCTCGCACCCCCCTCACTTGAAGACCTCCGGGGTAGTTCCCCACAGAAACCGGAGTTTTAAATACGGGGTAGGCGACGGCCCATACCCATCCGATTACAGAGGATGCAGGGTAGGCGACGGCCCAATACCCGTCCTCTCAAAGACCTCCGGGGCAAGCTTACGGAGCTTCGCCACCCAAACCGACGAAGGGCTAGGGCCGAGCCACGGGCTCACACCATCCCCTCACATGAAAATTCTGGGGCAAGCTCGCCAGCTTCAGCCCTCAACAGGCCTCCACTAAATTCTGGGGCAAGCTTGCCAGCTTAAGCCCTCGACAGATCTCCATTAAATTCTAGGGAAAGCTTGCCAGCTATAGCACTCGACAAGTCTCCGCTAAATTCCAGGGCAAGCTCGCCAGCTTCAACCCTCGACAGGTCTCTGTTAAATTCCGGGGCATACTCGTCAGCTTCAGCCCTTGAGGCAAGCTCGCTGGCTTCAGCCTTTGATAGGTCTTTACTAAATCCAGGGGCAAGCTCGCAAGCTGTGCCTTCAGCAGACTTCCACATGCCAAGGCCGTACCATGCTTCACAAATCGTCGCCAGTCTCAGGTGTTGGGGGCGGATACAAAGGCAATATCGAAGGAAAAGAAGAAGAGCATCATCCGAGCTGGTCCGAACCCTTCGCTCCCAACTCGAATGACGGGGGCAATTGTTACGACCTAAAAATCGTGATACTTTGACCTTCCACCCATGCTCGCCAGACGCACAACCAGCTCGTCACTCCTTTGCTAAGTCTACCTCGACTAGCGGGAGGGCGTTCTTCGTCCCAACCTCGCCAGTTGATTGCTAGTTCCCCCCTTAGCCCGCTCGTCACTCCTCAACCCTGAAGTCCGCCGCGACCAGTGAGAATGGCTTGCTACGCCTCGAACCTCTCCAGTTGGGCGTTCGCTTCTCTCCAAGCTTGCCAGGCGTACAAACAGGTCGCCCGTTATCTACCAAGAGCGTCCGAGTGATTCAAGCGCGATCCTGCTCCACGGACGCACCTCGACGACTCTTTGGCTCATCGGACACGACAAACAACCTTTTACAAGGACACCACTGACACTTCTGCCGCTCGACAGCCTAACAAAGCACCCCCTGGCCGTTGCACCCCTGACCATTTGGTGCTTTCGGCTTTGACATTCTGACAAAGCGCCCCGGGCCGTTGCGCCGTCTGACAAAAGCATGGCTGACACGCATATCTCTGACATCCTCGGCTGAAGCTTCCGCTGACAGACGTGCCAGCTCAGCTTGCCAGGTCAGCCCCACCTAACTGCCTCTATCAGCTATAAATACCCCTTCACCTTCATCGAGAGAGGGGTTGGAAAATCGATTCTAAAACTCATACTCACACACACAAGAAAAAGGTCTTTCCTATCTTTGTTCTTCCACTTTAGCTTGCCACGCTAGGTCGGCCTGCTCTTAGCTCGACCTACGTGTCCTGCCACCCCATTCTAAGCCCTAATACTAACTTAGGCATCGGAGAAGCTACGGGTTGGGACCAAACCCCGGCATTTCTGACGAGATGCTCAGTGTGCAGGTCGTCTCCTGCCAAGCAACATGCGTTCGGTGTCTTTCTCATGGGGAACGGCGAGCCACCAGCGGACTTTGGGGATCGTCTCAGAGATAGACCTCCGAAGGACGCCCAGCCTCTCAACCCCATCACTATATGTAAAAGCATACCCACTCCTCATCCAACTCAAAACCATCGTGCCCTTGCCCTATTACAAATTCATTGTACACGGATCCTACACCGCAATAGATCTGATCCGCCGCGCCTCTCCCAAGCTTCAGTGCTTGGTTCACCATCCGAGCATCGTCAGCTCTGCTACCACTAAGTACGATCGACGATGAGCGCCATTCGACAGAGCCTGAACTTGGGGGTGACCAAAATAAGTCATTGACGAATGAACTTGGTCGAGGAAGTTGTTCGATCTGTGAAGATGCACAGATCTCCCTCCTCCAAACCGAACGAAACTTGGGTAATCTCGATCCAGATCCGAGCTCGTCGACCAAGCAAAGCTTCGGATCCGCCAACGCCCGACAACACAGGGCTTCGAAGGGGATCCTTCTAAGTGATCGACCCACTCTCGCCATCCTCAGGGAGAATGCAACGTTCGACCATGGAAACAGGGCCTCATCAGATCTCGCTCCAAGCCTTTAACCCATCCTCGTATGGGTTCAGCAAGAGCACCATTTGAGAAGCATTCGATGCTCGGTGACGAACAAGACATCTTTGCCTGCGGAGATTAAAGGTCTTACGTCGAAAACGAGCCCCAGTTCTAAACAACACCAAGTTCGATGGAGCAAGCTCGAGAATTACGGCACTCCCTCAGTTGATACCGGCAACTTCACTTCGAAGCTTGAACCTTCCTCAGTCGAACTCGATCGAACGAACGTTCCCTCTGATCAAATCTCAAAAGACCGGGGCCTCGACAGGATCAAATGAAGCTCGATCATCACATCTCAACGATCGAAGCTCGTGTCCAAGTTGATCGTTGATCGAGGGTCGAAGGATCAATGGTCGAAATGGTTCGAAACGAAGGGTCAATGGTTGGAATGGTCGTCGAAAAGTCAGACAAGCTCGAAGTTCAGTTCCCTTAACCGAGCTTCGACCCATGGCATCGACCGAGCTCTCACATCAAACCATGGCAGATCGAGCTCCATCGTGGATTCGTCTCGAGAGCTCCGATCACCTGGGTCGATCAACTTCGACCCTGCTAATCCAAGCTCTTCGACTCAACAGAACTTTGGATCTGGCGACTCTTCAACTCAACAGGACTTTGGACCTGGCGACTCTTCAACTCAACGGGACTTTGGATCTGGCGACGATCGTACCGCTTCGAGCTTGTCGACTGCCGCAATCCAGCCTAATTTCTCCCGGAGGTCTACAGTTAAGGATCGGATGCACGAGATCCTAGCGCCAGATATGGAGCGGGTCGAATCGGAAAGCCACCTGCCTATGCTAGCTCCAAAGTGCGACCATGAAGGGTCCACCACCATCGTCGCCATGGTTTTCGATGACCGGATTTTCATCGCCAACTGTGGCGACCCCCACATCGTCCCTTTTCTTCGATCTGATGTCCTTCGAGTCAAAGCTCAAGCATTCTTTTGGATCAGGTCTCCGAGAAAGCTGGCAACCCTCAAGTCGAAGTTCGGGCAGTACTCCTCTGGTCGAAGTTCCAAACTTTTCTAAGGTGCCATGATGAGTGAGAAATTCCGACCATGCAAGCAAGAGTCCAGGCCAGCGTAACTTACTTGTTCCAGCGAGTTCAGCTGACGCTGTCTATATATCGCCATATCTACTGAGATACCGAGACTCGTATCTCCTGCTGATCAGTTGGCAATCTCAACAAGCTCGAGCCTTTTCACTCGGGGATAAGCGATGCGTCGAGCTTGGTAAATGAGCTCTTGGCGAGGGTGGGCTTGTACTCGTCCATTTGGAGATCATCCGACGATGCTCTTCGATGAAGCTCGACCATCTGAGCTCGATCGAAGCCACCATGCCACTATGAAGTAGATCTGAGTCGCAACTGAGCTCCAACCAACAAAGGCTCGAATGGCTACAGATGTCGCCTACCCAGCTGAAGGTCTAACCAACGGAAGCTCGAACAGCAACAGAGCTCGCCAACCCAACAAAGCTCATCGACCCAACAAAGCTTGCTGACTCTACGAGACTCGACGACCCAACATGGGACTAGATCTGGCGACGCACGACAAAACCGAGCCCCCAAACTCTGAGTCTGCCAAGCTCTCGCCCTTGCTGCGATAATTAAATCCGAAGGGTATCACCATCTCCTTTTAAGGGCTTGTTTCTTTGGTTGAAAGTGAATTGGGATTTACTGTTGTGAATAGTAAATCCATGTTGGATTCCTGAGGAGAGAGAAATAGAGTTTTGTGTTTCTTTGGTGGAAAGTAGGTGGGAAAGTTGTTGTGGGATTTGTTTGTGGGGCCCATAGTAAAGTTTTGTGTTTCTTTGGGTTAAAGTGTGTTTGGGATTGTTGGATGTGGATTGTTGGAAAGAGGGTTATAGTGTTATGAGGTGAGAATAACCCCCCTAAGGAAATATGAAGTAGAAAAATCCGTTAATTAACTAAACTAATAACTATTAGTTAACTAAATATTAACTATTAAGTAAATATCTATTACATACTCATAATTAAATCCTGCGCATCAAACAACAAAATTAAAATACCGAATTTAATAATTAAAAATTATTAAATTTCATTTCTCGGCTAATAAATATAACCGAAGGCAATACCCACAAATCAAGCAACCGAACCACTTATCCATTGCATTTCCAACATGCTTAAATTCTAAAAAGTACAACTGAATTGCAGAGACAGCATACAACAGAAATCACAATCCTATTTAACATAACACATGAACCCAGCATATACAGAAGACATATAATATTCATAATACAGTCTCAGTTTGCATAACAAACAACCAAAAAATATAAAGTGTTACAATGTAACCAGACTAACATCAACCACTCTTGTGTATAATCAACAATAACACAACTAACATCAAACCTAGGAGCGTAAACAAAACCAACTTCACGGAGTCCATTCTCACAGTGGTCCGCTCAAATCGCCCCACGAGCGAGGCCAACCGACCCTCTATCTCTAAAAGCCGCCGATCCGAGAACGATGTGGACGAGGGAGCATTGGTGGGGCCTCTCTCAATCTCATCCAGCAACTGAAGTATCACATAGGTTGACCAGTCGGAGTGTGGTGGATCCTTCCATTCGTAGAAGTTGCATCCATTAACTCGGGATGGACAGCTCCAAAAGCGCCTGCCGGGATTTTTTCGGGTCCATGATGTCCGCCTGGCAACCTTGAGCCGACAGTAGCAAATCTTGAAGTCCTCATCATCAGCCGCCAACTCCCCGCCTGCAGCAAATCTGGGTCTGGATTGAATAGAAGAGCTGGAACCGGTGCTCATTTTAACCTTGCAAGAAAAAAAAATATTAGCGTGAATAATGATTTAAAGAGATATAACAATGAAATGAAAAATGGGGGAAGCAGCGTACCTACAGACAGTGACAACCCCGCGTAAGAATACACCACCTGGCTTAATTCAGAAGTAAAAGAAAAAAGGCAATATCGTAACATAGCGACAAATTGAACAGTATATATATGTTCATCATCAGCAGGCTGAAACATATGTGAATGGCTCATAGGGTCAATATTTGGGTCATGGCTCAATGTAGTTGTTTGTGTTTATGATATACATAAGCCCTCAGGTGATGTAAGTTAATTTTTCAATAAATCCTGGTGGACATAAGCAGTTGCTCCATCACATCTCTCCCCCTCATTGGTAATGGAACCATCCAGCCTATAACCACCTATTTTTTCATACCCGAGGGACAAGGGGATCAGCTAATTATCTTCATCATTGGGCTAGGATCAGCCACAGGGCAATGCACCAACCAAAAATGAAAGAGGGAAAAAATTCACATATGTTACTCAGTGTGCACAGCAGCACCAATGTGCAAAGCCCCCATAAAAATGAAATTGGCTAAAAAAATTCACATATGTTTCTAAAAAATTTGAAATTGGCCACAAAACCACATATGTATCTCATTGTGCACAGCAGGACATATGTGCATAGCACCCCAAAAAATGAAATTGGCTAAAGAATTACATATGTTTCTAAGTATGCACAGCAGGTCCAATGTGCAAAGCAACAAGGAAAATGAAAGTGGGGAAAAAAATCAAATATGTTGCTCAAAAAATGAAAGTGTCACCAACATCACATATGTTTCTCATTGTGAACAGCAGGACCAATGTGCATAGCACCCAAAAACCTGAACTTGGCTAAAGAATCTCCTATGTTGCTCATTGTGCACATCAGGTCCAATGTGCATAGGCAGCAGAAAATTGAAAGAGGGAAAAGAATCACATATGTTACTCAGTGTGCACAGCAGCACCAAGGTGCAAAGCCCCCCAAAAAAATGAAATTGGCTAAAAAATTCACATATGTATATAAAAAAATTGAAATTGGCAACAAAATCCCATATGTTTCTCAGTGTGCACAGCATGACATATGTGCATAGAACCCAAAAAAATTAATTTGGCTAAAAAATAACCTATGTTTCTCATTGTGCACATCAGCACCAATGTGCAAAGAAAACAAAATACTGAAATTTGGAAAAAAGTCAAATATGTTGCAAAAAAAATTGAAAGTGGCACCAACATCACATATGTTTCTCATTGTGAACAGCAGGACCAATGTGCATAGAACCCAAAAAACTGAACTTGGCTAAATAATCTCCTATGTTGCTCATTGTGCACATCAGGTCCAATGTGCATAGCCAGCAGAAAATTGAAAGAGGGAAAAGAATCACATCTGTTACTCATTGTGCACAACAGCACCAAGGTGCAAAGCCCCCCAAAAAAATGAAATTGGCTAAAAAATTCACATATGTATATAAAAAATTGAAATTGGCAACAAAAGCCCATATGTTTCTCAGTGTGCACAGCAAGACATATGTGCATAGACCCCAAAAAAAAGAAATTGGCTAAAAACTCAGCTAGGTTTCTCATTGTGCACAGCAGGTCCATTGTGCAAAGCAACCAAAATAATGAAAGTGGGAAAAAAGTCAAATAAGTTGCACAAAAAATGAAAGTGGATCCAACATCACATATGTTTCTCATTGTGAACAGCAGGACCAATGTGCATAGCACCCAAAAACCTGAACTTGGCTAAAGAATCTCCTATGTTGCTCATTGTGCACATCAGGTCCAATGTGCATAGGCAGCAGAAAATTGAAAGAGGGAAAAGAATCACATATGTTACTCAGTGTGCACAGCAGCACCAAGGTGCAAAGCCCCCCAAAAAAATGAAATTGGCTAAAAAATTCACATATGTATATAAAAAATTGAAATTGGCAACAAAAGCCCATATGTTTCTCAGTGTGCACAGCAGGACATATGTGCATAGACCCCAAAAAAAAGAAATTGGCTAAAAACTCACCTAGGTTTCTCATTGTGCACAGCAGGTCCATTGTGCAAAGCAACCAAAATAATGAAAGTGGGAAAAAAGTCAAATAAGTTGCACAAAAAATGAAAGTGGATCCAACATCACATATGTTTCTCATTGTGAACAGCAGGACCAATGTGCATAGAACCCAAAAAACTGAACTTGGCTAAATAATCTCCTATGTTGCTCATTGTTCACATCAGGTCCAATGTGCATAGCCAGCAGAAAATTGAAAGAGGGAAAAGAATCACATCTGTTACTCAGTGTGCACAGCAGCACCAAGGTGCAAAGCCCCCCAAAAAAATGAAATTGGCTAAAAAATTCACATATGTATATAAAAAATTGAAATTGGCAACAAAATCCCATATGTTTCTCAGTGTGCACAGCAGGACATATGTGCATAGACCCCCAAAAAATTAATTTGGCTAAAAAATAACCTATGTTTCTCATTGTGCACATCAGCACCAATGTGAAAAGAAAACATAATACTGAAATTGGGAAAAATTTCACATATGTGGGAAAAAAAACTTAAATTGGCAACAACATCACAGATGTTTCGCATTGTGCACAGCAGGACCTATGTGCATATCACCCAAAAAGATGAACTTGGCTAAAGAATCACATATGTTGCTAAGTGTGAACAGCAGGACCATTGTGCCAAGCCACCAGAAAACTGAAAGTGGGAAACAACATCACATATGATTATCAAAAAAATTAAATTGCCAACAAAATGACATATGTTTCACATTGTGCACAGCAGGACCAAGGTGCAAAGCCCACAAAATAATGAAATTGGCTAAAAAAATCACATATGTTTCACAATGTGCACAACAGCACCCATGTTCAATGGCCCACCAGAAAATGAAACTGGGTAAAAATCACATATGTTTCTCAATGTTCACAGCAACACCAATTTCCAATGCCCCATCAGAGAACAAAACTGCGAAAAAATCACATATGTTTCTAAGCCATCAGGGTAACATGTTTATAAGCCTTCAGTATGTATTAGGCGGTTGCTCATTTTTAATGAACCTTCACACCTAATACAACTTTTTCTTCATAACCGAGGGACAAAGTGATCATTATATGTTATTCATCATAAGGCTGAAACATATGTGATTTTTTTGCCAATTTCATTTTTTTGGGGCTTTGCACATTGGTCCTGCGGTGCACATTGAGAAACATATATGATTTTGTAGCCCTCAGGAAGAAAGTTTAGTTAGCAATAAATCAAGGTGGTCATAAGCAGTTGCTCCATCACATAACACACACGCAGAGATAGTGGAACCATCCAGCCTATATCCACCTATCTTTTTCATATCCCATGGACACAGGGATCATGTACATATCTTCATCATTGGGCTTATAGGGAAACATCTACAAGGAGCCATAAACCAAATTTGATAATAGGAGCCATCCACTTATGTTTCATAATATCACACACTGCAACATGGAGACATGGCCCAAAACCTGCACCAGTAGGCCCTGCCCATATGTATCACATAACAACAAAAAACAACATGGATAAAATATACCAAAATATGTACCATGCAGCCAAATCATCAAAAGTGAGACATTAACCAAAAAATTGAACCATAGAGCATTGCAAATATGTTTCATATCAAGTCACCCAGCATTATGTAGACATGCCACATACCCTGCACCCATTAGCCTACGTCACATTGTTCACATTCACACACATAAAGCATCTAGGAGACACGCCACACAAAAAACAGCAATGCGACATGCCAATATGTTTCATACGTACCCATAAAAAACATACCCAACCCCAACGACCTCTACTCCCCACGCAACCACCATACCTTATAATCCACCCAATCTCATTTCTATCCGACGCCATCTCCGCTACCATATCCAGCGTTCCTCAAGTCACTGTTCATTTCTGCCACTAAATCTTCAAGTATAAGCTTTCGACTCTGCTGTGGCACAGCCAAAAATTGACGCCCAGCCAGCTCATTAATGCTAAGATCTTGATACAACTTCAACAGGAGGTGGTGAGGGTACTCCGTAAACGCGTACACACTATGTGCAAGAGTTTCAGTCCAGTGGGGCTGGGAGTGTGCACTCCTAATAGCCTCAGCGACCTCTTTCACATTGATTGCTATCTCCCGCATTACATCCGGGTCCTCCCTCACGGCGCGGCGCCGCTGTTTCTTCTTCCCCAGCGAGGGTGGGGTAGTATTTCTTGTCCCCCCATGTGCACACTCTCCTGTCGAAGCCTGGGTGGGGATGTCCTCAGGGACATCGTGGGGTGGAGTACGAATATGTGTAGGGTCAGGCGTTACGGGCTCACCTTCCCCTCCAGAAAATGGGCCTCCAAAGCTATCGAACAAGGAACATGACATATCCCCCCTAGCAGCGTCATCCCCAATGATGACAACCAAATCATCAAACCATGGTATTGGTTGGTTGACATACGCGCGCTTCCGAGGGTTCGCCTGAACGAGTAGCAGATAATATATGAATATACCATATTCATATTTATATTTTATGTTCTGGTAGGTAGACTATGTATAAGATAGAAGTAATTACCGCCGCCCACGTGTCAAAAGTCTCAGGATCCAGCTCAATTATCTTCTTCTCAGCATCCCAGCCCGCACCGCTCATTTCCATGCAAGAGTAAACATCCTTGAGACGTGTCTTCAATGATTTCATATGGTTCCTCACATTACCACTAGTGAACGACGTCCCATGAGTTTTATTGATTTCCGCTGCAGCTGCATTGAAGGCGGCCCCTTTAAAGGTCTTATCGACCTTAAGGCCCTGACGTGCAAGATCAGCTAGCAATGGAATAAGGGTGGCATCGTGCTCGGGCTTCCAAATTTTGTTCTGCTGTGACGAAGAGGATGGTTGCTTCAGCTTTTTGCTTGGACTTGAGACAGAACCCTCGGCATCCTCACTACGCCGGCTCGACTTCCTCGAGGAGTCACTGCCGGGTGTTCTTTCAGTGCCACTTGGTGGCGTGTGCATCGCGAATGCACCATGAGACGAGGGGGGTCTGAAATTGGGGATGTCTCCCCCTTGTAGCATATGCATATACCCATGTCCACTTTGCGAGGGCATAGACATGGGCATTTGTAATGGAGGAGACATGGGCATTTGCATTGGAGGGGAGATGGGCATTTGCAAGGGCAAGCTGTAAGTTCCATACTGTTGATACGGCATTCCAGCTGCACCAGATTGGAACCCAAGCATTTGGTAGGGGTTATGAGGAACCCGCATAGGAATTGGCCGGTTGAGAAGGGGTTCCACCCTCCTTTCGGCCTCTCCACGTTGTGTCCCATAATGATTTTCATATACGTGATACATCGGTTCACTCCCATCCGGGGATGGCTCGCCCCCATGCCCTGATTTTTTAGATCCTTCCATCCCTACAACATCAATATTCTGAAAATTAAACAACATAATTTTACAATAAACATCAGTGAAATGAAGCCGAATGGTGGAAAAATACAGAATTATAAATGTTTACAACGCTCACCCAAAGCATGCAACTATTGTTATACTAAACACACCAACCGTAATGCAATAATCAAGGACATAAGTAAATTGTTCAGACAAGGTAAGCAAATACTACGACAAACTCATAGGCCATGTTCTTCAGTGTTCCCGTTGTTATTTATGCTACAGTAGTCCACCCACATATCCCACGCCATCTGCTCCCTGCGCATTTTCCATCTATCCCGTTGTGCGGTTTGTTCTCGAACAGTACCCTGTTGGGATAGATCAATAACATCGTCATCCCTCTCATCGATACCCTCTATTTCCTCCTCAACACCATCACTTTCTTCATTAAGGTGGGGGTCATGAGGATCTGCAATTTGGATGTAGTTATGCAAAACAGTGCACGATAGGACGGTAGCGACCTGTGTCTTGAATGGGTAGTGCGGTTTGGATGTCAATATTTTAAACTTGTTCTTTAGGATACCAAATGTGGACTCTATCTTTGATCTTAATGTAGAATGGCGTAGGTTGAATAGCTCTCGTCGATTTCGCGGAACCCGATCAGTATGGTCCTTCAAATGGTACCTAACTCCCCTGTATGGAGATATGAATCCTGGCATTGTAGTATATCCAGCATCGCAAAGGTAATATTTACCTACATGCATACAAAGGCAACCAGTTTTCTGTTCAAACGCTATCTGAGATACGTACAACTTAGTTATATGTTAATTTTAATATATTACCTTCGTACACTCGCAGCCCCAGTGGGGGGGTAAAGACAATGCATCTTTCAGGACCGTAAAATCATTTGCGGATCCTTCCCACCCGGCAAGTACGTATGTGAATCTTTTGTTTGGGGTAACAGCTGCAAGCACATTCTGCGTCACCCCCTTTCGCCCTCTAAACCGGGGTACGAGCCTTGCTGGTAGCGTGGCGTCTATGTGCGTCCCATCAATGAGACCGATGCAGTCCTACAACATATTAAATGTGAACACTGTGCAGCAACAAAAGCGATCCTTATTATACTGCCACATATACATATACTCACACGTACCTTAAAATATGGGAACCAATTTGGATTATTAAGTATCTCCGGCGGCGTCTCATTCGGAGCTTGCTTCACGAACATATCCCTAAGTGCACACAGTCCCGCCATCACTTTGTTAAAATATCGGCTCACTGTCCCCCCTCCCCTTATGAAATCCACTTGCATTACCCTATTCTTTGACTTGTGCCCTACCATATGAAGGAACATGGCCACCTGCTCCTCTACGGATACATGAATAGTGTCCTTGAGAAGATCACGCTGGCGCATTAATGCTGCAAGATTCATGAAAGCATGTCTGCGCATTCGTAGGTAGTGCAAACAGCTACTTTCCGACCCCCACAAAATTCTCCGCATGTGGGATTTCCTATGCAGATCCCGCATAGCTGAGGGCTCTCTGGGTATAGGGTCGGACCTAGCGGAATTGTGCAATTGTAAGGCTAGTACGACAAACGTTATTGCAGCTGCGGCGGCGGTACATAACTCACACCCCGAATGGTCTCCTTGTGTATCCATGTCACCCTTAATAGAATAACACATTTATTTAATGTTAATTATTTTCATAACATACTACATATGAATAACACCTTTCAGATAAAATTGTGCAACTCCAAATCACTGGCCCTCAGATAAATTTTGTAATCATAGTCACACATCTGGTTGCGTTGCAGTTGCTCCTGCCTGTTAACACCATTTGTGCAACAAGGATACATGCCCAAAACACACCAAAACTGAAACAAGGAGCTAGGTGCCATGCACCAAAAATTGATAAAATTAGCCAAACCAACCAAAAGGAAAAACCCAAAATGACATAAGGAGACAAGCAAAAAAAATCTGAGACAAAGCCCCTATTGAAATATAACCAAAAAAACACATAATTCATCAATGACCCAATCCCCAAAATGTCTTAAACATTTATCCATGATCATCCCATTCCATAACATCAACAAGGAGCTAGGTGCCATGCACCAAAAATTGTTAAAATTGGCCAAACATAATAACATCAAAAACCCAAAATGCCACAAGGAGCCATGCCAAAAAAAAGTGATACGAAGCCCCATAGACTATAACCAAAAAAACACTGAATTCATAAATTATCCAATTCCCAAAACGTCTTATACAGTTATCCATGATCATCCCATTACATAACATCAACAAGGAGATAGGTGCCATGCACCAAAAACTGTTGAAAGTTGCCACACATAATAACATCAAATTCCCAAAATGACACAATGACCCTTGACAAAAAAAGTGATACAAATTCCCAAATAATACCACCAAAAAAACACATAATTCATCAATGACCCAATCCCCAAAAAATCAATAACACTTAACCATGACCATCCCATTCCATACCTAAATCACATATGTAGGACCCATGGCCCACATATTTATTACATTCTCCAAACATAACAACAACAAAAACCCCAAGCTGAAATAATGAGACATGCGCAAAAAAATTCATCAAATCTTTTGTTATTTTATATTGTAATCGAGGCATTTATAATATTTCAAAAATAACCCCTTTCACTTCAGAAAAATTGAAAAACCCTCGTTTGCACAAATATGTTATTAACAGGAACCTTCAAGCACGCCCTCCAGCATATATAACTTTATCCCATCCTCTCATTCCAACTTCATATTTTTATTTTTCATCACTGGGCTTTTTGGAATAATGCACACCGTAGGGCCTGTTTCTTTGCGTTGATTATGTGGATTTAGTTAATTCACATATGTTGTAAATGGGGATCATTAACTAGAATCATGCACATATTCCCATCATCATAAGCAACAGAATTTCATCGAAGCAAATGGGTGAGAAATCCCAAAATAACATCACCTATGTGCATCACCCACTAAATCACAACCTCATAACCGCATAATCATCGAAGCGATTGGTTGAAATATCACAAAATTTCGAAACCCTCTCTTCAAATCACCCAAACCAACAAAATCAGAAAATCACATATTGCTCAAGGCAGAGGGTTTCAAAAATCACAGAATTTCGAAACCCTAACGTCATGCAAACATTCAGTACAAAAATCACATATCAAAAACCCATTTCATCAAGTTCATCAACTGAAAATGCCAAAAGTTAACGTAGGGCTTCAGAAATTATACCTTCGAGCAAGCAGGCGTTCAGAAATCACCTCGACCCTAACCGATCTGCTAGGGTTCTGCACAAAGCTTCGCCGGCGTTGAAAAGCCCTAAGCTTGGCACACCTCAGCAAGATCTGCCTCTTTGAGACCCTAGAAATCCCGTTTGAAACCCTAAACCACCAAGATCAGACGGCGGTTGCCTCCCGCGCCCGAGAAAGAGGGGTGAGGTGATCTCAGCGGGGCCCAAATCAAGGATTCCCGCCTGCAATCCCCACAAATTCCGGGGATTTCGCAGCCGAGAAAGTGCCTAGACACGTCGGAGAGAGAGGGCGGAGGAATCGCGCTCACCTTTCTCCTCAAAGAAACAGGCCGAGGGAAAGATCAAAAGGGATTTTGGTGAACAGTGAGAGAAGTGACGCGGAACAGTAGATTTTTAAGACTTTCTCGGACGCTTTCCTTGCAAAGAAACAGGCCCTAAATGTCGGGTCGTTCAACGTCCAAGGGATGTCGAATTGAATTGTTCAAACTTCGGTTCCTGAGCCGAACCCAAGCTAGTCAAAGCTGAGCCTCCTCCATGCTCACAATTCACAAAAATACAAATGCAGATGACGAATTCCAGCGTCATCATTTATCATTTTTAGGGGTGTGCACGGGTACATGGTACTCAGATACCCAATCAGAACCTACCGTAACGGGTATGTTCTGTGTAGATATTTATCGGTTCTGGGTAGGTTCTGGATAGGAAATTTTGGAACCGACGGGTATCGGGTCCAGGTCCGGTTCCTGTCTATAGAAAACGGGTATCCGGAACCGGAACCGATATTATATATATATAATTTTTTTATATATTATAATATTAAGGATCAAAATATATAAGAGTGATCCACCCTGTCTGGATCTAATTTGAACTTATAATATTAGGGAGTACAACTTGCATCCTGAAGTTCTGAGCAACGTGTAAGTTCATTAAACAATGCATTTGAATCAAAGATCATATTGTTCTCTTATGCGTTCAAAAGAGCAGTAGAGGTAAACGTGAATCATTCTTCCATATGTCTCGCTTTATCTAGTAGAAATGACTAGTCAGTATACATTTATCACTGGAGAAAGAGACTAGAGACAATATTTTACTTCCAGATTGATTTTTATTCATGCGTATTTGAGGTACTTGTCACGCACAGATCATTTGGAAACATTCTTCGTAATGCATCACAAATTAGGTTTTTTTTACAGGGTATCCGGAACCCACCAGGAAACATAAGGTCCGGGTATAGGGTTTGTTACGACCTAAAGACCGTGACAGTCCGACCTTCCACCCCTGGTCGGTTCGTCCACCCTCTTGAAGGGCGGCTGACCCAATGACAGGGCGCTCCACACCCGAACCTCGGGGACCCACAGGGTGCCCGTCGAGCCCGGAGCCCGACGAGACAAGGAGAAGGGCGAGCTACGCCTCGGACGTTGACATGGGCGCACTCCAGCCCGACCACGAGGGATGCGCACCCATTCTCCCCCGGCGATCCAGGACTTGCACCCAAAGTGTACGGGCGGGCCGCTCATCCTCACCCGAGGCTGGCCCGACAGCACGTCTAGGGCCCCGCTCCTGGGGGGGCGCTCCGACGGTTCCTTAGTGCAGGGTTTTCTGGGACCCTTAGGGCACAAAAACTCTAGTCCCGTCCTAAGGCGGACGGAACATAGACAGAAATGCAGCAGAAAATTTTATGTTAATCTAATTAACATGCAACCCCAAGGAACCAGACCCTATTAGCCAGGATCTCTGCCAACTTGGGGTGGATCTGACCACCCCAAGAGGGATCTAACTACTGCGAATAATTAAATGAAAACTTAAACACATACCCGGAATCTCAGCCCTGGGGCAGGCGAGATGTTCCGCGCCGTCTTCCGAGCTGCTCCCGTCTCACGCCGAGCCGCTCCTTGAACCGCTCCCCGCACCGCTCCTCGAACCGCTCCGCATCCCGAGGCGATCAATCCACGTGTCGCCGAGCCACCCACCGCCGAAGAAAGTTTCACGCGAGTGAAACCTCCGCCTAGATTTCGGATCTGAATCCGAACTCCTTTGCGTCTTTGCTAGAGCCCTCAGGAGCAAGGCAGAAATTTATAGGGAGAGGAGAAATATTAATTTAGCTTAGATCCGAGCGTGCTCCAACATTTACGAGAGCCGCTCAAATCTAGAGCTTGGGACGAGTTTAGAGGAAGGGGCAGACCCCCTATTTATATAGGCGGCTGACCCCTTCCCTCTACTCAATTTCCGATGTGGGACTAAAATTAGAGTCAATTAAATCAAGTTAGTTTGCACTTCACAAAGTGCAAACTTCCGTGAATTTTAACTCACTCACCGTTGAGCTTCAAGATTGATACAACCTATCAATTCGAAGGGTGTTCAACGGTGAACGCATAGGAAAAAACCGTTCGTCAATCGGAGTTCGTTTGACCCTCCAATTGAGTGTCCAAAGATCAACCCAAGGCTTGATTTTTGACTAAAGTCAGCCGTCAAATCTGCCCAATAGATCTAGGGTTCTGCATCCATTAATGGGGCCCAGCAAGTGGGCCCCACAGCCTCCAAAACCTGACTGGGCGCCCAAACCCAGACCTAGGCACGGGCGCCCAAGTCTGGGCGCGGGCGCCTGGGCCGGGCCAGGCGCCCGGCCCAGAACGCCTGGGCGCCCAACGCCCAGGCGTCCTGGGCCGCCTGGGCCCAGGCCCAGGCGCACAACGCCTGGGCCTGCGCCCAGGCGTCCGGGGCCAGCGCCTGGGCCGGGCGCCCAGGCCCAGGCGGGTCTGGGTGCCCAGGCCCAGGCCGGCTTAGTCTTACTGGGTCTGGCCAGTAGGCCAGACCAGGTCCAGACTTAGCTGGTCTGCCTGGTCTGGCCTGATCTGACCCTTTGGGCTGTTTTGGGCATAACTTGATCATCTGGAGTCTGATTTGGACGCCGTTCGAACCTGGGTCTAGACCGGGACATTCCCGTCTTACCCGTGTACTTTTCCTTGCGTTTATATTATTAAATATTGTTTTAAACAATTTAAAACACATTTAATCTCTTTTGCATCAAATGCAAATTAGTCCCTATCTAAGCTTAAATTATCATTTGCATCAAATACAAATGATCTGAGGGCATATATCCCTACATCTCCCACTTGCACTCAGGATCATTTATTCTGTATGCTGGAGATTATTGCAAACATCTTTTGCAATATTTAATCCCTTGCATCAAATGCAAATTATTCTCCCTAACTCATTTCTACCTATTACTAGATGAAAAATCGCACTCTGTGTGAGACCTTACAGCCTGACCCTTACAACAGGTTGGGCTCGAAGCCCTATACGGCAGTGACCACGAGCAGTGGTTGCCGTCCCTGCTTCAGGAATCATCATTATGTGGTTAACTCATTGACATGAGTATTGTCGGGACCACCCTGACTGTTTCCGTGATGAATTCCGCAGTTATAGTCTCTTCGTCTAAACTATGTCGTGTAGATCAAGTCTAGAATACGGTCAAACTGTCAACCCCAATAACTTGATTCCGGTTAGTTTCTATCGATCTTTTAGTCAAAAATGTTGGACTTCTTCCAACATACTCTGACCAGAGTTTTTACTAAAGACCGAACTAACACTACGACACTAACTCCCATTGACCGGGAGAGACGAATCCTCTCTTGGTCATTACTCTCCTCATACGCTTCAAGTGTCACCCAATCAAAGACCTTTCGACAGGCCTTGCCTCGAAGCTAGGTCATTTGATCTAAGTGGCACCGTTCACGCACAGGTTCGTCAAAATGACCTCAAGTCAAAAGACCAACTAGCCTATCATCACTCAGAGTCATCATTGACAGATTGGTCAATATAACCATATGATAACTCTTGTGGATCGTTCAGTGAACTCATTCTTTAATGAGCACCTGTGTCTCATCTACGACTTCGCCATGTCAAGCGATCATGAGATCATCGCCACCGCTAAACGGTGAAGACTAAGACACAATGGTCTATCCGATGTTTCGATATCCTTGTCTCGAAACATCTACGACCATGAACCCTTTTAGACTTATGCTACAGACGGTCAAACATTTCTCCATGATCGAGATTCTCATCTCGATACCTGTTTGACCTTGCATAAAGTCTCAGGACTTTACCTAAGTTAATGTCTAATGTTAACTACATTATAAAATAACTTAGATTAATTATTACCAAACAGCTTATTGTTATTTCGAACAAGATGTTTGTGCTATTCACACATGAAGATAGATATCCTCGAGGGTATCATCTCTCAACATCTCCCACTTGCACTCAGGCCCATTTATCCCGGTATCTTATACCGTTTTTACACATAAGTGTTCTCGACTTCATGTGGTAGAGCCTTCGTGAGTGGATCTGCTAAAACCGTCTACACTATAGACTCAAGGGGTTTTTATGTTCATGTTAGACCAACCATTTGAATCTCATTCAAATAATTCACTTGGTCTATCGGAATCTGTAATATTTAATATACATGGATCTTATCCAGCTCATCGTACATTACGATAATAATTTAAATTTGTTAATGGTCATTTCAAATGGCTCATATCTATTTCTGATAAAGTATCAAACCTCTTTGATTACTTAATCAAATTATATGTTCCATCTCTTTGATGCCTTGCATGTAATTTATATGCTCTCACTGACCTTGAAAACTCTCTGGCTAATTCATATAAGTTGGTCCGTCTAAATCATATTTAGAAAAAACGAACTTATAAGTGAATGCTCCAATTTTCATGGTCAACATGAGCGTTTTACATCGGATTTGGTCCGAGTAGATCTGTACACATCTGTTGGCGAGACGATTTCAACTAATCCGTTTTAAAGAAATTAGGGTGAAAACCGTTTTCGATCAACAAGATTGTACTTTACTATTTTCTTTCTGCACCAATCTTTCAACTTAAAGATTTACTTGCAGAAAGTGAGGAAACATTTTCCTTGGGTACGTAAACTAAATTCTCAAATTTATTTACGCACACGGACCTATTTTGATTGCATCAAGTTTTAAATCGGAGTTACTACTCCGAATTTCATCCCGGAAGTTGACTAAGTCATCATCAGTTATGATGTCTAACTCGACAATTCGTCTCACGAAATTCGAGTAATTATACAACTTCTTTAATGATCGATTTAATGAATATCTTATTGACAATGTCCTCATAGGACATTATCAAAACCTAGGCATTACGATCTGGGACTTAACCCAGAGAGAGGACTTAACTCAGAGTCACTTACTATGTATCGCACCAAGTCTCACTAAGTGTGATTCATACATTTTAACACACGGATGTGTTAACAGACTTGACCTGAGAGAAAATCACATTTTCTTTTAATTACACAAGATTTTATGTAGCTAAGTATTTGACCATTCGATCTAATCGAATCAGTTTAAATACTTTCTACTTTTCGTTCTTTATTTTATCAGACTTGTGTTTCATCAAGAACACATGTCTTAATAAAATATACGAATAACTTATTTTGGTTAAAATAGACTCGGGTACATCAGTATGTACGAGACTGAGTTCGACAACTCATTCTTCCACTGTCTTACAGATGGTTTTCAGCCATTATATCTGAGAGGATAAGATTCACAAGTGTCCGTAGACTTCATAATACGAGAGGTCAGACCCCTCTTTATGTGACTAGTGAAGCTTAGTCTCTCGACATGGCCTAGTCTATTTTACCATATAAGTTTGCTACTATCTTGTGTATTTATATATTAACATTTAATATATACATATAGTTATTACAAATTACTTAACACAAAACATTGCTTCCGAAGCAAGGTGACGACATTCGTCAAAAAATGTGTTAGACGTTTTTGTATAACTATTTATTCTGAAATCGTGACATCAAAATATATCACATTTTCATTTCCTCCTACTTATGCCTTTACTAATGATAAATTAAACTAACTTTCTCAATTGACTTTCCGGAGTGCCTTCTTCCTTTTCTAAATCACATTTAGATATTAATTAACCCAACATAAATAGCTATGCAAGCATCTTATGTATCCAAACGCTTGAGCTTTGCAATCTCGAGTTTAGCTCAAGAAGTTGCTTGTCTCAAGATCCGGTTGGGATACATAGTCTTGCACCGCTCATGCACTCGTATTCGACTCAAACGGTTTGATCGAATTCTCGAACTTTGCGGATCGGAATTGTTTGTCCATACAACCTTGAGGGTAGCTCGACAAGTTGTAGGGAGAAACATACTTCGAATATCCTATATGTTCAAGCTGCCTCATATAGAGAATAGTGACATGTAGCTTTAATTTATTTGTTGGACCCAGAACTTAATGAAATCATATTTCTTAAGTATGTTCTTTAGAAGGTCATTTAATTGCAACGAGAATATAGTTTAATTCCATCAATTAGAATTTAACTTGATATTCAATTAATCAACTATTTGACCAGTTAACTTATTCCAATATTATATTTTGATTCCTTCGGTAAACATAGTCTTGCCCTAGTTTTTGCATATGTTCAATATTAAATATAGGTAGATTGACTTTCATCTATCTATATCCTCCCACTATTTTTACGATCGTTTTAAAGCTTAATAATGAACGATTTAATCGAATTTAAAAATTAGTGAAAGAGGGATCCAATCATCCCGAACCTCACAACCTTGAGGAGACTCAACAAGTTGATTGGTTCCATGACTGGTAGACTAACTCTTGGTCAATCACATCACATGTGATTCCCTGTCGATTTTTACCCACAGTCACTTATGATCTTGAGGAGACTCAACAAATCATAATGACTGGTCTAGTTAGACCCTTGATTTCGTGTCCAGATTTGACTTAGATCGATACTCGAGGAGACCCGACGCATCGATTTGGGTCAAGTCTAGACTACATCACATGTATGTTGGAGTTTGTTCCTTAAAGAAAAACAAGTCACAGCTTGAGGAGACTCAACAACTATAATTGTCTTCTTTGAGTTACCAAGCTCCAAAATCAAGGAGGGATACGAATTAATCTTTAATAAGATTTATAACGCATTGACTAGATATAGTCCAGGGTGTCATACAATCATGATTCGTGACATTGCGGTCCAGCGGAACACAGCCAGGGAATTGACTAAGCCAGGATCACTGCCCCTTGTACTAGCAAGGGTTGACCCAGAACTCTTAGCCAAGCACATTGACTGGATCATGGTCCATTGAATGAAGCTTGTCATTTTTGTATGTGTGACATAGACTAAACAGCTTTTATTAACAACTAATTAATCCTATCAACTAGTTGCATCCTTAAATTCAAAATTTTAGGATTTGTTTAATAACTTTTATTAAGTCCTTATCAACTATAAGGTTCACGTGCTATCCTAATCTTTATTAGGATTTTAATAAATTATTAACCAACGCTAAAAGCGAAGCCCTTTAATGATTTAATAATAACAATTAAAATTAAAATTTTCATTAAAAGGACTACCCTAATCAGGAATTAGGTCTTGAAGCATTGTTAATGTTTTATTAAAACATAGCATGTCATTAAAATTCAAGTAATAAATTTTAATCATTACTTAATGGCTAACCTAAAGGGTTGTCTTGTGTTATCAAATAGGGACAAGATGACATAGCCATTAAAATAATGTTACACTAATTTTATCTCATAAAAAGGTGTACAAATATTTAACAATTTAAATAGACTAAAGTTTATCGCATAAACAGTTTTGGCATGCATTCTTAAATTTAACATTTAAATTTAAAATATGATTTTAAAACATTTATTTCATCTCATAAAGTAAAAGCTTGTTTTAAAATCATAACATTTGCATGCTCCTTTAAAATATTTATCGCATAAAAATTTTAAAATTTTAAAATCAGTTTTTAAAAATATCTTATAAATTTAAAACATCATTTAAAAAAATTCCATGCTTAAAATTTATCACATAAAATTTTAAACAACCTTTTAAACTTATCGCATAAAGTTTTAAAGCTTTAAAACAATTTTAAAATTTATCACATAAATTTAAAATTCCATTTTAAAACTTTCATGTTTAAAATTTATCATATAAAAATTTTAAACATTTAAAAATAATTTAAATTTATCGCATAAATTTAAAGAAAACATTTTTTTTAATTAAAAAAAATTAAATTTATCGCATAAATTTAAAGAAAACATTTTTCTGTAAAAGCATTCAAATAATAAATTCGTAGTCCAAGATCAGCATACAGAGATGGCTCTGATACCAATGCAGGGTTTTCTGGGACCCTTAGGGCACAAAAACTCTAGTCCCGTCCTAAGTCGGACGGAACATAGACAGAAATGCAGCGGAAAATTTTTATGTTAATCTAATTAACATGCAACCTTAAGGAACCAGACCCTATTAGCCAGGATCTCTGCCAACTTGGGGTGGATCTGACCACCCCAAGAGGGATCTAACTACTGCGAATAATTAAATGAAAACTTAAACACATACCCGGAATCTCAGCCCTGGGGCAGGCGAGATGTTCCGCGCCGTCTTCCGAGCTGCTCCCGTCTCACGCCGAGCCGCTCCTTGAACCGCTCCCCGCACCGCTCCTTGAACCGCTCCGCATCCCGAGGCGATCAATCCACGTGTCGACGAGCCACCCACCGCCGAAGAAAGTTTCACGCGAGTGAAACCTCCGCCTAGATTTCGGATCTGAATCCGAACTCCTTTGCGGCTTTGCTAGAGCCCTCAGGAGCAAGGCAGAAATTTATAGGGAGAGGAGAAATATTAATTTAGCTTAGATCCGAGCGTGCTCCAACATTTACGAGAGCCGCTCAGATCTAGAGCTTGGGACGAGTTTAGAGGAAGGGGCAGACCCCCTATTTATATAGGCGGCTGACCCCTTCCCTCTACTCAATTTCCGATGTGGGACTAAAATTAGAGTCAATTAAATCAAGTTAGTTTGCACTTCACAAAGTGCAAACTTCCGTGAATTTTAACTCACTCACCGTTGAGCTTCAATATTGATACAACCTATCAATTCGAAGGGTGTTCAACGGTGAACGCATAGGAAAAAACCGTTCGTCAATCGGAGTTCGTTTGACCCTCCAATTGAGTGTCCAAAGATCAACCCAAGGCTTGATTTTCGACTAAAGTCAGCCGTCAAATCTGCCCAATAGATCTAGGGTTCTGCATCCATTAATGGGGCCCAGCAAGTGGGCCCCACAGCCTCCAAAACCTGACTGGGCGCCCAAACCCAGACCTGGGCACAGGCGCCCAAGTCTGGGCGCGGGCGCCCAGGCGCCAAGCGCCTGGCGCGGGCGCCCAGGCGCCAGCCTGGCGCCTGGCGCCTGGCGCCAGGCGCCCAGGCGGGCGCCTGGGCCGGGCCAGGCGCCCGGCCCAGAACGCCTGGGCGCCCAGCGCCCAGGCGTCCTGGGCCGCCTGGGCCTGCGCCCAGGCACCCGGGGCCAGCGCCTGGGCCGGGCGCCCAGGCCCAGGCGGGTCTGGGTGCCCAGGCCCAGGCCGGCTTAGTCTTACTGGGTCTGGCCAGTAGGCCAGACCAGGTCCAGACTTAGCTGGTCTGCCTGGTCTGGCCTGATCTGACCCTTTGGGCTGTTTTGGGCATAACTTGATCATCTGGCGTCTGATTTGGACGCCGTTCGAACCTGGGTCTAGACCGGGACATTCCCGTCTTACCCGTGTACTTTTCCTTGTGTTTATATTATTAAATATTGTTTTAAACAATTTAAAACACATTTAATCTATTTTGCATCAAATGCAAATTAGTCCCTATCTAAGCTTAAATTATCATTTGCATCAAATACAAATGATCTGAGGGCATATATCCCTATACTTAGTTCATCGGACACGACAAACAACCTAGTACAAGGGCGCTCCTAATACTTACGCCGCCCGACCATCTGACAAAGCACCCCCTGGCCGCTGTGACCCCTTACACTTAATGCTTTCGGTCCTGACACTCTGACAAAAGCGCCCCTGACCGTTGCGCCATCTGACAAAAACGTAGCTGACACTCCCGTCCCTAACATCCTCGTCCGAAGCTTCCGCTGACAGCAGGGCCAGCTCAGCACATCGAGTCAGTATGCCAGGTCAGCCCTACCTAACCACCTCCCATCGGGTATAAATATCCCTTCGCTTCCATCGGTGAAGGGGTTGGCAAATTTACTCTCAGTCTTATTACTCACACACAAGGGCAAAGGTCGTCCATATCTTTTCTCTTCCACTCATAGATCGTCGCGTACGGTCGACTCACCCTCAGTCCGACCTGTGTGCCTAGCCCCCGCTTTAAGTCCTATTACTGACTTAGGCATCGGAGAGGCTAAGGGTTGGACCCCAACCCGGCCTTTCTGACGAGTTGCTCCTTGCGCAGGATAGCTCGTC
The DNA here is from genome assembly GCA_030789695.1 of Scilla litardierei. NCBI lineage: Eukaryota > Viridiplantae > Streptophyta > Magnoliopsida > Asparagales > Asparagaceae > Scilla > Scilla litardierei. The sequence continues at coordinate 104,841,698 of CM061134.1, read as the reverse complement.
GCCATCGGTCGCGCTCGCCCTCAGCCTCAGCAGTTCGGCCCCTTCAATCGCGTCCTGCCGGATCCCGTACCGTGGTCAGCTCTAACAACAAGCTTAGCCTCTACACCCCACTAATCACTTGTCAAATAGCCTCTGTCCTAATCCCATCATTAACATAACCACTGTGCCCTTGGTTCCCCTTGATACAAATTCATTGTACGTGAGTTCTACCCCGTAACAATTGGCATCGTCTGTGGGAACGATGGGTCACACCCATGTCAGATCCCATACCAGTCAATCAAAACCCTGACTACGGCAAGGATCCCATGGATCAAGAACCACACTCTCAACCAATGACTCCCGCGACCAATCCACCCCCGGAGGTGGAGGTCGAGACGGTCCAAGCCTCGGCCCGCGCTATGCAGCAAAGCTTCGAAGCCTTCGCCAAGATGATGGCGGGCTTTACGACGGCCAGAGCCGAGGCACCCCCGGGCCCCTCTGAGCCCCTGAACATGAGGCGGAACCTTTACCCTCAGTTCGTGAAAGAAATGGGGGATAAAGGGCTCGCCGAGGAGGTAGCGGCCCAGCAGAAGCTCTTGGAGGAAGAAATGGAGATCGCGCGGCTGCGGAGGGGCCAGGAGGAAGCGGCGGCCGCACAGAGACATCTGGATGGTGTGGCCGAGGCCACCCGGCAAGCCCTTCTCGCCAAGGAAACTGCCCGACGCCAGCTCTGCTTCGTTATCGCAGAACGAGAAAGGCTCCAGAGGGAGAATGAAGAGAACCAGGAGATCCCGGAGATGTCGGCGACGGGCCGGCGGCACATGAACGAGCGCGGCCCGTTGCTTTCCAGGTCTCCACCTCGAGGGCGATGTTTGTCCCATCGGCATCTCTCCCCAGATCGTCTGGACGAGGAAGGTGTTCGTCAACAACTCCGCTTCCTCGCCGCGGAGCGCGAAAGGCTCCTGAGGGAGAATCAGGAGCAGAGAGAGATCCTGGAGGCGACGGCTGGGGGTTACGGTATTGGGTTGACCGTAGTTCGCCACCCGTCGAATCCCCTATGCCCGGAAGGAGTCCCCCCCGGCAACTGCTTCGCTACTCTCCGGGGCATGACGACCGTCGGCAGCCGAGGCTGGTCCAGAGCCAAACCCCAGAGTGGCGCAGGGGACACGCGCCAGGGTGCCCCGCCTACACTGAGGAGGCCACGCCGTTGGCGTAGTGGATCACGTCCGCTCCGAGACCTGCAAGGTTCAAAGCTCCACACCTGGCCACCTACAATGGAAGAGGCGACCCCCTCACGCACGTGCAACAATACCGGGGGCAATGGAGGTGCAGGATGTGGATGACGCGTTCCTATGCCGGCTTTTCTCGCAAAGCCTGAGGGACACGGCGTTGGAGTGGTACTACGGCCTACCCGCGAGATCCATCGGAAGCTTTGGCAAACTGTCCCACAAGTTCTGTCAGGAGTTTCGGGCCGGGCGTACCAAGAAGAAGCCCTTGGACCACCTCAGCACGATAGTCCAAGGGGAAGGAGAGACGACTGGGAAATACATGTGCCACTTCCAGGACGAGAGGCGGACGGTGGTGGCCTGCGGCGATGAAGTGCTCATGCTAGCCTTCAAGAAATAGCTGCGGACTCGGAGCCTCCATAAGTCCCTGCTCCGAGATCCGCCGGCCGACTACGAGGCGCTAGTCGCTCAAGCAGAGAGGCATGCGCTGGCCGAGGAGACTCTTGGCACAAAGAAACTGTTCATCCTGGCGAGGTCGCCACAAGTCGAGCCTCGATCGCATCCACGGCTGAGGCAAGAAGACGGGTCTCAGGGGCGCGACCAGCTGGTCCAGCCGAGGCGCGACATGGCGGGGCGTCACCTGCAAGATCGCCCGGCCCGGTACGAGAGTTTGCCCCGACCAGGGAGCTCACCCGAGCCGTCCCGAGGCTAGAGGGACCCATGCGGGCCTAGTACATGCAGCTCAACGCCTCCGTGATAGAGGTGTTGGCCGCGGCGACAAGGGCTGGACTGTTGCCAGAGCTGCCCAGGGAGATGAGATCGGACCCAGCAAAGCGAGATCTCCGGAAGTATTGTCGGTATCACCGGGACCACGGCCATGATATCGACAATTGCTACACCCTCAAGAGGGAGATCGAGCGATTGATTAAGGCGGGTCACCTGGGAGCTTCGTGGAGAGCAGGAGGGTGATCTAGGAGGAGAGGGTCCCGCAAGGAGCGCGAGGGCCGAACCCACCGTCAAAAAACGGGTGGGAGGAGCCACCCCCCAAGGCGGTCATGCGTATAGATGTGATATGCAGGGGGGCATCCTCTGGTGGGGTGTCGTCGTCGATCAAGAAGGCATATGCCCGGCAGGTGATGTCGGTGGGCATCGGCAATGAGGCAAAGCGGAGAAGAGTGGCTCGACCCCCCATCACTTTTACTGACGAAGACCTGGAAGGAGTCGAGCTTCCGCATGACGACGTGTAACGACTAGTTTTTCATGTATTTGGATTATCTATATTATATTTATGTTTTGGTGTATTTTCTCCTTATGTGTGGTTTCCGTCTCCGTAGCTTTCGTTTCCGTTCGTTTCGTTGTGATTTTCTAGCTTCTTCCTTAGATCGTTGATCTTGGAGTAAGTCACTCATGAATAACTTCAAATCGCTCATATCTTAGAGATAGGTTGATCTTAGAAGCCGTAGAAATCTTCCCGAAGCTTCGCGCTTCATTTCGGCACTTTTTGTGCACTTTAGTTGGTTCAAGAAGGGGAACCAACCGACTAGATTGAGATCTAGTCGGTCGGCAACTCTTCTCAAATCGACTAGTTCATTAAATCAATAATTCAGGAGTTATTGTTTACTCTTAGTCGGTCTAAGAACAACCACCGACCGACTAGATGTGAAACTAGTCGGTCAGAACTTGCTCTGAAACCGACTAGTTCAATAAATCAATAATTCAGGAGTTACTGTTTACTCTTAGTCGGTATAAGAACAACCACCGACCGACTAGATGTGAAACTAGTCGGTCAGAACTTGCTCTCAGACCGACTAGTTCCTTTGATAAATTTCACCTAAGTTACTGTTTATCGTTAGTCGGTCTAAGAACATTTTTCGACCGACTAGGTTGCAAACTAGTCGGTCAGCCATTGTTCTTTAACCGACTAATTCATTGACCATTTTGTCGACCTGAGTTACTGTTTGATTTTAGTCGGTCACAGTTGGTCTACCGACCGACTAGTTCTCGAACTAGTTGGTCAACAACTCTTCTTTGACCGACTAACTGTTGTCGTAAACCTAGGGTTTGCCCAGCCGCCGGCTTGTTTCCTATTTAAACCCCCCCTTCGTTTCTTTTCTTTCTTTCTATTCTCTTGGCCATTTTCTTTCCCCCTTGACCTCTGATCTCCTCCAACCTTCCTCTAGCCATGCCTCCTTCCTCAAGAGCCACTCTCCCTCTCCATTTAGGCCGACCACCATGCCTTAGGCCGCCTCCAACCCCCAAAAGCCCACAAAATCCCATTTCTCCAGATTTTCTCCCCATTTCCAGATCTGAGCCATAGTTTCCCGGATCGTTCTTCCGTCGCCGTGCTTGCTCGGCATCGTTCTTCCGCTCCAATACGGTAGTGAATTGATCATTTAATATTCTCATAACCCGTTTTGTGATTTTTGTTAAACCCAAATAAAACTAGGTTAGATGTTGTTCTAATATTGATTTGCCATGGCAGCGATCTCATCCCCGTAGCTAACATTTTGTGACGTGCCTCGTTGATCGTCATCCTCGGTGCTAGGCAAGTGAAACTTGCCACTTAGGGTTTTAGGCCATGTTTTAGGCCATTTCCTTGTTTTAGCGTAAAAAAGACTAGGCAGTGAAAGGATAGCTGCCTAGACGCCCTTGATCTAGCTTGACAATGAAGCTAAATCTGTCACCTTCATCATGCTTGCATGTCATGTTTAATTTCAATTAACGGTACGCGAATATCTGTTCATGTCATTGCATACTTGCTTGTTCATCGTGTTTGTGTAGCACACGCTACTTTAAAATGTAAGCTGCGGCGAGTAGGATTTTGACTCCTACATCGTGACTTGAGGCTAGGTACATCCCTATGCCAAATACACTTCCTGGCTCGTGATCCAGAAGCGAGCACAGTGTGTTGCTAATCCCAACGCTCGATACACGTTGAGGGGTAGGGTTAAACAGTCGCTTGAGCTTAGGAGTTGGCCCGATCAGCCACTCTAGCCAAAAGACGGAAACTCTGAGCACAAAGTGAAAATCGTGATAAGTGATTCGTGATAAGTGAAAATCGTGATAAGTGATTCGTGAATTAGTGATTTGGTAGCCTTTGCTACATCGTGTGTGCTTGTCCCTTCTTGTCCTTTTAACTGTTGCATCATACTTAAATGTCATGTCATTGCATCCTACTTGAATTGTTAGGTTGTTAGTTTACTTTCAGTTTCCTTGCCCAAGTCTTTTAGACTTGCTGACATGTGCCCCTCTCTCTTTTGGGTGACACATGTTAGATCCTAAGCCAGAGTTCGTTGGAGAGGACGTGGTGTTTGCTGACGCCGAGTCAGGACCTGCGTTTGCTGAGGAAGAGTACGTGGACACCGCGGACCAGTCCTAGTGTCTTCGTTGAGCTTTCCCTTTTATTTTAGACTGTTGTAGTTGTTCGGTGCGCGGCACCAATACTTTGTTATGTTGGGTTTTGTTGGCCATGTTTTGGGCCTTTAGACTCTTTCCTTTAGCCTGGTGGCTTTTCTGGATGTTGAATATTATTGTGGACAAATTCTGAGATTGGTTAACTTTTATCAGTCTCCCTTACCATGTTATTATTATTGTTGTTCTGTTTGTACTTACGGGGACCTGCATATGTTTTATTGATGCTTATCAGGCGTGTGGCTTCACAGCTCCACGTCTGTGCGGACCTTCTCACGTCTCGCCTCCATTGCTTTGGTAAGCGGGGCGTGACAGGTTTTGTTGGTGGCCCATGCATGTCCGCTTTCTGTAACTGTGAATTATTGGATCAACGATGATAATATTAGATTGTCCAACAACTAAAATTCGACATCCGAGTCCTAAGCTATGAGTCTAATTTGTTTCGTTTTCTGCGTCATTAAATGGCAGGAAGGTGATTTACCCGTGGTGGTGGTAGCGCGCCCCCTCATGATGAGGAGCCTGAGCAGGAGCCCACCAATGGGGAGATGATGCGGATGATGCTTCAGATGATGCAGGTGCAGCAGGGCATGCTCCTGCAAGTCCAGAATGCTCCAGTTGCTCGAGCTGCTCGGGCAATCTAGGATGCCCCACGCTCCGAGCCGGGAGCGAAGCAGTTTCGGGAGCTGGGTCCCGCTTATTTTGATGGGTCTGAGGGTCCTCTAGCTGCCGATGAGTGGATTCGGAACATAGAGGATAATTTGAAGATGGCGAAGATCAGCTCGGCTGGATGGGTTGATCTGGCGAAGCGGCAGCTCAAGGATAATGCTCGGAACTGGTGGGATGCGGAAGAGAAGATGCTGGTGGAGCCGATAGCCTGGGCTACCTTTAAGTCCAAGTTTGATGAAGAGTTCTTTCTGAAGGCTGCCAAGAAGGAGATGCTGCAGCGCTTTATTGAGCTGAAGCAAGGGAGCTTGACGATGGACCAGTACCACCAGGAGTTCACCAGGCTGAGTCGGTTCGCACTGAAGATGGTGCAGGATGCTGATGATAGGGCTCAGAGGTTCCTGCAGGGACTTTCTTTGGAGCTTCAAAGTTTTGTGTCTTCCTCTGATCTGGAATCTTATCACAAGGTTCTGGTAGCTGCGAGGAGGCAGGAGCTGAACCTGAACCAGAGGAGGGGACATGTTGCTGGAGCTGGGAAGAGGCCTATGGAGCAGGCCAGAGTGGTGGTTAGGCCTGGATTCAGGCCCAACCAGCCAGCTCAGTTCAAGAGGCCAGGTGGGCCTGTTCTAAAGACTTGCAATCATTGTGGCAAGCCGGGTCATGTGAAGGACCAGTGCCGGAGGCTTTTGGGTCAGTGTTCAGGCTGTGGTGATGCTTCACATTCTCTGAAGGATTGTCCGAGTATCAAGCAGCCTTGGAGGGCACCTGTTACAGCACAGCCGTTGTAGCAGAGAACGTCTGTTCCTGTTGGACATGGAGCAGCTCTTGTTCCACAGAGGCAGGCTTTTCAGCAGGCTTTTTCACCGAGGAGGCAGGCTTTTCTGATGACCGCTGTGGAGAGCGAGGCTGTGGATGAGGTTATCACAGGTAATCCTCAATCTAGTTGTCCTTCTTAGTTAGTTTTGTTTGTTAAATTATGTTGTTTGCTTGTACATGATTTTTTGCTAGACTAGGGCTTGATTGTTAGACTGTTTGTAGGTGTGATTTTGGTGTGCACATTTCCTGCACGAGTCCTCTTTGACTCAGGTGCATCGATGTGCATTATTTCTCGGAGCTTCGTGGAGAAGTATTCCTTGTCGACGTCCCCTCTTTCCAAGAGTTGGAATATTGTTACAGGAAATGGCGTGGTCTCGGTGCATCGTAGTTGCAATTCTTGCTCGTTGGTGGTCTGTGGACATGAGCTTTACGCTGATTTCATTGTCCACGACATCATCAACTATGATGCGGTCCTTGGAATGGATTGGCTTGCAAGCTTCTATGCTACGATCGACTGTCGGAGGAAGAAGGTGGTGTTCGAGATTCCCGGACATCCAGTATTTGAGTTCAGCCAGGGTAGCAGTTCGCTTGGCCCTGTCAGATTTCGGGCCAGGCCGGTGGAGATTGTGGCTATGCAGACGGAGCTGGAGAGGCCAGCGGTTGTGCGGGACTTTGATGCCGTCTTCCCCGAGGAGATGTCTGGATTGCCACCCATTCGAGCTCTCGAGTTTTCGATTGATCTTATTCCGGGAGCGCAGCCGATTTCGAAGGCGCCATATCGTATGGCACCCGCAGAGTTGCAGGAATTGCGGAAGCAGCTGGATGAGCTTTTGCAGAAGGGTTATGTCAATCCTAGTGTGTCTCCGTGGGGAGCACCAGTGCTGCTAGTGAAGAAGAAGGATGGTTCGCGTCGCATGTGCGTGGACTATCGGGAGCTGAATGCGGTGACCATCAAGAATAAATACCCGTTGCCTCGCATCGATGATATTTTTGATCAGCTTGGAGGTTCGAGGGTGTTTTCAAAGTTGGATCTGAGGAGTGGTTATCATCAGCTGAAGGTGAAGAAGGAATATGTTCCGAAGACAGCATTCAGGACGAAGTATGGACACTACGAGTTTGTGGTTATGCCCTTCGGTGTAACCAATGCACCCGCAGTTTTCATGAATCTGATGAATCTAATCTTCTATGACTTTTTAGATAAGTTTGTCGTTATCTTTATTGACGACATTCTGATCTATTCTAAGTCGGAGGAGGAGCATGCCTCGCACTTGAGGACAGTGTTGGAGATTTTGAGGAAGCATCGTTTGAATGCTAAGTTTTCGAAGTGCGAGTTTTGGCTGGATAGAGTTGCTTTTCTCGGGCATGTGGTGACTGGATATGGTATTTCAGTGGATCCCGAGAAGATTAAGGCTATTCGGGAGTGGCCTGTTCCGCGGTCAGCGTCTGAGATCCGGAGTTTCCTTGGGCTTGCTGGTTACTATCGACACTTCATTAAGGACTTTTCTCGTATTGCTGAGCCGATGACCAGATTGACGCGGCAGGATGTGCCTTTTGTTTGGTCGGGTGATTGTGTGAATGCTTTCGGTGTTCTGAGGGAGAGATTGACGACTGCCCCTATTCTTGTTGTGCTTGATCGCAGCGGAGGATTTGAGATCTTTTGCGATGCTTCTGGCAAGGGTCTCGGTTGTGTGTTGCATCAGCACGGGCATGTTGTGGCGTATGCTTCGCGTCAGCTCAAGACTCATGAGAAGAATTACCCGACACATGACTTGGAGTTGGCTGCTGTCGTGTTTGCGCTCAAGATTTGGAGGCACTTCCTGCTGAGTGAGAAAGTGAAGATCTTCACCGATCACAAAAGCTTGAAGTATATTTTTACTCAGAAGGAGCTCAACATGCGACATCGTCGATGGTTGGAGCTCATGGCGGATTATGAGATTGATTTGCAGTTTCACCTTGGCAAGGTGAATGTGGTCTCGGATGCGCTGAGTAGGCTTCCAGCGGTGATGATTTTGACTTCGCAGTGGAGATTGCAGCAGGATTTTTGTGAGTCTGAAATTGAGATTGTTCTTTCTGGGGAGGCTTCTTCGTTGATGTGTATGCGGATACAGTCAACGATTGTGGATAGGATCAAGGCTGGCCAGGCTGAGGATCCAAAGCTGGTGAAGATTCGGGAGCAGGTGGAAGCCGGTCTGCGGACTGACTTTTTGATTCATGAGGATGGCTCGCTGAGGTTTGGAGCTAGGTTGTGTGTGCCAGCTGGGGATATCAGAGAGGAGTTGTTGGTGGAGGCACACAGTTCGCCGTATTCTGTGCATCCTGGTGGGACCAAGATGTACAAGGATCTTCGTCTGAACTATTGGTGGCATGGTATGAAGAGGAGTGTGGCTCGAAGTATAGCCAAGTGTTTGGTTTGACAGCAAGTGAAGGCGGAGCATCAGCGTACGGCAGGGTTGCTACAACCGCTTCCGATTCCGGAGTGGAAGTGGCAACACATCACTATGGATTTCGTGACTGGACTACCTCAGAGTCCGAAGCAGAATGACGTGATTTGGGTGATCGTAGATCGATTGACCAAATCCGTGCACTTTATTCTATTCCGAGTAGGACAGTCCACTGAGGCACTAGCGAGGAGATACATGGAGGTAAATTCTTTTACTCTCCGTTTCTATTTCCTTTTCCTAGTTTAGATAGTGATGTAACGTGAATCGTGCAGGAGATCGTACGACTTCACGGAGTCCCCGTGAGTATCGTGTTGGACAGAGACACGAGGTTCACATCTCAGTTCTGGCAGAGTTTGCAGAAGAGTTTGGGTACGCGTCTGAGTTTCAGCACGGCGTACCATCCGCAGACGGATGGCCAGTCCGAGAGGACGATTCAGATCTTGGAGGACATGCTGAGGGCGTGCATGTTGGATTTCAAGGGTTCGTGGGAGGACCATCTACATTTGGTGGAGTTCTCTTACAACAACAGCTTCCAGGCGAGTATTGGCATGACGCCTTTTGCCACGCTGTATGGGAGGAAATGTCGATTGCCATTGAGTTGGGATGACGTTGGTGATCGGGAGCTGTTGGGACTGGAGATGATTGTGGAGGCTGTGGATGTTGTCAGGAACATTCGGGAGAGGTTGAGGATTGCTCAGGACCGTTTTAAGCATTGGGCGGATGCTAAACGCCGTCCTTTGGAGTTTCAGCCAGGCGACCATGTGTTCTTGAAGATTTCCCCGAATCGTGGTGTGATTCGCTTTGGGAAGTGAGGGAAGTTGAGCCCGCAATACATTGGACCGTTTGACGTTCTGGAGAGAGTTGGCGAGGTAGCCTACCGCTTAGTCTTGCCGCCATCTTTGGAAGGAGTTCACAATGTTTTCCATGTGTCGCAGCTTCGTCGATACATCGGTGATACATCTCATGCTGTGGATTTCTCGGAGATTACCGTTCGCCCTGATATGACGTATGACCAGCAGCCAGTACAGATTCTGGACAGGCGTCAGAAGTCACTCCGGAATAAGGTTGTCAATCTTGTGAGGGTGATGTGGCGACACGGCTCGCCAGGAGAGTCTACATAGGAGAATGAGGATGAGATGCGAGAGCGCTACCCACTTTTGTTCCCGGACATGTGAGTGTTGGGAAATTCCGAGGACGGAATTTTTCTTAAGTTGGGGAGGATTTAACGACTGGTTTTTCATGTATTTGGATTATCTATATTATATTTATGTTTTGGTGGATTTTCACCTTATGTGTGGTTTCCGTCTCCGTAGCTTTCGTTTTCGTTCGTTTCGTTGTGATTTTCTAGCTTCTTCCTTAGATCGTTGATCTTGGAGTAAGTCACTCATGACGAACTTCAAATCGCTCATATCTTAGAGATAGGTTGATCTTAGAAGCCGTAGAAATCTTTTCGAAGCTTCGCGCTTCATTTCGGCACTTTTTGTGCACTTTAGTTGGTTCAAGAAGGGGAACCAACCGACTAGATTGAGATCTAGTCGGTCGGCAACTCTTCTCAAACCGACTAGTTCATTAAATAAATAATTCAGGAGTTACTGTTTACTCTTAGTCGGTCTAAGAACAACCACCGACCGATTAGATGTGAAACTAGTCGGTCAGAACTTACTCTGAAACCGACTAGTTCATTAAATCAATAATTCAGGAGTTACTGTTTACTCTTAGTCTGTCTAAGAACAACCATCGACCGACTAGATGTGAAACTAGTCGGTCAGAACTTGCTCTCAGACCGACTAGTTCCTTTGATAAATTTCACCTAAGTTACTGTTTATCGTTAGTCGGTCTAAGAATGTTTTTCGACCGACTAGGTTGCAAACTAGTCGGTCAGCCATTGTTCTTTAACCGACTAATTCATTGACCATTTTGTCGACCTGAGTTACTGTTTGATTTTAGTCGGTCACAGTTGGTCTACCGACCGACTAGTTCTCGAACTAGTCGGTCAACAACTCTTCTTTGACCGACTAACTGCTATCGTAAACCTAGGGTTTGCCCAGCCGCCGGCTTGTTTCCTATTTAAACCCCCCCTTCGTTTCTTTTCTTTCTTTCTCTTCTCTTGGCCATTTTCTTTCCCCCTTGACCTCTGATCTCCCCCAACCTTCCTCTAGCCATTCCTCCTTCCTCAAGAGCCCCTCTCCCTCTCCATTTAGGCCGGCCACCATGCCTTAGGCCGCCTCCAACCCCCAAAACCCCCACAAAATCCCATTTCTCCATATTTTCTCCCCCTTTCCAGATCTGAGCCATAGTTTTCTGGATCGTTCTTCCGTCGTCGTGCTTGCTCGGTAACGTTTGTCACGACCCGCTTCCCTAAAATGGAGGCGAGACGTGAAAAGGTCCACACGAGAGTGGAGCTGTGAAGCCCCAAACCCGATAAGCGTCAATAAAACATAAGCAGGTCCCTGTAATCACAAACGGAGCAACAATAATAATAAAAGGAGAGACAGAAATAAAATTCTCACATCTCATAAATTGTCCAACATGAAAATAAGTTCAACATCCAGAAAAGCCACCAGGCTAAAATAAGGAGTCTAAAGGCCCAGAACAAGGCCAACAAAAGCAATAACATAACAAAGTATAGGTGCTACGCACCGACAACAAAACAGCAGTCTAAACAAAAGGTAAACACAACGAAGACACTAGGACTGGTCCCCAGTGTCCACGTACTCCCCGTCAAGCACAAGCTCGGGCTCGGCGTCAGCAAACACCCCGTCCTCAACAAGGTACTCAGGCTTAGGATCTAACATGTGTCACCCAAAAGAGTAAAGGGGCACATGTCAGCAAGTCTAAAAGACTTGGGCAAGGAAACTGAAAGTAAGGCAACTAGCAACCTAGCAGTTTTAGTATGCATGACATGGAAGTTATAACATGAGTGCACAAGCAAGACATGGTGAACAATAAGTACAAGAGAACCATTATCGGGACAAGACAAGAGTAGCCAAGCTACTAACGATCTCAATCAATTCACTATTCACGTTTCACAGTTGTTTGTAGATGTTTACGCCCTTCAGCTGAATGGTATAGCATTCACGCTGATCGGCCCTAAACACTACCCCACCCCAGAGTTTACGCCTTACAACTGCAGTTGCTGATCAGGCAGACCCCCAGTTGAATGACCGCTTAACTCTTACCCCATCCCACACGTAAACAAGCCAGCGTCCCTGTACATGAGCCCAGCAAGTGAGCCAGGGTTGCCCCGCACGGGAGCTTGTTTTCCTTGTTCACAATTCAATATCGAGCGTTGGGGTTAGCAACTCATTATGCTCGCTTCTGGTCACGAGCCAGGAAACACAAGTATTGTAGCGATGCTACGCAATCACGGGATCACTTAAGGAGTGCAATGACATGACAATTAATTTGCGTACCGTTAATGGGATTTAAACATGACATGGTAATTGTGCAACATGATAAATGTCGGACCTAGCTTCGTTGTCAAGCTAGTTCCTAAATTTGCGCCTAGGCGAGTATCATTTCGTCGCCTAGCCTCTTTTACGCCTACAATAAGCAAATGGCCTAAAACATGGCCTAAACCCTAAGTGGCAAGTTTCACTTGCCTAGCACCGGGGATGACGATCACGAAGGTTCGTCTCGCGGATGCTAATCTACGGGGAAATCGCTGTTATGGGGAAACAATCATCAAAACAACATTCATTTCATTAGGGTTTCATAAAAAAACAAATAGGTTATTAACACATCAAGAGATCGATTTCTTACCGTGAGGAGGCGGAAGAAACACTCCGGAGAACCTGGGGACCAGATCTGGAAACGAATGGAGAAGTTTGGAGAACTAGGGGTTTTTGGGGGATTTTGGGGATTTGATGAGGTTTTGGGGAAGATGAGAGGTAGAATGTGTTGAGGGATGGTTTGGATGATGGAGGATGAGCTTGGAATAGAGGAATAAGGGTTTGAGGAAGATGGGGGCTCAATGGGGGAGAAACTAGGGTTTTTGGGTCGAGTGGGGGAAGAAGAAAACGTTTGGGAAGGGTTTAAATAGGATGGGCTGGCGGCTGCCCAGAAATTAGGGTTTTAACACAGATTAGTCGATCAAAGAGCAACCACTGACCGACTAGTTTGGCAACTAGTCGGTCGGTCGACCAACGCAGACCGACTAAGTGTAAACAGTAACTTCTGAACGAAAATAGGATTTGGATTTAGTCGGTCGATGAACAACTACTGACCGACTAGTTTGAGATCTAGTCGGTCGAAAGATGAACTTAGACCGACTAAGAATGAACAGTACAGATACTAAAACTTAGATGATGTGTTAGTCGGTTAAAGAAGCATTGCCGACCGACTAGTTTGCAACCTAGTCGGTCAACCAACGTTCTTAGACCGACTAACGATAAACAGTAACTCCTGAGAAATTTAGAAAGCCAACTAGTCGGTCCAAGAAGGATTGCCGACCGACTGGATCGTCATCTAGTCGGTCGGTGCCCCTTCTTACACCGGCTAATAAGCACCAAAAGTTCCGATACGGAGCGCGGAGCCCCGGGATCGATTCCTAAGACTCCTAGGCTTGATCTAACAGTAAAATACGACCGTTATGAAGCCCGTCACGAATGACATACTTCGAAATCGACGATCCTAAGGAAGAAACGAGAAAACACGATGAAACGATCGAAAATGAAAGTCACGGAGACGAAAACCACACATGAGGAGAAAATCCACCAAAACATATATTATAATATAATAAATCCAGATACATGAAAACCAGTCGTTACATCGTTCTTCCGCGCCAATACGGTAGTGAATCGATCCTTTAATATTCTCATAACCTGTTTTGTGATTTTTGTTAAACCCTAATAAAACTAGGTTGGATGTTGTTCTAATATTGATTTACCATGGCAGCGATCTCATCCCCGTAGCTAACATTTTGTGACGTGCCTCGTTGATCGTCATCCTCGGTGCTAGGCAAGTGAAACTTGCCACTTAGGGTTTTAGGCCATGTTTTAGGCCATTTCCTTGTTTTAGCGTAAAAGAGACTAGGCAGTGAAAGGATAGCTGCCTAGACGCCCTTGATCTAGCTTGACAACGAAGCTAGATCAGTCACCTTCATCATGCTTGCATGTCATGTTTAATTTCAATTAACGGTACGCGAATATCTGTTCATGTCATTGCATACTTGCTTGTTCATCGTGTTTGTGTAGCACACGCTACTTTAAAATGTAAGCTGCGGCGAGTAGGATTTTGACTCCTACATCGTGACTTGAGGCTAGGTACATCCCTATGCCAAATACACTTCCTGGCTCGTGATCCAGAAGCGAGCACAGTGTGTTGCTAATCCCAACGCTCGATACACGTGGAGGGGTAGGGTTAAACGGTCGCTTGAGCTTAGGAGTTGGCCCGATCAGCCACTCTAGCCAAAAGAGGAAACTCTGAGCACAAAGTGAAAATCGTGATAAGTGATTTGTGATAAGTGAAAATCGTGATAAGTGATTCGTGAATTAGTGATTTGGTATCTTTTGCTACATCGTGCGTGCTTGTCCCTTCTTGTCCTGTTAACTGTTGCATCATACTTAAATGTCATGTCATTGCATCGTACTTGAACTGTTAGGTTGTTAGTTTACTTTCAGTTTCCTTGCCCAAGTCTTTTAGACTTGCTGACATGTGCCCCTCTCTCTTTTGGGTGACACATGTTAGATCCTGAGCCAGAGTTCGTTGGAGAGGACGTGGTGTTTGCTGACGCCGAGTCAGGACCCGCGTTTGCTGAGGAAGAGTACGTGGACACCACGGACCAGTCCTAGTGTCTTCGTTGAGCTTTCCCTTTTATTTTAGACTGTTGTAGTTGTTCGGTGCGCGGCACCAATACTTTGTTATGTTGGGTTTTGTTGGCCATGTTTTGGGCCTTTAGACTCTTTCCTTTAGCCTGGTGGCTTTTCTGGATGTTGAATATTATTGTGGACAAATTCTGAGATTGGTTAACTTTTATCAGTCTCCCTTACCATGTTATTATTATTGTTGTTCTGTTTGCACTTACAGGGACCTGCATATGTTTTATTGACGCTTATCAGGCGTGTGGCTTCACAGCTCCACGTCTGTGCAGACCTTCTCATGTCTCGCCTCCATTGCTTTGGGAAGCGGGGCGTGACACGATAACATCGTCATCGAGGCTCAGGTCGGGACGACCATCATCAGCCGGCTCCTGATCGACACTGGGAGCTCCTGCGACATCATGTTTATGTCGACAGTTGAGATGATGGGGTTAAAGCATGCAGATCTGAGGCCTTGCACGGGGCCCATCGTTGGCTTCACTAGCCACTCGGTCCCCATTGTGGGGGTGATCACCCTGCCAATGTCACTTGAAGAGGACCCCAGGGTCGTCACTTGAATGATGCAACTTGTTGTCGTCGACCTTGCATCGGCATACAACGGGATCATTGGGCAGCCATACATGACGGCCATTGAAGCGCCCCCAGCTTGCTCCACCAGATGGTGAAATTCCAAACTCCACGAGGGGTGGGGCTAGTGCAGGGGAACCGGAAGCTGTCCTGGAGCTGCTATGTAGGGTCGACCAATCACAAGAGCCCGGAGCAGGCCTTGTCGGTCGACCTTCTTGACGAGAGGGGAGACTTTTGCGACCAATGGCCGAGTCCTGACAAAGAGGTCGAGGAGGTGCCTGTGGCCGCGTAGGAGGGCAAGACTGTCTCCATCGACATGAAGCTCCCGGCTTCTCTGAGGGCGGCCCTCCTCAACCTCCTCTAAGAGAACGTGGACATATTCGCTTGGTCGCCCGTGGACATGCCAGGGGTCGACCCGACGGTAATCTCCCACAGGTTGAATGCGGAACCGAGATCTTGGCCGGTCCGACAGAAGAAGAGGAGCACCGGAGGCGAGAAGAAAATGGCAGCCGAGGAAGAAGTGGAGCGGCTTCTCCAGACCAAATTATTCAGCCTGGTGGACTACCCGGACTGGCTCGCAATGTTGTCTTGGTGAAGAAAGCTAGTGGGAAGTGGCGCATGTGCGTCGACTTCACGGACCTCAACATGGTGTGTCCAAATGACAGCTTCCCCCTCCCAAGGATCGATCACTTGGTCGACCAGGCGTTCGGCTACGAATTTTTGAGCTTCATGGACGCCTTCTCGAGCTATAACCAGATCCCGATGGCGAAGGAGGACGAGGAGAAAACATCCTTCGTCACCGATAGGGGCACCTTCTGTTACACAAAGATGCCCTTCGGAATGAAGAACGTCGGGGCGACTTACCATCGGATGGTGGACAAGATATTTAGCCGTAGGTCGGGCGAAACTTGGAGGTCTACATCGACGATATGCTGGTGAAGAGCAAGAGAGCCCCGGACCACCTTGTCGACTTACAGGAGACGTTCCAGAAAGTTCGCTAATACGGCCTGAGCTGAACCCGACGAAGTGCATCTTCGGCGTGCAATCGGGGAAATTCCTAGGCTTCATGATAACGAAGCGAGGGAGTGAGGCGAATCCTAATAAGGTGATGGCCCTTGTCGATATGGTGGAACCATGGATGATCCGAGACCTGCAACGCTTGAATGGTCGGATCGCAGCTCTAGGGCGATTCTTGTCAAAATCCGCAGAGAGGTCGCTCCCTTTCTTCAGAGTCATGCGCCCGGCCTTCGGGGAAGCAACCCGTGGGACGACGACTGCGTGTGAGCGTTTGTGGAGCTGAGGGACTACCTGCAGAGCCCGCCGCTCCTCGCCAAGCTGGAAGAAGGAGAACCGCTGGGGTTGTACCTGGCGACCAATGAGCAGGCCGTCAGCTCTGTCCTAATCAAAGTGGAGGAGGGCGTGCAGCGGCCTGTATACTACACAAGCTGGGTCCTCCGGGAGGTGGAGACTCGCTACAGTCCCATCAAGAAGGCCGCCTACTGACTGGTCACAATGGCAAGGAAGCTCCGACCGTACTTACAGGCTCATTCCATTGCCGTCCACACCAACTTGCCCCTCGAGAAGAACCTGAAGAGGTTAGAGCGGTCGGGCAGGATGCTCAACTGGAGTGTCAAGCTAGCGAGTTCGACATAATGTATAAGGCTCAGACGGTAATAAAGGGCCAGGCACTGGCGGACTTCGTGGTAGAATGCACTGCCGAGGACCCGCCGGGGAACCAACCGGATGCACTATCAGCAAGTGCATACCCGCAAGCGATGGGGGTGGCTGGACCCTCGGAGCCGACCAGGGAGACGAGGACAAACTATGGACCGTTCACGTCGACGGTTTAGCGACGGGAGCCGGGACGGGAGCGGGAATCGTCATCCAAACCCTCAACGGATGTCTGCTGGAGTATACCCTGCACTTCAACTTCCCGGCAACCAACAACGTCTCGGAGTATGAGACCGCAGTCAACGGGCTGAAGCTTTATAGGGCGGTTGGGTCGACAAACGTGCTGCTGCTTAGTGACTTACGGCTCGTCGTCCAACAGATCTAAGGGAGCTTCGAGGCCCGAGAAGAGACGATGAAGCTGTAACGCCCTGAAAGCTACTGCACAAGTACTAAGGGTGGTGAATAGTACTTTAAAATAATCAAGAGTCTAATTCCTAATTATTTTGCAAACACAAACAACTATGCAGAATAGATAATAACAACAAGAACAAAGCAACACAAACAAGCGATGTAATGGGTTCGGATCCACCCAAGTCTCCCCGACTTGTTCCCGATGATCCTACGTTCCAGACACCCGGATTCCTTCCGGCTACTTGAGTTAGAATCCACTAACTCAAGGTTCCACTAAACAACTTCTTGTAGAAACTACTACAAGATCAAACAATACAATGAATGAGTTGTGACTCCCACAAATCGGGATTACAAATTTCTCTCACAACCCGAGAGATAAACTTATAATAAATAATTTAAATGAAATAAATAGAACTCACCACAAATTCCTATGCCTTGAGATGCTTACGAATTAGGACAAGGAAGAAAGATGAGAAGAGCGATAACGAAACCCTAGCAACGATGAGCAGCATGAAAATAACTAGGACGATGGTGATGATCGTGATTTGATCCTTCAGAAACATGAACACACACAGTTGAAAATCTCCTTGAGAAATTAGGTCACAAAGAGAATAAGAGATTTTTGTGAGAGCAAGAGCTTTTTCAAAATGGTAATCGAATAATGAATTAGAATTAGATCTGAATCCAATCTCATATTAGAAATATTTCCATGTCTGAAACGAGTCAAACAGATATGGAAAGAATCAAAACAGATCAAGAAAAATCGTGGAAATAAAATCTCCAACGGTTGGAAAATTAAAGCAGCTTAATCGGTCTAAGAAGGATCACTGACCGATTAGTTTGAGAACTAGTCGATCGGTGAACCTTCTTGGACCGACTAGATAGTTGACAGAGAATATATCGAAATAAGGAGGATAAACTAGTCGGTCTAAGAAGAAACATCAACCGACTAGTTTGACAACTAGTCGGTCGGTGAACCTTCTTGGACCGACTAATTGGTCAACAGTAACTAGGCTGAAATACACAAGTATGACTAGTCGGTTCAAGAAGGATTTCCAACCGATTAGATTGTCATCTAGTCGGTTGGTCCTTCTTCTTGAACCAACTAAGATGCACAGAAAATCATGTAAAGACGCGATAAGCTAAAGAATACTTTCTAATGGCTTCTAAGGCAATCATAGAGATAAGATAGGATATATTAGAGGATAACTAAGGCAAGTACTACTCAAGGCTTAAAATTCTAGAAGACAATAAAAATAAACATTACAAACCGTCTTCAAAAGCTTCTACATGAAGATTCTGCATCCCTTGACTTCATTAATACTCCTTGAGCTTCAACGAAGCTTCAGGCACATCGATCACGCACTCTAAAGAAGCCTTGGGATGTCGCTTGAGATCTACAGAGTAATTTGGCGATGATCTTCATAACTGCGCTCAAAGAGAATTAGTATCCATTATTTATGTTTGTTCATCATCAAAACCAAATCAGGAGAATCAATACTCAACATTCTCCCCCTTTTTGGTGATGACAAACCAACATAAATATAAATCAATAATAATGAGATAAATGAAATTTACTTACTCCCCCTGCATTGATGACTCGTTAGTTCCATATTAAATAATACACATAAGCATCAAGCAGAAGAGAAAAGTATAAAACATGATCCAATTATTGAAATATAGGATCGGAATCCATTTTTATATCTTCACTCCCCCTGCATCTAACATATGAAATTAGATTCACAGTAATTGTTTAAATTATCATTTAGCACATAGTCATTATTAATTCTCTCTCCCTTTGGCATTATCCAAAAAGAGCGAGAGGAAGCCAACGACAACAACCAAGGCTAAACAAGAACCTAAACAAGAGAGTTGAAGAAAACGACGACGGCCCAAATGGCACCAAGGAAAACATCAAAAACAAAAACAAAGTGTGCCAACGAGACCATAGTCGAAAAGAGAAATCATCAAATACAAAATCAAATCCACGTATTGATGAAAGGAACATACTCTCCAATATCAACATTTTTAGCGAATTGAGTGCATAGAAAACAATTGATGTTTTCATTCACACAAAGTATAATGTGCACACAGAGACGAACTGCAACAAGATGTATTCATATATATAGATACAACAAAAATGATACATCCAGATAACGAAAAAAAATCGATCGACTGCAGATGGCAGTATAAAGTGCATAACATACAACAACCCAACATACATCAAAATGTATCACATCAAATCCAGCAAGAGTTTATGAAAATCATTATGAGTCAAGATTAAATATAAAGGATGAGTCCTAAATCTCAGATTCACCCATAATCCCCAATTCTCGACGTAACCGCACAAAGGTATCTTCCTTGAGTGGTTTTGTGAAAATATCGGCAATTTGCTTCTGGGTTTCAACGTACACTAAAATGATGTCCTTTTTAGCTACATGATCATCTAGGAAATGGTGACGAACATCTATGTGTTTGGTACGAGAGTGGTGTACCAGATTCTTAGAGAGACATATTGCACTTAGGTTGTCCACCATGATAGGACAAGTATCACAGTTTATACCAAAGTCTTTAAGTGTGTGTCTTATCCAAAGAACCTGTGCACATGCATCACCGGCGGCGATATATTCCGCCTCGGTGGTTGAAAGTGATACAGAATTCTGCTTCTTGGAAAACCAAGAGACAAGAGAATTTCCTATAAAATGGCAAGTGCCACTAGTACTCTTCCTGTCGGATTTGCATCCAGCATAATCTGCATCACTATATGAGATTAACTCATATGTGCTTGACTTTAGATAAAATAATTCGTAGTCGAGTGTGTGACTTAAATAACGGAAAATACGTTTAACCGCTATTAAGTGTGATTCTTTAGGTTGTGACTGATACCTAGAATAAACACATACGGTAAACATTATATCTAGCCTACTAACAGTAAGATATAATAAACTACATATCATACCTCGATATAGACAAATGTCTACATCTTTGCCGCCCGTATCTCTATCGAGATGTGTTGTTGTGCTCATAGGAGTCTTCTTGCTAGAAGCATTCTCCATTCCAAATCGCTTTAGCAGCTCCACCGTGTATTTGGTTTGGTGGATGAAGATTCCATCGTTCATTTGGCAGATTTGGAGTCCTAAGAAATATTTGAGCTCACCCATGTGGCTCATCTCAAATTGGTCCTTCATAACATTAGAAAACTCTTCGCAAAGAGTGAAGTTAGTAGCACCGAAAATGATATCATCTATGTAAATTTGAACTAAAATAATATCATGATTTGCATACTTAACAAACAACGTTGAATCAACCTCACCCGTTTTGAAACCCAAATCCAAAAGAAAGTTCTTTAGGCGGTCATACCAAGCTCCTAGGAGCTTGTCTCAAACCATACAGTGCTTTCTTAAGTTTGAAAACATGATTTGAAAATTTTTCATTTATAAAACCCGGAGGTTGAGAAACATAAACTTCCTCAATGACATCTCCGTTTAAAAACGCACTCTTTACGTCCATTTGAAAAAGTTTGAAATCTTTATGGCATGCAAATGACAATAACAACCTAATAGATTCTAATCTAGCTACAGGTGCAAAAGATTCCTCGAAATCTATACCTTCTTCTTGCATGTAGCCTTGAGCAACTAACCGAGCTTTGTTTCAGATGACATTTTGGTTCTCGTCTGTCTTGTTCTTGAAAATCCACTTCGTTCATATAACGTTGTGGTTCTTCGAAGGCAACAGAACTAGCTCCCAGACCTCATTCCTCTCAAACTGAATGAGTTCCTCTTCCATGGCTAGGATCCAAGAACTATCTTCGCACGCCTCGTTGATATTCTTTGGCTCCACTGAAGAGACAAAGACATAGTGAGCTAAGAAGTTGACTTGAGATCTTGTTTTAACACCATCTTGTATGTTGACAATGACTTGCTCATGGGGATGGTCCGAACTGTTTGAAGCTTTCTGGGAACACCCTGGTCACTAGGAATATTCTTAAAAGAGTCATTAGTAGGGTTAGTTTCAACAGAATTAATAGTATCAGATATACCAATAAAGTAACTAACAACTTCCATAGAATCATCGTCATCGATAATTCTAGGAGGGACAAAATTTTCATTAAATGAAACATGAAGAGATTCATCGATCGTTGAGGTTCTTTTGTTGTATATCCGGTAGGCTTTGCTACGGGAGGAATATCCAACAAATATCCCATCATCGAATCTTGGATCAAATTTGTCCAAACTACCATATGTGTTCTTGATAAAACATTTTGCACCAAAAACTCTAAAATATTTAACTTGAGGCAACCTACCAAACAACAATTTATAACAAGTTTGTTTGGTGCCGGGCCTCAAGATTATCCTATTAAACACATAGCAAGCGGTATGTACCGCTTCTGCCCAAAATTGAAGGCCAAGTTGGCTATCATCAATCATAGTGCGAGCACATTTCACTAGCGTCCTATTCTTTCTCTCAACAACACCATTTTGAGGGGGTGCGCGAGGGAAAGAAAAGGTGTGAGTAATATCAACTTCATCACAGAAATTTGAGAAAGACTCGTTCTCAAATTCTCCTCCATGATCACTACAAATAGTGACAATGGTGGTTTCAATGAGATTTTGTACTTTCTTAACAAATACTGTGAAGTTTTCAAAAGCATCATTTTCATTAATTAAAGTAAATACCCAAGTAAATCTAGAAAAGTTATCAACAATGACAAGTCCATATCGGGCATTCCCTAATGAAGTAACTCTAGTTGGCCCAAAAAGATCTAGATGCAAAAGCTCTAGAGGCCGTTTAGAGGATATGCTTTTCTTAGGTTTGAATGATGATTTTGGAAGTTTGTCTCGTTGACACGAGTCACAAAAGCTTTTCTTTTGAAAGGCAAGCTTAGGGAATCCTTTTATAGAATTTAGCTTGGATAGTTTGAAAAGTGTTCTGAAATTCGCATGACCAAAACGCCTATACCATAAGTGTTGCTCACTTGTGTTGGCAATAAGACATTGTTCATGGGAATTTGGAATATCTAATATATATAAGTCCTTATGGCGTGTGCCAGAGAACAATACACTATTATTATCATAGCTTAAAATATGGCACATTCCTTTCTCAAAGCTAACTTTGTAACCCTTGTCACAGAGTTGACTTATAGAGATTAGATTGTGATTTAAACCTTTAACGATGTAAACATCATTTATAAGGGGTTTAGAGGAGTTACCAACTTTTCCAACACCGATGATGGTTCCGCTCTCGTTGCCTCCAAAGACCACTCGGTTTCCATTTTCAATGGGCACCACTTCGGATAGCAACTGAGCTTTACCAATCATGTGTTTTGAGCACCCGCTATCAAGTATCCACCCATTCTTGAAGCCAAATTTTGATTTGTTGCTCCTTTTCTTTTTCTTGAGTACCTGAAGATAAAAATATCGTATCATGGTACCCAATGTCATTGGGTCCTAAGAGATTAGACCTTTGGAAGCCAAGTCCAATTGGACTTAGACTTCCCAACATAGTCATCATTGTGCACAACATTCATGAAATAAGAATTAATATATGCTTGTTTCTCATGCATGCTTTTGTCCTTTGGGCCCCAAATAGTGAATGTCTTGGGAGCCCTTTTCCTATTGGGAACATGCATGTTTTGTTGATTTCTACGTGGTGCATGTGTTCTACGAGGAAGTGGCCTAGTGTATACATGACGTGGATAATCATACGACACATGATGAAATGGTGGTGGCAACATATAATACGGTGCATGATGGTAGTCATTCATATAGTAATGATGTGGGTGAACATATGCATGTGGATGAACACGTGCGTGAGTGTGTCTCACTTGGTGTGCACGTGCTCATAGACGTGGAGCATAGAAATCATCATAAGTGTGAACAGGTGGAGTAGGAGGTGTGTTCCTACGTGGCATAGTATTGGTGTATATAAATGCATGACCCTTCTTTGGAGGTCCATCCAAAGTGGGTTTCTTTCCAAAAGAGGGTGTGTACCTAGTGGAAGTGCCATTGGTAGATAAACTACCCATGGGGTGTTTACTCCCACTAGTTGAGGCATCGGAAGATGGTCTTACAAAGGTGGTAGAAGATTTGGATGAATTTTCCTTCTTATACCCCAAACCAATATGATGATTGGTTGGAAGTAAATCATTCAGAATATTATCCAAATGGTCCTTGCCTTTCTTGAATTTCTCAATCCGGCCTATTGTGGACTCATATTTCTCAGTGAGAGAAAGTATAGTAGTTTCCAAAATGGACACTTATGTTGTGAGTTCACAAACACGAAACTTGAGATTCTCATTCTCAATACTCAAAGTTAGTTTCGAGAAATCAAATCAGCTATCTCATGTTCATCCGAATCCTCAATGCTAACATGTTCAAGTTGAGATTTGAGATTTACAATCTCAGTTCTCAAGGCTTCAACAACGGGGTCGTTGTTGGTGATGACAGGCTTAGGTGTGGTTTGCAGATTAGTTAACTCATCTTTGATCCTAGTATATCTATTTACCAACTTAGAATACTTAGACCAAATTTGTTCGTTAGCTAATCTTAGATCATCCATAGTTACCTCTTCACCTTCATCCTCGCTTTCATCTGAAGCGGTCTCTTGATCATGTTGCTCTCTAGCCATGAAGCACATGTGTGCTTTCTCCACTTGTTCATCATCTGACTCTCCACTTGAGGAATCCTCTTCCAAGTTGGTGAATGTGCCGACAAGCCCTTTCTTGTACTCCTTCTTGTACTTTCTTGACTTGTCGAACTTGGGTGCCTTCCACTTCTCCTTTTGTTTGTTGTGAGGACAATCGACCTTGATGTGTCCTGGCTTATTGCATTTGAAACATAGAGGAGCAGAGGCATTAGTAGAACTAACTTTAGATTTGTTCTTAAAGTTACCTTTTCGGAAGAACCGGTTGAACTTCTTTGCCATGAGGGCCAAAGTTTCCATGTCCAACTCGTCTTCCGATTCTTCACTATCGGTGGGTGTGGTAGGGGCGGCCTTGAAAGCAATCGCCTTTTTCTTTGGCTCTTCTTGCTTTAAGAACACCTTCATCTTGTCATGCATCTTGATCTTGCTGTCCTTTCGTACCTCATAAGACATTAAGGTACCCATTAGTTGAATAACAGTATATTTGGACATGTCATTACCTTCCTCGATAGCGTATGTTCGCTTTTCCCAACTCGAAGAAAGTCCGTCAATGATCTTAGCGACTTTCTCTTCTTGGGTATAGGTCTTCCCAAGTGCTTCCAACTCGTTGGTAATATCCACGAAGTGAGCATAGTACCCCTCTATCCTTTCACCCTGTTCCATGTGAAATAACTCGAATTCTTTGTTAGCAACAGTGAGTTTGGAGTGTTTTACCCTGCTCGTTCCTTCGTGCAAGATTAGGAGTTGGTTCCAAATCTGATATGCACTCTTACATGTGCATATCTTGTTGAAGTCTTCAGGCTCCAGTGCACATTGTAAGGCATTCATTGCCTTGGCATTGCTCACCTCCGCGACGACCTCCGCAGCGGTCCACTTTGTGAAGTCTTCTTCAGTGGGCTCAACATACTCCGTTAGCGTGGCTCTCCAAAGTGATGTGCTCTGGAGGAAGGTTTCCATCTGACATTTCCAGTACCCATAGTTGGTACCGTTGAAGTGAGGAGGCCTGGTTGAGGAGTGTCCTTCCATCACTGAAGAGGCTCCTTCACGATTCTTGAAGGTGCTGTAGTCGGAAGGTGGTTGAACGACCTTGTTGTCATTGTTTGTCATAGCTATGAACTTGGCTCTGATACCAAATGTAATGCCCTGAAAGCTACTACATAAGTACTAGATGGGGTGAATAGTACTTTAAAATAATCAAGAGTCTAATTCCTAATTATTGTGCAAACACAAACAACTATGCGGAATAGATAATAACAACAAGAACAAAGCAACGCAAACAAGCGATGTAATGGGTTCGGATCCACCCAAGTCTGCCCGACTTGTTCCAGGTGATCCTACATCCCAAACACCCGGATCCCTTCCGGCTACTTGAGTTAGAATCCACTAACTCAAGGTTCCACTAAACAACTTCTTGTAGAAACTACTACAAGATCAAATAATACAATGAATGAGTTGTGACTCCCACAAACCAGGATCACAAACTTCTGTCACAACCCGAGCGATAAACTTATAATAAATAGTTTAAATGAAATAAATAGAACTCACCATAAATTCCTATGCCTTGAGATACTTACGAATTAGGGCAAGAAAGAAAGATGAGAAGAGCGATAACGAAACCCTAGCAACGATGAGCAGCGTGAAAATAGCTAGGACGATGGTCATGATCGTGATTTGATCCTTCAGAAATATGAACACACATAGTTGAAAATCTCCTTGAGAAATTAGGTCACAAAGAGAACAAGAGATTTTTGTGAGAGCAAGAGCTTTTTCAAAATGATAATCGAATAATGAATTAGAATTAGATCTGAATCCAATCTCATATTAGAAATATTTCCATGTTTGAAACGAGTCAAACATATATGGAAAGAATCAAAACAGATCAAGAAAAATCGTGGAAATAAAATCTCCAACGGCTGGAAAATTAAAGCAGCTTAATCGGTCTAAGAAGGATCACTGATCGATTAGTTTGAGAATTAGTCGGTCGGTAAACCTTCTTGGACCGACTAGATAGTTGACAGAGAATATATCGAAATAAGGAGGATAAACTAGTCGGTCTAAGAAGAAACATCAACCAACTAGTTTGACAACTAGTTGGTCGGTGAACCTTCTTGGACCGACTAATTGGTCAACAGAACTAGGCTGAAATACACAAGTATGACTAGTCAGTTCAAGAAGGATTTCCAACCGATTAGATTGTCATCTAGTCGGTTGGTCCTTCTTCTTGAACCAACTAAGATGCACAGAAAACCATGTAAAGACGTGATAAGCTAAATAATACCTTCTAATGGCTTCTAAGGCAATCCTAGAGATAACATAGGATATATTAGAGGATAACTAAGGCTAGTTCTACTCAAGGCTTAACATTCTAGAAGACAATAAAAATAAACATTACAAACCATCTCCAAAAGCTTCTACATGAAGATTCTGAATCCCTTAACTTCATTAATACTCCTTGAGCTTCAACGAAGCTTCAGGCACATCGATCACACACTCTAAAGAAGTCTTGGGACGTCGCTTGAGATCTACATAGTAATTTGGCGACGATCTTCATAACTGCGCTCAAAGAGAATTTGTACCCAATATTTATGTTTGTTCATCATCAAAACCAAATCAGGGGAATCAATACTCAACAGAAGCGCTACCTAAAGCGTATCCATGCCGAGCTCCAGAAGTTCGAGAGGGCGGAGGTTCGGCACTTGCCCCGTTCCAACAACCTACAGGCAGATGCCCTATCCAAGTTGGCCTCCTCCTCTGTGGCCGAGATCGAAAAGGCCATCTACGTCGAAAGCCTACAGACGCCCACCCTCGACGAAGAAGAGCTAATGTGTGTTGGCTCGACGGGTGCAACTACGACGTGGATGACCCCGATAGTGAAATAGCTGGAGACAGGGGCCCTGCCCAAGAAGCGGTTGCAGGTCAAGAAGGTAGAGAGACGGGCCCTATCATTCGTACTCCTCGACGGAGTATTATACCGTCGGTGCCGCGCCAACTTTGACGTCCTGCGGTTCCTAAAATGCTTGGGGCCGGAGCAGGATGAGCAGGTCATCTGCAAAGTGCACGAAGGCTTCTGCAGGAACCACCACGACGGTCGAACCATCGCCCACAAAATAGTGGACAGGGGTATTATTAGTCGACTGTGATCCATGACACGGTTCAGTACGTCAAGAAATGTGAGGCATACCAAAAATTCAGTCGACACACGGTAGCGCATTCGGCTGACTTGGTCCCTATCGTAAGCCCGATCCCGTTCGCCAAATGGGGGCTTGATATCTTCGGGCCTTTCCTAAAAGCCTCTCGGGGAAGGAAGTATCTGGTCGTTGCCGTGGACTATTTCATGAAATGGGTCGAGGCAGAGCCGTTGGCACGCATCACGTGGACGGATATGAAGGGATTTATTTGGTAGTCCGTGATATGTCGCTTTGGGATACCCCGTGCTATAGTAACGAACAACGGGAGACAGTTCGACTGCGAGGGCTTCCGCGACTTCTGTTTGGGCTGGGGAATCAAGCTTCAATTTGCATCGGTCGCCCACCCACAGTGCAATGGGATGACGGAGGCCGCGAACAAATGCATCTTGGGCCCCCTGAAGAAGAAGGTAGATGCCGCACTCGGGACGTGGATGGACGAGCTACCGGGCATTCTATGGTCCTACCGCACCACCCACAAGGCCTTGACCGGGGAGAGCCCATTCATGCTGGCATACTGGTCGGAAGCGGTCGTTCCCATGGAGATCGGAGAGGAGACAATTAGGTTGAAATTATTCGATGAGGATATCAATGGGGAGGGCCTCGGCCTCAGTCTCGAACTTGTGGACAAAATAAGGGACTGAGCCCTGACGAACCTTATCTGACACAGCCAGAGGATGGCCCAGCACTACAACTCCAGGGTGAAGGAAGCAGACCTTCAGAATCGACGACTTGGTCCTCAGAGATGCCACCTTCAAACCCGAGACCGCTCGCCGAGGGAAGTTGGCCGTCAAATGGGAGGGACCCTACAAGATCGTCGACATCATCAGACCAGCCACATACATCCTGGCGACCCTGGACGGGAGCGAACTAGCCCACCCGTGGAACGCGGAGCACCTACTAAAGTACTATCAGTAATTGCAAATCTTTTTAATAAAATTTTTTCATTTCCACACTTCTCCAAACACTGATGTTTCCACTTGAGTATTTCAGTCAGAGCAGGGCATAGGCCAGGCTACGCGCCCGCTCCCCCCTCAAGAACTCTGGGGCAGGGCCAACCCTCGCCACCCAAACCAAAGCAGATCACGGGCCGGGCTACGCGCCTGCTCACCCCTCAAGAACTCTGGGGCAGGGCCAACCCTCCCCACCCAAACCAGAGCAGGGCATGGGCCGGGCTACGCGCCCGCTCCCCCCTCAAGAACTCTGGGGCAGGGCCAACCCTCGCCCCCCAAACCAGAACAGGGCACGGGCCAGGCTACGCGCCCGCTCCCCCCTCAAGAACTCTGGGGTAGGGCCAACCCTTGCCACACAAACCAGAGCAGGGCACGGCCCGGGCTACGCGCCCACTCCCCCCTCAAGAACTCTGGGGCAGGGCCAACCCTCGCCACCCAAACAAGAGGAGGGCACGGGCAGGACTACGCGCCCGCTCCCCCCTCAAGAACTCTGGGCAGGGCCAACCCTCGCCACCCAAATCAGAGCAGGGCACGGACCGGGCTACGCGCCTGCTCCCCCCTTAAGAACTCTGGGGCAGGGCCTGTAGAGGAATATGCCCTCGGATCATTTGTATTTGATGCAAATGATAATTTAAGCCTAGATAGGGACTAATTTGCATATGATGCAAAAGAGATTAAATGTTTCTTAAATTGTTTAAGACTATATTTAATTAAATAAACGTGTTGAAAAGGTTACCTAGATGACGGGATCATCCCGCTCTAAACGCAGGTTCAAACCGCGTCAAAAACGGAGTCCAAATGCACAAGTTATAGCCAAAACAAGTCAGCCCAAACTGTTGGGCTGAAACCAGCGAAAATGGAGGCCCACCAAGCCCGAATTTTCTGGTTCGGGTTTTTTGAAACCTGGGATTTTCTTGACAGCTACGTTTCTAAGAGAAGCATGACTTTTTGCTAACTTTGGACAATTGTTTGAAGGGTCAAACGGACTCGGATTGACGAGCCGTTTTTTCCTATGCGTTCACCGTTGAACCCTCTTCGATTTGGTAGGTTGTACCAACATTGAAGCTCAACGGTGAGGGAGTTAAAATTCGAGGAAGTTTGCCCTTTGTGAAAGGTAAACTAACTTGATTTAATTAATACCAAATTAATAGTCCCACCTCGGTTGTGGAGAAAAGGGGAGAGTCAGCCGCCTCTATAAATAGAGGCCCTCCCCCTTTCTCATAACTCGTCCCAAGCTCTAGATCTGAGCGGCTCTTGTAAATGTTGGAGCACGCTAGGATCTAGGCTTAAATTAATATTTCTCCTCTCCCTATAAATTTCTGTCTTGCTTCTGAGGGCTCTAGCAAAGCCGCAAAGGAGTTCGGATTTAGATCCGAAATCTAGGCGGAGGTTTCACTCGCGTGAAACTTTCTTCGGCACATGGTTGGCTCGGCGACACGTGGATTGATCGCCTCAGGATGCGGACCGGTTCGAGGAGCGGTTCGGGGAGCGGTTCGAGGAGCGGCTCGGCGTGGGACGGGAGCGGCTCGGAAGACGGTGCGGAACATCTCGCCTGCTCCAGGGTTGAGATTCCGGGTATATGTTTAATTAAGCATTAGTTTAATTTAATCGCTGTAGGCTAGATCCTTCTTGGGATGGTCAGACCCATCGAAAGTCGGTATAGATCTTGGGTTAGGGTCTTGGACCTTATGGTTAAATGTTAATTAGATTAACATGTTTATTTTTCCGCTGCTTTTCTGTCTATGTTCCGTCCGACTTAGGACGGGCATAGAGTTTTTGTGCACTAAGGGTCCCAGAAAACCCTACAGTGGTATCAGAGCATGGTCTATGTTACGATCTAGCATGCGATTTCCTTAAACACATGAAATTCTTTTAAATACTTTTAAAACTGTTTTTAAAGTTATGAGATAAATTTTAAAAATGTTTTTGCTATTTAAAAATCTATGTGATAAATTTTTGAATATGGAAATTTTTAAATGACGTTTTAAAATTTATGTGATAATTTTAAAACTAATTTTAAATCTTTTAAAATTTATGCGATAAGTTTAAAGTGCCTAAAAATTTTATATGATAAATTTTTAAGCATGAAAGTTTTTTAAAAATGATGTTTTAATTTTATGAGATATTTTAAAACTAATTTTAAAGGTTAAAATTTTTATGCGATAAATTTTTTAAAGTAGCATGCAAATTTGTGATTTTAAAAACAAGTTTTTATGAGATAAAAATAAAATATTTTAAAATCATATTTTAAATTTAAATGTTAAATTTATGTTTGCATGCTAAAATCATTTATGTGATAGACGTTGTTCTATTTAAATTGTTAAATAGTTGTACACTTTTATTTTATGCGATAAAATTAGTGTAATCTTATGTTAATGGCTATGCATTATCTTGTCCCTTATTTGATAACACAAGACAACCCTTTAGGTTAGCCATTAAAAATGATTAAAATTTATTAATTGAATTTTAATGACATGCTATGTTTTAATAAAACATTAATAATGCTTCAAGACCTAATTCCTGATTAGGGTAGTCCTTTTAATGAAAAACTTAATTCTAATTGTTATTATTAATTCTCATTAAAGGACTTCGCTTTTAGCGTTGGTTAATAAATTTATTAAAATCCTAATAACGATTAGGATAGCACGTGAACCTTATAGTTGATAAGGACTTAATAAAAGTTATTAAACAAATCCTAAAAATTTGAATTTAAGGATTCAACTAGTTGATAGGATTAATTAGTTGTTAATAAAAGCTGTTTAGTCTATGGCATACATACAAAAATGACAAGCTTCATTCAATGGACCATGATCCAGTCAATGTGCTTGGCTAAGAGTTCTGGATCACCCTTTAAGGGATAGTGATCCTGGCTTAGTCAATTCCCTGGCTGTGTTCCGCTGGACCGCAATGTCGCGAATCATGATTGTATGACACTCTGGACTATATCTAAGTCAAATACGTTAATAATCTTTTTCAAGATTAGCCGTAGCCCTCCTTGTTTTAGGGGTTAGCTACTATAGGACCCGTGTTACAGTTGTTGAGATACCCTCAAGCTGTGACATGGCAACCCTGTAGAAACCAACTCCTTAAATACATAAGATGAAATCTTGACGGACCCAAACCGTCGTCTCGTACCCCGAGCGCCGGCGTACGTTAAGTCAATGATGTTGTCTGACTAGATGTAGTCTAAGTCCTGACCCAAACCGACGTGTCGTGAATACCCCGAGCGCCGGAGCAAGTCAGGCTAGACACGAAAACAAGGGTCCGACTAGACTAGACATTGTGATTTGGATGAGCACCCTCATGATCACAAATGGCTAGGGGTAAAAACCGATTAAGATGGTTATATCTGATATGATCGATGAAGAGTCATCTTCCGATCGCAGAGTCAAGCAACTTGTTGAGCTACCCTCAAGGTTGTTAGGCTCAAGGTGATTGGACCTCTTACCCATTAATTTTAATTTGATTAAATCGTTCGTTATTAAGCTTTGAAACGATCGTAAAAATAGTGGGAGGATATAGATAGATAAAAGCCATTCTACCTATATTTAATTTTGAACATATGCCAAAACTAGGGCAAGACTATGTTTACCGAAGGAATCAAAATATAATATTTTAATGGGATTAGTTAACTGGTCGAATAGTTTGATTAAATGAATATCTAGTTAAATTCTAGTTGATAGGATTAAACTATATTCTCGTTGACATTAAAATAACCTTCTAAAGAACAGACTTAAGAAATATGATTTCATTAAGTTCTGGGTCCAACAAATAAATTCACGCTACATGTCACTCGTCTCTATATGAGGCAGCTTGAACATATAGGATATTCGAAGTATGTTTCTCCCTACAACTTGTCGAGCTACCCTCAAGGTTGTATGGACAAACAATTCTGATCCGCAAAGTTCGAGAATTCGATCAAATTGTTTGAGTCGAATACGAGTGCATGAGCGGTGCAAGGCTATGTATCCCAACCGGATCTTGAGACAAGCAACTTCTTAAGCTACACTCAAGATTGCAACTCTCAGGCGTTTGGATACATGAGATGCTTGCATAGCTATTTATTTATGTTGGGCTATTTAATATCTAAATATGATTTAGAAAAGGAAGAAGGCACTCCGGAAAGTCAATCGAGTTTAATAGTTTAATTTATCATTAGTAAAGGCATAAGTAGGAGGAAATGAAAATGCGACACATTTTGATGTCACGATTTTATAATTATTATTATACAAAAGACGTCTAACACAATTTGACGAATGTCGTCACCTCGATTCTGAAGCAATGTTTTGCGTTAGTAATTTATGTATAACGATAATATATATATTAAATGTTAATATATATAAATACACAAGATAGTAGCAAACTTGTATGGAAAAATAGACTAGGCCGTATCGAGAGACTAAGCTTCACAAGTCACATAAAGAGGGGTCTGACCGCTCGTATTATAAAGTCTGCGGACACTTGTGAGTCTTATCCTCTTAGATAGAATGGCCGAAACCCATATGTAAGACAGTGGGAGAATGAGTTGTCGAACTCAGTCTGGTACATACTGATGTGCCCGAGTCTAGATTAACCAAAATAAGTTGTTCGTATATTTTATTAAGACACGTGTTCTTGATGAAACACAAGTCTGATAAAATAAAGAACGAAATGACTAAAGTATTTAACCTAATTCGATTAGATCGAATGGTCAAATACTTAGCTACATTAAATCTTGCGTAATTAAAAGAAAATGTAATTTTCTCTCAGGTCAAGTTTGTTAACACATCCGTGTGTTAAAAGTATGAATCACACTAAGTTAGACTTGGTGCGATCCATAGCAAGTGACTCTGAGTTAAGTCCTCCCTCTGGGTTAAGTCCCAGATAGTAATGCCTAGGTTTTGATAATATTCTATGAGGACATTATCAATAAGATATTCATAAAATCAATCATTAGGAAGTTGTATAATTACTCGAATCTCGTAGACGAATTGTCGAGTTAGACATCATGACTGATGATGACTTAGTCAACTTCCGGGATAAAATTCGGAGTAGTAACTCTGATTTAAAACCTGATGCAACCAGAATAGGTCCGTGTGCGTAAATAAATTTTGGAATTTAGTTTACGTGCCTAAGAAAAATGTTTCCTCACTTACTGCAAGTAAATCTTTAAGTTGAAAGATATGTGCAGAAAAGAAAATAGTGAAGTGCAATCATGTTGGTCGAGAACGGTTTTCATCCTAATTCCTATAAACGGATTATGCTGAAACCGTCTAGCTAGCAGACGTGCACAGATCTACTCGGACCAAGCTCAATGTAAAATGCTCAAAGTTGACCATGAAAATTGGAACTTTCACTTATAAGTTCGTTTTTCTAAATATGATTTAGACGGACCAACTTATATGAATTAACCAAGAAAGTTTTCAAGGTCAGTGGGAGCGTATAAATTACATGCGAGACATCAAAGAAATGGAACATTTATTTTGACAAAGTTATCAAATGTTTGACACTTTATCAGAAATAGAAATGAGCCATTTGAAATGACCATTAACAAATTTAAATGATTATCGTAAGGTATGATGAACTGGATAAGGTTCAAGTAAATAAAAATATTATGGATTCCGAAAGACCAAGTGAATTATTTGAATGAGATTCAAATGGTTGGTCTAACATGAACATAGAAACCCCTTAAGTCTATAGTGTAGACGGTTTTAGCAGATCCACTCACAAAGGCACTACCACATGAAGTCGGGAAAACTTATGTGTAAAAACGGTATAAGATACCGAGATAAATGGGCCTGAGTGCAAGTGGGAGATGTTGAGAGATGATACCCTCGAGACTATCTATCTTCATGTGTGAATAGCACAAACATCTTGTTCGAAATAACAGTAAGCTGCTTGGTAATAATTTATCTAAAGTTATGTTATAATGTTGTTAACATTAGATATTAACTTAGGCAAAGTCCTGAGACTTTATGCAAGGTCAAACATGTATCGAGATGAGTATCTCGATCATGTAGAAATGTTTGACCATCTGTAGCATAAGTCTAAAAGGGTTCGTGGTCGTAGATGTTTCGAGACAAGGATATCGAAACATCGGATAGACCATTGTGTCTTAGTCTTCACCGTTTAGTGGTGGCGATGATCTCATGATCGCTTGACTTGGCAAAGTCGTAGACGAGACACATGTGTTCATTAGAGAATGAGTTCACTGAACGATCCACAAGAGTTATCATATGGTTATATTGACCAATCTGTCAATGATGACTCTGAGTGATGATAGGCTAGTTGGTCTTTTGACTTGAGGTCATTTTGACGAACCTGTGCGTGAACGGTGCCACTTAGATCAAATGACCTAGCTTCGAGGCAAGGCCTGTCGAAAGGTCTTTGATTGGGTGACACTTGAAGCGTATGAGGAGAGTAATGACCAAGAGAGGATTCGTCTCTCCCGGTCAATGGGAGTTAGTGTCGTAGGGTTAGTTCGGTCTTTAGTAAAAACTCTGGCCAGAGTATGTTGGAAGAAGTCCAATATTTTTGACTAAAAGATCGATAGAAACTAACCGGAGTCAAGTTATTGGGGTTGACAGTTTGACCGTACCCTAGACTTGGTCTACACGACATAGTTAAGACGAAGAGACTATAACTGCGGAATTCATCATGGAAACAGTCAGGGTGGTCCCGACAATACTCATGTCGATGAGTCAACCACATAATGATGATTCCTGAAGCAGGGACGGCAACCACTGCTCGTGGTCACTGCCGTAGAGGGCTTCGAGCCCAACCGGTTGTAAGGGTCAGGCTGTAGGGTCTCACACAGAGTGCGATCTTCGTCTAGTAATAGGTAGAAATGAGTTAGGGAGAATAATTTGCATTTGATGCAAGGGATAAAATATTGCAAAAGATGTTTGCAATCATCTCCTGCATTCGGGATAAATAATCCTGAGTGCAAGTGGGAGATGTAGAAGAATATGCCCTCGGATCATTTGTATTTGATGCAAATGATAATTTAAGCATAGATAGGGACCAATTTGCATATGATGCAAAAGAGATTAAATGTGTCTTAAATTGTTTAAGACTATATTTAATTAAATAAACGTGTTGAAAAGGTTACCTAGATGACGGGATCGTCCCGCTCTAAATGCAGGTTCAAACCGCCTCAAAAACGGAGTCTAAATGCACAAGTTATTGCCAAAACAAGTCAGCCCAAACTGTTGGGCTGAAACCAGCGAAAATGGAGGCCCACCAAGCCCGAATTTTCTGGTTAGGGTTTTTTGAAACCTGGGATTTTCTTGACAGCTACGTTTCTAAGAGAAGCATGACTTTTGGCTAACTTTGGACAATTGTTTGAAGGGTCAAACGGACTCAGATTGACGAGCCGTTTTTTCCTATGCGTTCACCGTTGAACCCCCTTCAATTTGGTAGGTTGTACCAACATTGAAGCTCAACGGTGAGGGAGTTAAAATTTGAGGAAGTTTGCCCTTTGTGAAAGGCAAACTAACTTGATTTAATTAATACCAAATTAATAGTCCCACCTCGGTTGTGGAGAAAAGGGGAGAGTCAGCCGTCTCTATAAATAGAGGCCCTCCCCCTTCCTCATAACTCGTCCCAAGCTCTAGATCTGAGTGGCTCTCGTAAATGTTGGAGCACGCTAGGATCTAGGCTTAAATTAATATTTCTCATCTCCCTATAAATTTATGTCTTGCTCCTGAGGGCTCTAGCAAAGCCGCAAAGGAGTTCGGATTTAGATCTGAAATCTAGGCGGAGGTTTCACTCACGTGAAACTTTCTTCGGCGCCTGGTTGGCTCGGTGACATGGGGATTGATCGCCTCAGGATGCGGAGCGGTTCGAGGAGCGGTTCGGGGAGCGGTTCGAGGAGCGGCTCGGCGTGGGACGGGAGCGGCTCGGAAGACGGTGCGGAACAACTCGCCTGCTCCAGGGTTGAGATTCTGGGTATGTGTTTAATTAAGCATTAGTTTAATTTAATCGCTGTAGGCTAGATCCTTCTTGGGATGGTCAGACCCATCCCAAGTCGGCATATATCTTGGGTTAGGGTCTTGGACCTTAGGGTTAAATGTTAATTAGATTAACATGTTTATTTTTCCGCTGCTTTTCTGTCTATGTTCTGTCCGACTTTGGACGGGCATAGAGTTTTTGTGCCCTAATGGTCCCAGAAAACCCTACAGGGCCAACCTGAAGGATCCTGCCAAAACAGAGTTAGGATCGATAATATGAAGTTTAGACTTACGCTTGCGTATGCGGCACGGTAGTCTACGAACTTCGCCTTCGGATTCGCCACGACGGATCGAGTCTTCTCACGAACGGAGTAAGGCTACTAAATCCACAATCTAAATCTCTACTTTAGATTAAGAACTTGGATAAAGAAAGAGAGGAAGCATTTCGGCAGAGCTTCGCTAGGATGAAAATGCATGCAAGAATGCCATGCAAAAGGTGTAAGAAATGGCTTACCCTTGGGTCTTATTTATAGCCCCTAAGGTAGTTATTTTAGGGTAAGTTGTTCCTTTGGAACAACTTAATTAAGGTGTACCATGATACATGGCACATTATAAGCTTAAGTTGTACCATATGCATGGTACAACATAAGCTTAAGATATTCCCCCTTTATTAGCCATATGTCGCATGCACTTATGCATATATAATGCGACTTTTCCACTCATCCAGAGATCCTCTCCGCAAGGGAACAAATTCCCTTCGCACACGACTTCGTGTACGCGACGTTCGAGGTCTGTATTCCCTCGTACATCCCCCACAAGGGTGTATAAACATCTTCCATATCCAACATCTCCCACTCACACTTGAGGGGATTGTAAGAGAACGTCTTTCTCTTAGTTCTTTCATCTATCATACTGAGAAATAGACCGTGCGACCGTCATGCGCGTAGAGTCTGTTGTTGTGCACTTGTTAGAGATACACAACGAACTCGAAGGTGCAAAGTTGAGTAGTTCAACGCATGCTTTACCCTAGATTATTTCTTCACATTTCTTATACTTTATATTCAACAATTGAATCCCATCTGGATCACAATTGGCTGGCCAGCTTTGAATCATTAAAGTCCAAATGTGAATATGAAATCAATCTTCCTCTTCTTGCGAACCTTCTGATCTTGACTAGACTCGCTTTTCTAACGTGCCCCGCCGAGCCGAATTATCATAGCCCATAAGTAACACGCTAAGATAGCGATCATCTCGTCAAATCTAAAGGAACCAATTGGAGTCCTTGAGGGTAAGAGTTAAGACCCGTATGGCCTTTGAGTCTCACAAAATAGCAAACACTATTGCTACTAACTCAGTGGTCGAAATGCATACGTGGTATGAACACGTATTACAACATCGCTCCTTTCCCAGGGAGAGTATGTCTTAATGATGTTGTATGGATGAAAGATCAGACACCACAGTGCCTATCTTTTTGAGTCCCCTTACTACTCGTGAAATATTCACGGACTCTCATCCTGCATAAGACAGATAGGATTTAAAAAATCCTATGAGATCTCTTTCAAATATCCTTGTGATACAGATCTCAGATCTTTTGTAAGCATCCATATGATGCAGATCTTTCATTCGACTATCTTGTTTAAGTCATGACTCTAAATCATTCGTCTAATGATTTTGACTTTAAACTAGTCTCATCTCTATCTTATCCATCTGATAAGATAAGGCGGTTGCTCATGTGAGAGAGCCAACCTTAATCTGTCCGACATACACACAATTCAGCTGAGATTTCAAAAATGTACACAAACATTTCTTAAGAAATTCATATGCAATGTTGGAAAAAAAGAACTTATTCTTTTATTAATTTTGATCATTTCTTAGACATGGGAATATATATTGGTACAACTCAGCTCATACGCAATCCTTGGGATGATAAGTGTTTATAAAACACATTTCTGGGGATCGATTTCGTAAGCTGATCCTCTATCATCTTATGCGTAGATATGTACCTTATGTCTACCTTCTTGGTTTTATCATAGTCTTTTGCAAATCTGCAGTTCCTTTAAGATACTGCATTTATCCTCTTAACCGCTTTCCAGTGTTCTTGCCCTGGGTTGGATTGGTAACGACTTACCATTCCAACGGCAAAACAGATGTACGGTCTTGTATGCATCATAGCGTACATAAGACTATCAACTGCACTGGAATATGGAACTTTTTCCATAATTTCCTTTCCCTTTTGGTTCTTTGGACATGATTTCAGATATAAATTATCGCATCTGCTTATAGGAGTATCAATTGGACTTGCAGTCCTACATATTAAACCGTTCTAGAACCTTCTTTAAATAAGTCTCTTGTGAAAGAGAAAGAAGTTTCTTCGAACGATTCCTTGAAATCTTAATTCCAAGGATATATGTGGCTTCCCCAAGTCTTTCATCTCAAAACTGATGAAAGTCAAGCCTTGATATCCATCACAAAGCCCTTGTCATTTCTGGTTATTCAAAATGTCATCTACATATAGAGACATAATAACATGCTTGCTTTTATTCCTCTTGATATATATGTAGTTATCTTCATCAAGTATGGAAAATCCATTTGATAAAACAACTTCTTGAAATCGTATATACCATTGCCTCGAGGATTATTTAAGACCATATATGGGCTTACGAATTTTACAAACCTTATGTTCGTTTCCTTCTTTTACAAACCATGTTGGTTGTTCCATATAGATCTCCTCGTCCAATTCTCTATTGAGAAAGGCAGTCTTTACATCCATCTGATGTAATTCGAGGTATAAGCAAGCTACCATTGCCAGAATCAGGTGAATCGAGGTAAAACGCATAACAGGTGAGAAGGTCTCTTCGTAGTCTATCCCTTCCTGTTGCGTAAAACCTTTCGCGACAAGGCGAGCTTTATATCTGTCAATAGAGCCATCAGCCTTATGCTTGATCTTGAGAACCCATTTGTTCCCAATTGCTCTATGTCCTCTGGGTAAGTTAACTAAGTCCCAGACTTGGTCAACTTTCATGGATTTCAATTCCTCCTTCATCGCTTCCATCCATTTGTCTTTTGCAGGGCAAAATGACGGCTTGTTTGAAAGTAGCAGGCTCGTCATTTTCTTGTAGTAAAATCATAAAGGTTTGCGGAAATTTCAACCAACCTTGTATGATTACTACGTCGTATTTGAGATTCTTCAAGTCCTTGTTGACTCGAAGTTAGATCAATTCTAATATCACTCCCACTTGAAATGTTGTTAGAATTGCTCCCACTTGGATCATTATTCCCGTATGGAATATGATAATCGTCATTCGTATAATCCATTGGTGAAGGTTGAAACGTATTTTCGTTTTCACCAAGAATTCTCCCACTCGAATGAGGTAATCCTTCTTGATCATAAATCTCAAATAGAGATAAGTCCTGACTTATCTCGCCCTGTCTTGGAAACTCATTTTCCAAGAAAGTGACATCCCTCGACTCAACTCAATTAGCCCACCATTGTCTTCCTGACTAACATAAAACATAACCTTGCGATCTAATTAGTCAAAGAAAGGTTTCAAAATTTTAAGTCAGGAGACCTTTGGTTCCACAACTCATAAGGAGTGGAGCTAACTGATTTCGAGGGTACGCGGTTCAAAATGAAGCGGCCGTCAATAATGCATCACCCCAAAAGGTGATTGGCAAGTTAGATTGCGCCATCATTGAACGGACCATTTTTTTTCATTAAAGTCCTATTCCTCCTTTCTGCAACACCAATTTGTTGAGGAGTATAAGGCATAGTTACCTGATGTACTATGCCTTTTTCATCACAAAGTTCCTTTAAACTTGTTGATTGATATTCACCACCCCCATCGGTTCGCACGACCGTAATCTTGCGATCTAATTGATTCTCCACTTAACTCATATAGTTTTTAAAGCAGGTTTAGTGCTTTCACTTTTGTGGGATATCAAATAGATATGACCGAATCGGGTGAAATCATCAATAAAAGTGATGTAATAGGACTTCCCGCGTCTTGTCTTGACATTCATCGGACCACATATGTCCGAATGGATAAGCTGTAATGGAACCTCGGCCCTTGTGCCGGTTCCAAACGGCTTGCGACAAGATTTCCTCACAAGGCAATGTTCGCAGGTCGACATTTCAACCTTTGAAACATTGGATAGAAGGCCACGTTTGGCAAGTCTATCCATACGCGTTGGTCCAATATGACCAAGCCTTGTGTGCCAACAAATTATATTAGACTCATTAGTCAAAGAATTTGTCACAAGGAAATTTTCATTACATGAGGAATTTATACATTGTACTTATTACAATAAATCCTTTGAAATACAAACCCAGTACCAATAAAGGAATTATTACAAAAATAGGTCCATATTACAATCATGAAGGAACCAACTATAACCAAGACCCATTAAATTGACCACATTTTTAATATTCCTTTGAATATATGGAATGAAGAGAACATCATGAAGTAGGAGAGTGTGGCCGTTGTCCAAGACTAGCTTGCGAGTCCCAACGCCTTTCACTTCAACACGTGTGTTGTTTCCTACATTGATCCACTTCATTCCTTGGGGTATCCGGTGATACTCCACGAAGGACCGTCTGTCCTTTGCTATGTGGTCGGTGGCACCTAAATCAATTATCCCAAAATGGATTAGATTCCACAAGAAATAGTGAACTAGAAACACATATGTAACTAGTATTACAAGTTACCTCGTCACTTCCACTCGTACACGAACGAGCATAGTGACCGAGTTTGTTGCACTTGAAGCACTTGATCCTTTTCAAGTCTTTCTTCTTGTGCCATTTCTTGTGCCCACCCTTATGTTTGGGTTTCTTGGTAGACTCAGGTTGCTTATTACGTTCATTAGTGAACTTCGAACGATTTTTCCGTTTCTTTCCCCCGTGTGAGGAACTAGCAACCATGTGCACTTCTGCACCTGGCTTGGCAGCCGCAAGCCGCTCTTCCTCTAATTCGAGGTGCTTGGAAACATCGTTGAAGGTCTTGATGTTCTCATTATGAGTGAGATGCATCTTCATCTGATCCCACCAATTTGGTAGGGAACGTATGACTGCTTGGATTTGTTGCTCATCAGTGAGCAAATGACCTGCGTCCTTTAACTCCGAGATAAGGTTCGCCATATGTCGCAGATGTTTCCCTATGGAATGATCTGGACGTTTCATATATGTATCGAACTTTATAGTTAAGGCGCGAAGTTTGGACACCGATGTGCCACCGAACTTCTCCTCTAGCTTGACCATATGTCCATGGCTAGGTCATGTTCTCGGAAGATGCGCATTATGTCATCAGCCATACTGCTTAATAACGTAATGCGCGCTATCTTATTCTTCCGAGACCAAGCATCAAAAGCTTCCTTGTCTCGTCGGTGTTGGGCCGTAGTGCCCAACTCGGGTTCAATCATAACGTTCTTTAGAGTTTCGAGCACTTCTTGCTCCTCTAGAACGTATTGTATCTTTATGGACCAAAGATTGTAATTATCGCCGTTGAGTTTTTCACCTTTGTTTAACTCAGCAACGATATTCTTTGAAGCGGAAGACATTTTACTTTTAAAATGCTGCAAAAGACATAAAACCGAAGGCTCGATCAAAACATTGCATAAAAATTCTTAAAATATAACTCCCACTTGAAATGATAATAGAATATCCCATTTGGATAGTTCTAAAAATTCAAATCCCACTTGGAATTATATTATATTTGATAAGTTACTTTCGAAAAATATTGAAGATGTTGTTCTAGAATCGAAAAGGTCTCTATGATTCCAATCACCATCTAGAACAACCTTCAATATTCCCCCATCACTTATCAAACAATTGTACTCTTATAGTACTTCGCAGCGGAAAATCAATTTTGAAAAACATATCTTTCAAAATGGAATAGGTGAGAGTTTGCGCAAAGAATTTTAACGCAACAATTGCCAAGCCACGAGACCTGTTCTACACTCCCATGGGTTAGATAACCATGGCCGGATCATGGTAGGACTTGGAATTCTAAATTGCGCTATCCCGATTAAGGACAGGACATAACCTATTTGAAAATACCTTTTTCAAAAATTTGAAAAACACATTGGCTAATCTCCGTAGAGTAGAGCACAACGTTATAAGTTCATTGGCTAATCTCCGTAGAGTAAAGCACAATGACATGGCTAATCTCGCATGAAGTAGAGCATTACGGCTAATCTTCAAGGAGTAGAGCACTACGGCTAATCTCGCATGAAGTAGAGCACTATGGCTAATCTTCAAGGAGTAGAGCCCAATGAAAAAAAAAACTTCATTAAAAACGTTAGCCCCGTATTGACTAGTTGTTATTGTGGTTAGCCCCGTATGGGCTAATCGGCACATTCGAGTTTGGCCAAGGCCTTTTGTCACCCCGTATGGGTCAGTTGGCAAGTTTGCAGTCGACCCAGACCTTCTGCCAGATTGGTCGACCAAAAACACCAAATTGGTCGACTAATTTTTGGTCTGCAACTTCTTCCCGGCCAGGGCCTCTGCCCTGGCCGGGCTTGGCCAAGGGCCGGCCAGGGCCTCTGCCCTGGCCGGCCAGGGGCCCTGACCCCTCGGCCAGGGCCTCTGCCCTGGCCGAGGCCGGCCAGGGCATTGGCCCTGGCCTCTGCCAGGGCCGGCCAGGCCCTGGCCGAGGCCAGGGCGTCGGCCCTGGCCTCTGCCAGGGCCGGCCGCCAGGGCCTGCAGGCCGGCCCTGGCCACTGCCAGGGCCTGCCAGGCCCTGACAGTGGCCAGGGCGCCGGCCCTGGCCACTGCCGGCCTGGCCATGGCCGGCCATGGCTTGGCCATGGCCGGTCATGGCCAAGGCCATTTTGGGCATTGGCCGGCCATGGCCCCTTTGGCCATGGCCGGCCACCCCCTTGAATGGGGTTGCCGCACACACTCCTCCCCCTTGATGGGGTGGTCACGTGTGGTTATTGGCCGTAGCCAACCCCCTCCGCAAGTGGAGGGGGGGGGTGCATGGCCTTCATAGCCCATTTGGCCATGGTGCACATGCACCAAATTTCATCTTACCCGATGGAAATAACTACCATCATCTTCCTCGATGAAGCACCCGTTCGTCGAGAAATTAGTTATTTCCTAATGGTCGTGTGCCAAAAATGAATAACATACCACGTGAACGGTCGGTTCTTCCCGTCACGGAGAGTTCCTATCATATCCGTAATGATAGGAGACCCTAACGTGAAAAGAACAACCGCTGCGTTCTCTCCGTCACGAAGCGTTCCTACCATATCCGTAATGATAGGAGACCCATTCGTGAAAAAGACAACGACTCGTTCATAGTTTCGACGGGACGACGGTTTGACCGGGGCGAACCCATATGGCTCTGATACCAAT
This sequence comes from Scilla litardierei, assembly GCA_030789695.1. NCBI lineage: Eukaryota > Viridiplantae > Streptophyta > Magnoliopsida > Asparagales > Asparagaceae > Scilla > Scilla litardierei. The sequence continues at coordinate 104,798,632 of CM061134.1, read as the reverse complement.
GAAGGATCCTGCCAAAACAGAGTTAGGATCGATAATATGAAGTTTAGACTTACGCTTGCGTATGCGGCACGGTAGTCTACGAACTTCGCCTTCGGATTCGCCACGACGGATCGAGTCTTCTCACGAACGGAGTAAGGCTACTAAATCCACAATCTAAATCTCTACTTTAGATTAAGAACTTGGATAAAGAAAGAGAGGAAGCATTTCGGCAGAGCTTCGCTAGGATGAAAATGCATGCAAGAATGCCATGCAAAAGGTGTAAGAAATGGCTTACCCTTGGGTCTTATTTATAGCCCCCAAGGTAGTTATTTTAGGGTAAGTTGTTCCTTTGGAACAACTTAATTAAGGTGTACCATGATACATGGCACATTATAAGCTTAAGTTGTACCATATACATGGTACAACATAAGCTTAAGATATTCCCCCTTTATTAGCCATATGTCGCATGCACTTATGCATATATAATGCGACTTTCCCACTCATCCAGAGATCCTCTCCGCAAGGGAACAAATTCCCTTCGCACACGACTTCGTGTACGCGACGTTCGAGGTCCGTATTCCCTCGTACATCCCCCACAAGGGTGTATAAACATCTTCCATATCCAACACAACCCTCACCACCCAAACCAGAGCGGGGCACGTGCCGGGCTACGCGTGATCGACACCCCGAATACACACCCGGGGCAGGACTCGCTAGTCTTACCGCAAGCGCACGGTGTAGCGGCGAGCGGGTATCGAACACGAGGAGGGTAAATGACGGTGTCTTCTTCAATTCACCTGGCTATAAGAACAGTCGAGAAATATTCGCAATAAAGCGGTCACAGTCGTTCAATTGTATAAAGAAAATATCAAATTAATAAAAACGCCTAGGGATAGGAATCTCCACTACTAACCGTATCTCGTCATTGTGATTCGTAGGTTTCACAATTGCTAGGCTTGAAATTCAGGTGAACTAGTTGCAACTAAATGTAGAACCAAGCTCACGCTCTCACGCTATTGTCGGTCTATAGCAAACCTAGGGTAGGGTCCAATCTCTTGCAAACCCTAACCTAGGCAAGCTAGCGTGAAGAACAACATCATCGTCCAATCGTGTCTCGAGCCCACTCTCGTGCAAACTCGAGCTACGATCTAGGTTGGGATAGTTTCTACCCGTCAATCTCTTGCAAACGGGTATTGGTATAGAATTGCAATCGAAAACCCTAGTTTCGGTCCAATCTCTTGCAAACCGATTCCACAGAAACCCAATTGTAACCCAATTCGAATTTCTAGGGCTTCCTATCGAGTTGGGATCCAATCTCTTGCAAATCTCAATCGGTATGAATCCCTAGCTATTCGTATTAAATCAATCCCAAACTAACCCTAATCAATTCTAGCAAGAATTTCACCAATTCATCACAAATTAGAAATAGGGTTCGTAGGGTTCATCCCTACGCCCTAAGACGATAGAACTACTCACAATTCATACTGCAAATCATTAGAAATTCAATAATAAAAACAATATAATTCATTTCAATAGACAGTATATAAAAACAAATGAGATTTTTAATAGAAAGAGAGACAAACCAATGAAGTTCCAATAGCATCCAACAAAATAGCACTTTTATCTCTCTCCAAAGAACCAAATCTAATCTCCTAAAAAGTATTCTAAAAAGGCTGCAAAAAGTATGAGAAAAGCTCCCCAAACTAGGTTAAAAACTGGGGTTAAATACCCCCCAAAATCGCCCAAAAAATTGTGACAAAATTACCCCTGTGCAGCTTGAAAATCGCAATTTACGCTACAGGCAGCGCGGCTCACTCGGCCGAGTGACACATGTCACTCGGCCGAGTGACGGACCCTGACGGATTCCAGTAACTTCGGACTTTTAGGGGTCATCTCTTCGGGAGTCACTCGGCCGAGTGACTTACTTCACTCGGCCGATGTGATTTCTTCATTCGGCCGAGTCGGAACTCGGGAGCTGACTGACGGATTATAGTAACTTCGGGATTTTTGCTTGCCGTCGTCGAGATGCCACTCGGGCGAGTGGTGTCTCCGTGCACGGCCGAGTGGTCTGGCGATGCTCGGCCGAGTGCACGCTGATATTCAATCTGCTACGTGTCCGATCCGATCGGCCGAGCGGGCTGTCGATGGTCGGCCGAGTGACTCCTTCACTCGGTCGAGTGGCATGCTGAAAATGCCCAATCTTCGTATTTTTGCTTCCTCGTCGCTCCTACGTCGTTCTTTCTTCTTCCACTCCTATCCAATCGCAAAGTTCCCCTCAAAAGAGTCACGGGTGACACTCCGGAGTGGGTGCATCTCAGAATCACTCCAAATCGCTCCAAATCTCCTGAAATTCGATAAAAACAAGAAATCGTGAGAAGCATCGTAATATTGTCGAATAATCGTGAAAAACGCGATACGAGCGATCAAAATGGCATGCAAACATGCAGAAAAAAGGTGTAAAATATGGAGTGATCAAAATCCCCCAAGCTTACCTCTTACTCGTCCTCGAGGAAGATGAGTAAAAAGCGAACCCGGTGGATAAAGATAATAGAAACGATGGAAAAGTGGAAAATGAAAAATGAAAAACAAAATAGAAAACGAAGAAGGAAGCTGCTAGATCATTTTTCTCAGGACGTGGGTTTTGCTTACTCATATAGCACACATCGAATATAAAACACATGTCAAAGACTTTTATCTCGATATCATAGTATAATGGTGCATTTGAAATAGAAAACCCAAGAATATCAATATAGCATGAAAAGTGGAATAATTCTAGAATTAACATCGTCTGAAGCATCTAAAGCGGTATACAAAATCGTAGATCACACCCTTTTCAATTGAATGCTTTCTATAAGGAGTATAAGAGATAGCACACAATAGAGTAGTAAGAATAGAAAAGAGTGGTTTTCATGAAATGAATGCTAAGCGTAGATTTTTGGATTTCATGAAACTTTAGCAATCTCACCGAGTATAAAATATTACTTAGCCTAGGTTGTCATGCACCGTCAAGTAGTCGCTCTCTCACACATCATTGGATCCTCTCCCCCAAGCTTATCCATAAGCGTGGTGGTATAAACAAAACAATATTTACATTCCCCGTTTCTTTTGAAGCTCCAAAAGTAAAAGAAATAAAAATAAAAGCAAAAAGAGGGAAGAAAGAGAGAAAGGGTATGCGATGGGATCGTTTTCGAACTTCTTTTCTCTTTTCTTTTCTTTTTCTCTAATATTTTTCTTATTCTTTTTTTCTCTTTTTTTATCAAATAACATATATACACAAATGATCCCAAATCAAAAGAGAAGGATATACAAGTATTTTTTTCTTTTTGGTTTTGGGGAATTTGGAGCATGTGATATAATAACGGGGGGATGCCAAGAATAGAATTGCTAAGGGGAGATTCACCAATGAATTTAAAATAGAGAAATAATGTTCAAGATATGCGGAGAAAGAAATAAATGTATCTCTCGGTTCACTCTATAGGACGTGCATGACAACTTCAGCAGGGTAATTTAATCTACTCAGTTTAATCTCAAAAAGCAAACTAGTCCAGATATATCAATGATAGCAAACATTCAATCAACCTGAAGTAAAGCGTACAAATCATGCAATAAGAAGTGATATGAGAAAAGAAAGCAGTACTCCAGATATAAGCAATCAATGCGTGAATCTTGGTGTGTTTTCTACGATAACATACATATGAATTATCAGACATCAGCTAATAGTAGAATTTCATCCATTTTCATACGGAAAAAGAAGTGGGTTACTATTTCTAAATGCAAAGCAGAACATAGCATATGATATCAGAAACAAAAACTATGACATGACAAAATTAGCATGCATATAGAGAAAAGCTAACACCACGTCATCGTCATCACAGAAAAATCATCTCTAGCAAAAGATGAAAGAAATAATGATAAAGGAAAACAGAACTATTTACAATGCAGCACACAAAGAAAATAAGAAAAACGTGATGCATGGTAAATAAAATGAAAAAGTGATGAAAAATGGGTGCAAGAGCGGAAAAACGTGAAAAAAAACTAAAAATAAAGTGATAAAAGCAAAAAGTGTGAGAACTCACTCCCCCAAGCTAAAGTGCACAGTGTCCTCAATGTGCAAAGTGTGGCACACCGGGAGACGGGTAATGGGTGGGGTGGGTGAGGATGCATGTATGATAAAAGAAGGAAAAATAAACAGATAATATGATGCGGATGTGAATGATGCATGCAAAGATCAGAGTGATGCAGGTAATGGGTCACCAAATGTGATCTGAACAGGGACCAAAATAGTGAGGGGAGGAGGGGGCAAAAAATATATCGACAGGACCAGCAGAGAATGGGCAGCATAACGACAAAAAGGATCAATGGCATCAAGAGTGTGCCTAAGCTGGTGGTGCTGCACCATCTCCGTCATGTGGCGGAGGTGGAGGTGGGGGTGGTGGTCGAGGTGTCTGCTGGGTGGGTGGGTGTAGTGGAGGCAGTCGTGCCAGGATCTGATTCAGGCAAGCCTGAATATCGGGAAGCATGGCGACGCGGGACTGCACGGTACTGACCGTGGTAGAGAGAGCCCTAAAGTCACCTCTGAGTCCACTCACCGCACCCTCAAGAGCACGAATGCTCTGAAGTAGAGCGTCGGGGGGAGGTGGTGCAGAGGGACGCACATGTCTAGCCTGTGAAGGACATGGCTGTCTCTGGCAGGAAGCGTATAGGATGGGTCCAGCAGGGTAGCGTGGAAGGGGTGCTGTGCTCGGTAGTGGATGCCCAGCCTCAGTGTAACGCTGGGACGCAGGCTGGGACGGAGCAGCAGCAGCGGTGGTGGAAGATAAAATCGGCGACGAGGAAGCAAGAGAGGTCAGTGATACAGGTGCGGGGACAGACGTCACGACACTCTCGGAAAGGACGGCTGCAGTGGAGACAGAAGGGTCGACCACTGGGGAGGAAGTGTAAAACCAAAAGGTGGCACCCCAGTGGACAGTAAACTAGACAGGGTCTCCACAACGGCAGAGAAGGAAGACTCACCGCTCTCAAGGATAGTGGGTGGATGCTCGGGAAGAAGTGAGGAAATAGGCTCAACCGAGATAGGCACAACAGTGGTGGTGGTGGTGGACGTGGTGGACGTGGTGGACGACTTGGCAAGGGTACTCCCGACACTGACAGAAGTGGGGACAGAAGTGTCAGGAGGTGCAGTCAGTACATGCACGGGCTGAGGGATCACGGGGTCAGCAGGAGGTGCAGGGGGTGTAGGGGGTACCTACTCAGCACCCTTAGCCTCAAGTACGTAGGCAGCTGGGATAAGGAGAACCATCGCTGGGATCCAATCCTCGTGGGTCGGTCCAATATGTGTCCGAGTGGGGCTTAGGAGGATCATGTAATCGGCACTAAAGGGACCGTGCAACCACACCCAGTGCCGCTGGCCGTGGGGACGAAGCATCTTCATCCGGGCCATAACATCTATCGAAAGAGTAGTGGGGCCCGGGGCTCATCGAAGGTCGTCAGGTTGGTCCACGTCGGTCATCAGGGCTAGCAGAGTAATCAGACCACTGCAGCAAATAGGTGAGCGAGCACCCACCGAAATGATGATGCGGTCTAAAAACCAACTAGCGATATCAATCTCGACGGCGGGGACCAGGTCGTTGCTACCCCTATCCAGAGCTCTAGGGCGAGTCATCGCGTAGAGCATGTAGAGCTCAGGCGTAGACATCGTCCCAGGCTCGTACCTCGCTAGGAAGGTGGTCTCCATGAGGCGCTGGGCAATGCGGAGGTAGGGGTGCAGGATGGCTGAGGCCTTGGCCCTACTAGGGTCAAAGCCAAGTGGTGAACCCGTGATCCGTGTCCAGAACGTGGAAGTGTCGAACGTCGGTGGTGGGATGTGCGTGGGCGCGTAGGCACGGTTGGGAACAGGGACAGCTGGCCACTGGAAGAATGCACAAAGCATGTCGAGAGTGACCTCACACTCTCGATCCATCAGGCGGAATGTGCATCCCCCAGGGGTCCGGTCAATCGAGCTCAGGACCTCTAGTGTCGGACGGATATAGGTATCCGTCGACACAGCAAGAAAATCACGCCATCCCACGTTGTCGTACAACGTGAGTAGCCCCTCTAGTACCCATAGGCGATCAAGGTCTGCTAAATGTGTGAACCTAGAGGGCACTATCGAGCGCTGGGCGATACGCTCAAATCGGACGCATTATGCGTCGTTTCTGAACGTGATCCCCAGTGGCCCGACGGCGGGAGCGGGTGGAGGGACATGATCGGCTGGGATAGGCTGTGTGGGTGGTGGTGGCGGTGGTGGGCTAGGTGGAGGGGAGTCCTCCCTAGCGTGAGAGGGACCGGGTTCATCGGTCTGCCTCCGCATGGGGGCGGATCCCCGTGTGTGTGGCCTAGTACGGGGCGGCATGTGTGCCGCGAGTGCTCACCCAACAAAAATAGTATGCGGCGTGCTAAATAATTGAACGAATGTACCTGAACACGTCGCGAGAGCAAATCAGCCAATGATTGCGAAGAACACCGCCTCCGTGGAGCTAAAAGCGCGTCCAAGAGTCCAAGAGCTCCCCAAAGCTCCCCAAGATAGCCTACAAATCAAACAATGATATCAGCGGATAATATTCGAAATATATGGGGGAGATGGGTTATAATAGATAGATAAAAGAATTAATTTGATTTTTGGGCTCAACGGGTCTACGGATCGAGAGAAACAAGGAGAAAATGGGATTTCAGGGCAAACCGAGGCTAAACGAGGCAATGGAGGCCGGCGCCGGTGAGATGGAGCGGCGGCCCAACGTCGGCATGGGAGAGGAGCTCGGTTGACGGCGATCGCCGGAGGGATTGGTTCGATTCGGGCGAGGGAAGTCGAAACAGCGGGCGAGGGAGGGAAACAGCGTAGTGGCTCGGGCGAAAATGGGGAAATTGGGTTTTTAGAAAATCGTGCCCGCCTCTCCGCTTATATATAAATTGTTACGACTCGGCCGAGTGACAATGTCACTCGGCCGAGTGCGTAAACGAAAAAATTTCGAAAAAAATCTCGTTCCCACTTACGACTCGGCCGAGTGGCATTTGTTCACTCGGCTGAAGGGAGAAAACTCCGATCGGCCGAGTGGCAGTGCCACTCGGCAATTTTTGCCCTAGGAGGGTATCCGTTTCACTCGGCCGAGTGACTAAACATACTCAGCCGAGTTGCAGCTAATACTGAAATGCACAAAAAAGACATAGAGTTGGTTCCACAGACTTCCCTGGTTGGTGCCCCACTCGGCCGAGTGGGGTCCTTAGCTCGACCGAGTGGCATATGATACTCGGCTGAGTGGCGTGTTGTTTTCTGCTTCGGGGCTCCGTTTTCGCTCTACTCTCTGTTCTTCTTCCTCCAGTTGGTTTCTTCCTCCTCCTAAGCCTCGAGCGCATTCTTGGAGCACTCTTCTTTGCCTCGGTCATCCTCCATATGATAGTGTCACGACCCGCTTCCCTAAAATGGAGGCGAGACGTGAAAAGGCCCGCACGAGAGGGGAGCTGTGAAGCCCCAAACCCGATAAGCGTCCACAATACATAAATAAGCAGGTCCCTGTAACCACAATGGAATAACAATAATAATACAAGCAGAGACTGAAATAAAATCTCACATCTCAAATATTGTCCAACACCAACATAAGTCCAACATCCAGAAAAGCCACCAGGCTAAAAGAAAAGAGTCTAAAGGCCCAGAACAAGGCCAACAAAAAGCAACAACAACAAGTATGGGTGCTACGCACCGATAACAAAACGACTGTCAAAAAAGTAAAACACAACGAAGACACTAGGACTGGTCCCCAGTGTCCACGTACTCCCCGTCAAACACAAGCTCGGGCTCGGCGTCAGCAAACACCTCGTCCTCAACAAGGTACTCGGGCTCAGGATCTAACATGTGTCACCCAAAAGAGTAAAGGGGCACATGTCAGCAAGTCTAAAAAGACTTGGGCAAGGAAACTGAAAGTGAGGCATCTAGCAACCTAGCAGTTTAGTATGCATGACATGGCAGTTATAACATGAGTGCACAATTAAAACATGGCAAGACAATTTGTACAAGGGAACAATTTATCGGGACAAGACAAGAGTAGCCAAGCTACTATCAATTCAATCAATTCACATTTTGTAGGTGTTTAAGCCCTTCACTGAATGGCATAGCATTTCAGACCGATCGGCACTAAACACTACCCAATACCCACACGATATGGAGCCTGGGGTCCCCGCACATTGAGCTCAGCTAGTGAGCCTGAGGTTGCCCCGCACATTGAGCTCGCATTCTTAGTTCACAATTCAATACATTTCGAGCATTGGGGTTTCCAACTCATTATGCTCGCTTCTGGTCACGAGCCAGGAACACAAGTGTCGTAGCAAAGCTACGCAATCACAGCAACACCTAAAGAATGCGAGGTCATGACAATTTATTTGCGTACCGTTAATTAAATTAAACGTGACAGGCGAAATGCAATGACATGAACATATTCGCGTACCGTTAATTGAAAGTAACATGACATGGAAATTGTGCAACATGCTAAATGCCGGAACTAGCTTCGTTGTCAAGCTAGTTCCCCAATTTGCGCCTAGGCGAGTATCATTTCGTCGCCTAGCCTCTTTTACGCCTACAACATGCAAATGGCCTAAAACATGGCCTAAACCCTAAGTGGCAAGTTTCACTTGCCTAGCACCGGGGATGACGACCACTTCGTCACACGGATGCTATCTACGGGGGAAATCGCTGTTTTGGGGGAAACAAACACCAAACACATGAAATTAATTAGGGTTTTCATAAAATTATAAATAGGCTATGAAAACAACGGTAGATCGATTTCTTACCGAGAGGAGGCGGAAGAAACACTCCGGAGGACCCTAGGATCAGATCTGGAAGAGATTGGAGAAGTTTGGGGAAACTAGGGTTTTGGGGGATTTGGGGATTTTGATGGGTTTTGGTGAGATTTTGGGGAAGATGAGGGGTAGATGGAGTGAATGGATGGTTTGGATGATGATTCTAGGGCTTGGAATGGAGAAATGGAGCTTGGAGGAAGATGGGGGCTGAAGGGGGAAGTTTTTAGGGTTTTGGGTCGTGTTGGAGAAGAAGAAGTCGTTTGGGTTGGGTATAAATAGGTTGGGCTGGCGGCTGCCCAGAAATTAGGGTTTTAACACTAGTTAGTCGGTCAAAGAGCAACCACTGACCGACTAGTTTGGCAACTAGTCGGTCGGTCGACCAACACAGACCGACTAAGTGCAAACAGTAACTCCTGAACGAAAATAGGATTCTAGAGTTAGTCGGTCCATGAACAAGTATTGACCGACTAGTTTGGCATCTAGTCGGTCGATGAACGTTCTTAGATCGACTAAGAGTAAACAGTAACTGATACAAAAATAATATGATGAGTTAGTCGGTTCAAGAAGCATTGCTGACCGACTAGTTTGCAACCGAGTCGGTCAACCAACGTTCTTAGACCGACTAACGATAAACAGTAACTCCTGAGAAATTTAGAAAGCTAACTAGTCGGTCCAAGAAGGATTGCCGACCGACTGGATCGTCATCTAGTCGGTCGGTGGCCCTTCTTACACCGGCTAATGAGCACCAAAAGTACCGATACGGAGCGCGGGGCCCCGGGATCAATTCCTAAGACTCCTAGGCTTGATCTAACAGTAAGATACGACCGTTATGAAGTCCGTCACGAGTGACTTACTTCAAAATCGACAATCCTAAGGAAGAAGCGAGAAAATACGACGAATCGATCGAAAATGAAATCTACGGAGGCGAAAACCACACAAGAGGAGAAAATCCACCAAAACAAATATTATATTATATTAAATCCAGATTCATGAAAAGCAGTCGTTACATCCTCCCCAACTTAATAAAAATTCCGTCCTCGGAATTTCCAAATACTCACGAGTCCGGAAACAAAAGTGGGAAACGCTCTCGCATCTCATCCTCATTCTCCCAAGTAGACTCTCCAGGTGAACCGTGTCGCCACATCACCCTCACAAGATTGACAATCTTGTTCCGAAGCGATTTCTGACGCCTGTCCAGAATCTGCACTGGATGCTGGTCATACGTCATATCGGGGCGAACGGTAATCTCCGAAAAATCCACCGCATGAGACGGATCGCTAATGTATCGACGAAGCTGCGACACATGGAAAACATCGTGGACTCCTTCCAAAGACGGCGGCAAGGCCAAGCGATAAGCTACCTCGCCAACCCTCTCCAAAACGTCAAACGGTCCAATGTATCGCGGGCTCAACTTCCCACGCTTCCCGAAACGAATCACACCACGATTCGGGGAAATCTTCAAGAACACATGGTCGCCCGGCTGAAACTCCAAAGGACGACGTTTAGCATCCGCCCAATGCTTAAAACGGTCCTGAGCAATTCTCAACCTCTACCGAATATTCCTGACGATATCCACGGCCTCCACGATCATCTCAGGTCCCAACAACTCCCGATCACCAACGTCATCCCAACTCAATGGCGATCGACATTTCCTCCCATAAAGAGCGGCGAAAGGCGCCATGCCGATACTCGCCTGGAAGATGTTGTTGTAAGAGAACTCTACCAGATGTAGGTGGTCCTCCCACGAACCCTTGAAATCCAACATGCACGCCCTCAGCATGTCTTCCAAAATCTGAATCGTCCTCTCAGACTGGCCATCCGTCTGCGGATGGTACGCCGTGCTGAAACTCAGACGCGTACCCAAACTCTTCTGCAAACTCTGCCAGAACTGAGATGTGAACCTCGTGTCTCTGTCAGACACGATACTCACGGGGACTCCATGAAGTCGCACCACCTCCTGCACGATTCACGTTACATCACTACCCAAACTAGGAAAAGGACATAAAACGGAGAGTAAAAGAATTTTACCTCCATATATCTCCTCGCTAGCGCCTCAGTGGACTGTCCCACTCGGAACGGAATAAAGTGCGCAGATTTGGTCAATCGATTTACGATCACCCAAATCGCGTCATTCTGCTTCGGACTCCGAGGTAGTCCAGTCACGAAATCCATAGTGATGTGTTGCCATTTTCACTCCGGAATCGGAAGCGGTTGTAGCAACCCGGCCGCACGCTGATGCTCCGCCTTCACTTGCTGGCAAACCAAGCACTTGGCTACACTCCGAGCCACGCTCCTCTTCATGCCATGCCACCAATAATTCAGACGAAGATCCTGGTACATCTTGGTGCCACCAGGATGCACAAAATACGGCGAACTGTGTGCCTCCACCATCAGCTCCTCTCTGATATCCCCAGCTGGCACACACAACCTGGCTCCGAACCTCAGCGAGCCATCCTCATGAATCAAAAAGTCAGTCTGCAGACCGGCTTCCACCTGCTCCCGAATCTTCACCAGCTTCGGATCCTCGGCCTGGCCAGCCTTAATCCGATCCACGATCGTCGACTATACCTGCATGTACATCAACGACGAAGCCTCTCCAGGAAGAACAATCTCCACCACAGACTCGCAAAAATCCTGCTGCAATCTCCACTGCGAGGTCAAAATCATCACCGCTGGAAGCCTACTCAAAGCATCCGGAACCACATTCACCTTGCCAGGGTGAAACTGCAAATCAATATCATAATCCGCCATAAGCTCCAACCATCGACGCTGTCGCATGTTAAGCTCCTTCTGAGTGAAAATATACTTCAAGCTTTTGTGATCGGTGAAAATCTTCACTTTCTCACTCAGCAAGAAGTGCCTCCAAATCTTAAGAGCAAACACAACGGCAGCCAACTCCAAATCATGCGTCGGATAATTCTTCTCATGAACCTTAAGCTGACGAGACGCATACGCCACAACATGCCCATGCTGATGCAACACACAACCGAGACCCTTGCCAGAAGCATCACAAAAGATCTCAAATCCACCGCTGCGATCAGGCACAACAAGAATAGGGGCAGTCGTCAACCTCTCCTTCAGAACACCAAAAGCACCCTCACAATCACCCGACCAAACAAAAGCAACATCCTTCCGCGTCAACCTGGTCATCGGCTCAGCAATACGAGAAAAGTCCTTAATGAATCGCCGATAATAACCAGCAAGTCCAAGAAAACTCCGAATCTCAGACGCAGACGACGGAACAGGCCACTCCCTGATGGCCCGAATCTTCTCGGGATCCACTGAAATACCATCTCCAGTCACCACATGCCCGAGAAAAGCAACTCGATCCAGCCAAAACTCGCACTTCGAAAACTTAGCATACAAACGATGCTTCCTCAAAATCTCCAACACCGTCCTTAAGTGCGAGGCATGCTCTTCCTCCGACTTCGAATAGATCAGAATGTCGTCAATAAAGATAACGACAAACTTATCCAAAAAGTCGTAGAAAATCAGGTTCATCAGATTCATGAAAACTGCGGGCGCGTTAGTTACGCCAAAAGGCATAACCACGAACTCATAGTGTCCATACTTCGTCCTGAACGCTGTCTTCGGAACATCTCCCTTCTTAACCTTCAACTGATGGTAACCACTCCTCAAATCCAATTTAGAAAACACCCTCGAACCTCCAAGCTGATCAAAAATATCATCGATGCGAGGCAACGGGTATTTATTCTTAATGGTCACCGCATTCAACTCCCGATAATCCACGCACATGCGACGCGAACCATCCTTCTTCTTAACCAACAACACCGGTGCTCCCCACGGAGACACGCTGGGATTAATATAACCCTTCTGCAAAAGCTCATCCAACTGCTTCCGCAACTCTTCCAACTCTGCAGGTGCCATACGATACGGCGCCTTCGAAATCGGCCGCGCACCTGGAACAAGATCGATAGAAAATTCCAAAGCTCGATCAGGCGGCAAACCAGACATCTCCTCGGGGAAGACGTCGCCAAAATCTCGCACCACAGCTGGCCACTCCAACTCCACCTGCATAGCCACAGCCTCCACCGGCCTGGCCCGAAATCTGACAGGACCAAGCGAACTGCTACCACGACTGAACTCGAACACTGGATGTCCGGGAATCTCGAACACCACCTTCTTCTTCCTGCAGTCAATCGTAGCATAGAAGCTCGCAAGCCAGTCCATCCCAAGAACTGCATCATAGTTGATGATGTCGTGGACAATGAAATCAGCGAAAAGCTCATGTCCACAGACCACCAACGAGCAAGAATTGCAACCACGATGCACCGAGACCACACCATTCCCTGTAACGATATTCCAACTCTTGGGGAGAGGGGACGTCGACAAGGAATGCCTCTCCACGAAGCTCCGAGAAATAATGCACATCGATGCACCAGAGTCAAAGAGGACTCGTGCAAGAAATGTGCAAACCAAAATCACACCTAATCAAGCAATTAACAATCAAACCCTAATCTAGCAAACAACCATGTTCAAGCAAACAACAAAACCCTACAATCAAAACCAGCTAGGAAAGTAACAGCTAGATTGAGGATTACCTGCGATAACCTCATCCACAGCCACGCTCTCCGCAGCGGTCATCAGAAAAGCCTGCCTCCTCGGCGGAACAGCCTGCCGAAAAGCCTGTCCCTGTGGAACAAGTGCTGCTCCACGTCCAGCAGGAACAGACGCTCGCTGCTGCAACGGCTGAGCTGCAACAGGAGCCCTCCGCAGCTGACCCGCATGCCGACAATCCTTCGCGACATGGGAAGCATCACCACAAACTAGACACTGGCCCAAAAACTTCTGACATTGATCCTTGACGTGGCCAGGCTTACCGCAGAAATGGCAAAGCTTCAGAATAGGCCCTCCTGGCCTCTTAAACTGAGCAGACTGGTTAGGCCTGAATCCAGGTCTAACCACAGCCCTCGCCTGTTCCACAGGCCTCTTCCCAGCACCAACGACAGACCCCCTCCTCTGGTTCACGAGCAGCTCCTGCCTCTTGGCAGCGACCAGAACCTTCTGATAAGACTCCCGGTCAGAGGAGGTCACAAAACTCTGGAGCTCCGAAGCAAGCCCCTGCAGGAACCTCTGAGCCTTCTCCTCAGCGTCCTGCACCATCTTTGGTGCAAACCGACTCAGCCTCATGAACTCTTGGTGATACATGTCCACCGACGAGTTCCCCTGCTTCAAATCGATAAAACGCTGCAGCATCTCCTCCTTGGCAGCCTTCGGGAAGAACTCACCCTCAAATCTGGTCTTGAAGGTAGCCCAAGCTATCGGCTCCACCAACAACTTCTCTTCCGCATCCCACCAATTCCTGGCGTTATCCTTCAGCTGCCTCTTCGCCAAATCAACCCATCCAGCCGGGGTGATCTTGGCCATCTTCAGATTGTCCTCGATGTTCTGAATCCATTCATCGGCAGCCAGAGGACCCTCAGAACCATCAAAATATGCGGGACCCAGCTCCCGAAATTGCTTCGCTCCTGGCTCAGAGCGAGGGGCATCCGGAAGAGCCCGGGCAGCTCGAGCAAGTGGAGCATTCTGGACTTGCAGAAGCACGCCCTGCTGCACTTGCATCATCTGGAGCATCATCCGCATCATCTCACTGCTGGTGGGTTCCCGCTCAGGCTCCTCATCATGAGGGAGCGCACCACTATCCCCACCATGGGTGAAACGCCTTCCTGCCATCTAATGACACAGAGAACGAATCAGATTAGACTCATAGCTTATGACTCGGACGTCGAACTTAGTTCATCGGACATTCTAATATTATTATCGCTATTCCAAAGATCGCAGCTATAGAACGGCCTGCAAGGGCCACCACTAAAACCTGTCATGACCCGCTTCCCTAAAATGGAGGCGAGACGTGAAAAGGCCCGCACGAGAGGGGAGCTGTGAAGCCCCAAACCCGATAAGCGTCCACAATACATAAATAAGCAGGTCCCTGTAACCACAACGGAATAACAATAATAATACAAGCAGAGACTGAAATAAAATCTCACATCTCAAATATTGTCCAACACCAACATAAGTCCAACATCCAGAAAAGCCACCAGGCTAAAAGAAAAGAGTCTAAAGGCCCAGAACAAGGCCAACAAAAAGCAACAACAACAAGTATGGGTGCTACGCACCGATAACAAAACGACTGTCAAAAAAGTAAAACACAACGAAGACACTAGGACTGGTCCCCAGTGTCCACGTACTCCCCGTCAAACACAAGCTCGGGCTCGGCGTCAGCAAACACCTCGTCCTCAACAAGGTACTCGGGCTCAGGATCTAACATGTGTCACCCAAAAGAGTAAAGGGGCACATGTCAGCAAGTCTAAAAAGACTTGGGCAAGGAAACTGAAAGTGAGGCATCTAGCAACCTAGCAGTTTAGTATGCATGACATGGCAGTTATAACATGAGTGCACAATTAAAACATGGCAAGACAATTTGTACAAGGGAACAATTTATCGGGACAAGACAAGAGTAGCCAAGCTACTATCAATTCAATCAATTCACATTTTGTAGGTGTTTAAGCCCTTCGCTGAATGGCATAGCATTTCAGACCGATCGGCACTAAACACTACCCAATACCCACACGATATGGAGCCTGGGGTCCCCGCACATTGAGCTCAGCTAGTGAGCCTGAGGTTGCCCCGCACATTGAGCTCGCATTCTTAGTTCACAATTCAATACATTTCGAGCATTGGGGTTTCCAACTCATTATGCTCGCTTCTGGTCACGAGCCAGGAACACAAGTGTCGTAGCAAAGCTACGCAATCACAGCAACACCTAAAGAATGCGAGGTCATGACAATTTATTTGCGTACCGTTAATTAAATTAAACGTGACAGGCGAAATGCAATGACATGAACATATTCGCGTACCGTTAATTGAAAGTAACATGACATGGAAATTGTGCAACATGCTAAATGCCGGAACTAGCTTCGTTGTCAAGCTAGTTCCCCAATTTGCGCCTAGGCGAGTATCATTTCGTCGCCTAGCCTCTTTTACGCCTACAACATGCAAATGGCCTAAAACATGGCCTAAACCCTAAGTGGCAAGTTTCACTTGCCTAGCACCGGGGATGACGACCACTTCGTCACACGGATGCTATCTACGGGGGAAATCGCTGTTTTGGGGGAAACAAACACCAAACACATGAAATTAATTAGGGTTTTCATAAAATTATAAATAGGCTATGAAAACAACGGTAGATCGATTTCTTACCGAGAGGAGGCGGAAGAAACACTCCGGAGGACCCTAGGATCAGATCTGGAAGAGATTGGAGAAGTTTGGGGAAACTAGGGTTTTGGGGGATTTGGGGATTTTGATGGGTTTTGGTGAGATTTTGGGGAAGATGAGGGGTAGATGGAGTGAATGGATGGTTTGGATGATGATTCTAGGGCTTGGAATGGAGAAATGGAGCTTGGAGGAAGATGGGGGCTGAAGGGGGAAGTTTTTAGGGTTTTGGGTCGTGTTGGAGAAGAAGAAGTCGTTTGGGTTGGGTATAAATAGGTTGAGCTGGCGGCTGCCCAGAAATTAGGGTTTTAACACTGGTTAGTCGGTCAAAGAGCAACCACTAACCGACTAGTTTGGCAACTAGTCGGTCGGTCGACCAACGCAGACCGACTAAGTGCAAACAGTAACTCCTGAACGAAAATAGGATTCTAGAGTTAGTCGGTCCATGAACAAGTACTGACCGACTAGTTTGGCATCTAGTCGGTCGATGAACGTTCTTAGACCGACTAAGAGTAAACAGTAACTGATACACAAATAATATGATGAGTTAGTCGGTTCAAGAAGCATTGCTGACCGACTAGTTTGCAACCTAGTCGGTCAACCAACGTTCTTAGACCGACTAACGATAAACAGTAACTCCTGAGAAATTTAGAAAGCTAACTAGTTGGTCCAAGAAGGATTGCCGACCGACTGGATCGTCATCTAGTCGGTCGGTGGCCCTTCTTACACCGGCTAATGAGCACCAAAAGTACCGATACGGAGTGCGGGGCCCCGGGATCGATTCCTAAGACTCCTAGGCTTGATCTAACAGTAAGATACGACCGTTATGAAGTCCGTCACGAGTGACTTACTTCGAAATCGACAATCCTAAGGAAGAAGCGAGAAAATACGACGAATCGATCGAAAATGAAATCTACGGAGGCGAGAACCACACAAGAGGAGAAAATCCACCAAAATTAATATTATATTATATTAAATCCAGATTCATGAAAAGCAGTCGTTACAGATAGATCTCCTTTTCTCCTCTCATGTCATAGAAATTAAGACCCGTTGTCACGATTTTTATGGGCAATTGTCTCAAAACACTAATAAAGGTCTAAAACAAAAATGAAGACCAAAATAGAAAGAATGCAAAAACCATCAGGTTGCCTCCCGACAAGCGCTCGTTTAAGGTCTTGAGCTCGACCCCTTTGGATTTTCAATCTAGCGCGGGATGTTGGGTGCATATGAAATGCACCCATCGAATTTGCCAGGAAGACCGCTCGGATTTGGATCGTGGTGGTGTGTGGCCTTCCTCAGCGCCCCTTCATCATGGGCAATGTTGGGGGATGGCTCCCCCAAGCTTGAGCTTGTTCCAGTCTTTGACTTCGCCGGTGACACCGATCTTCGAATCGGTGGAGCTTTCTTTGGACTCTTCAATGTCGAGATCTTGCAAAGCTCCCGTATTCTCGCGACATCAGCGTCGCCATCATCATTCGCCATGGAGCTATTGGGAGAGTCCTCCAATGTCTCTTCTTCGCTCAAATCTTGGCTTTCTTCAAAGCCGTCATCATGGAGTGCACCGATGGAGTAGGGGATAGCCTCTTCTATAACCTCGTCAAGGAGGTCTGAAAGGTCATCCGACCGTCCATTGAGTAGATATATTCTATTTACTTCACCCGTAGGGACTCCTTCAGAATAATGCTTGAGCCGTTGTCCATTCACCTTGAACGTGGCTCCGTCTTTCCCTTCCTATTCAAAAGCTCCTCCCGGTTGTCTGTGCTTGATGGTGAAAGGTTCGGACCACCGTGACCTCAACTTCCCGGGGAATAGTCGGAGTCGGGAATTATATAGCAAGACTTTGTCTCTGACCTTGAAGTCCGTGACAGTTATGCGTGCGTCGTGGAGAACCTTGGTCCTTCCTTTGTAAATTCTTGAGCTCTCGTAGGCATCTCTTCTAATTTCGTCAAGCTCATTGATATCTAAGAGCCGCCTCACCACCGCACTCTTATAGTCATAATTGAGGGTCTTGATGGCCCAATACGCGCGATGCTCCAACTCTACCGGCAAGTGACAAGCTTTCCCATAAACAAGTCGGAACGGCATGGTGCCAATGGGAGTGCGAAAGGCCGTGCGATATGCCCATAGAGCATCGTTTAACTTCATGGACCAATCCCTTCTAGATCGATCTACAGTCTTTTCAAGAATCTGCTTGATCTCTCTATTCGAAACCTTCACTTGCCCGCTCGTCTGAGGGTGGTAGGCCATGCCAATTCTATGGTTTACCCCGTACTTTTTCAACATGGCTTCAAATTTGTTCTCTATAAAGTGGCTTCCCCCGTCGCTTATCAAAGTACGAGGCACCCCAAAGCGTGGGAAAATATTCTGCTTGAAAAACTTGGAAACGACTCTCGCATCGTTGGTAGGGGTGGCGATGGCTTCTACCCATTTGGAGACGTAGTCCACGGACAATAAGATATACTTGTTACCCTTGCTTGACGGAAATGGTCCCATGAAGTCCACTCCCCAACAATCAAAGAGCTCAATTTCTAGAATGGGCCTCATTGGCATCTCATTTCGTTTGGAAATATTCCCGGTCCGTTGGCATCTATCGCACCCCTTGACGAAGTCGTGCGTGTCTCTAAACATGGTTGGCCAAAAGAATCCACTCTGCAATATCTTAGCTGTAGTCTTGGAAGCGGTGTGATGTCCCCCGCATGGCATACCATGGCAATGTAAGATGATGGAGGTGGCCTCCTCCTTAGAAATACATCTCCGAATAACCCCATCCTTGCATATCTTAAAGAGATACGGATCCACCCAGAAATAGCTACGGGCTTCATGCACAAATCTCCTCTTTTGCTGTGTGGGCATCCCGCATGGTTTAATCACACAAGCCAAGTAATTGACAAAGTCCGCATACCAAGGAACTTCCCCTGGCCTTATGGCGTATAGCCTCTCATCAACAAAGGTGTCATCGATGGGCAAGCTCCCGTCCTCCTTGTCACGAATAAGCCTAGACAAATGATCCACCACAACGTTGTCCGCACCCTTCTTATCTCTGATTTCCAAATCAAACTCTTGCAATAGAAGTATCCACCTAATCAACCTAGGTTTGGCCTCTTTCTTGTTTAGAAGATACTTCAATACCGCATGGTCGGTGTGGACAATTACCTTGGATCCAAGGAGATAGGAGCGGAACTTTTCAATGGAATAAACGACCGCTAGAAGCTCTTTCTCAGTAGTTTAATAATTTTTCTGCGCGTCGTCCAACGTTTTGCTTGCATAGAATATTGCATGTAGCTTCCTGTCTTTCCTTTGTCCTAACACCGCTCCAATGGCTTGGTCACTTGCATCACACATGAGCTCAAAGGGAAGGCTCCAATCCGGTGGTTGTATGATGGGTGCAGAAATTAGTTCTTCCTTCAATGTATTGAACGCCCGCAAGCATTCTCCTGAAAAAACAAATGGAGCATCTTTAGCAAGCAAGGAGGTAAGGGGTCGGGCAATCAAGGCGAAATCCTTGATAAATCGGCGGTAAAACCCCGCATGACCAAGAAAGCCCCTAATGCCCTTAACATTAATAGGAGGAGGGAGTTTCTCGATTACCTCAATCTTCGCCTTATCAACCTCAATCCCTTAACATTAATAGGAGACAAGGTGCCCGAGCACTATCCCTTCGGTGACCATGAAGTGACATTTCTCTCAATTAAGAGTAAGATTATTTTGTTGACATCTTTTAAGAACTTTGGTAAGATTAGCCAAACAAGAATCAAACTCACTTCCATAAACTGAGAAATCATCCACGAAAACTTCCATAATATTTTCAATATAGTCGGAAAAGATGGAGGTCATGCACCTCTGAAAGTTGGCGGGTGCATTACAAAGACCAAAGGGCATTCTATGGTAGGCGTAAGTGCCATAGGGACAAGTAAAAGTAGTCGTTTCTTGGTCATCTTCATGCAAAGGGATTTGGAAAACCCCCGAATACCCATCCAAGTAGCAAAAGTATTTATGTTTAGCAAGCCGTTCAAGCATTTGATCTATGAAGGGTAGTGGGTAATGGTCTTTTCGGGTGGCTTTATTTAGTTTTCTGTAATCAATACACATCCGCCATCCCGTGACAGTGAGTGTAGAGATGGGTTCTCCTTTTTCATTTTTTATAACAGTCATCCCCCCTTTTTGGGGACAACGTGAACGGGGCTAACCCATCTATTGTCTGAGATTGGGTAAATAATGCCGGCCTCAAGCAATTTAAGGATTTCCTTTTTGACTACCTCCTTCATATTCGGGTTCAACCGCCTTTGAGGCTCAATGGAAGTGGCTTCAGTGTTTTCCAAGTGGATCCTATGCGTGCATAGCCCAGGGCTTATTCCCTTAAGATCCGAGATAGTGTAGCCAAGGACATCCTTGTGGTCCCTAAGGACTTCTAATAGTTTTTCAAGTTGATCATGGCCGAGGTGGGCATTAACAATCACCGGAAAGGTCAATTTACTACCCAAGAAAGCATACCTTAGATTCGGCGGTAATTGTTTAAGCTCTACCTCAAGAGGTGCCGTACCCTCTGCTTCATCAGCTCGTGTGAGTTTGGCTTCTCCTTCAACTTCTGAGTTTAGCTCATGTTCGAGTGGTGCACTCTCGAGTGGAGGCTCAGATTCGCTTCTTGGTGAGGACGGTGCATCTGAATAGACACTGCACAATTCCGCGTGGGCATCGATAGGACCTCTACTTTGCTCCGGTTCATTCCTGAGACCAAGAGATATGTCAGTTAATCCATAAATGCAGGAGTGGGGGTCATAGAGTGCACTTCCCTGAATATCGGTATGTCTAGTGGGTTCCTCGGGGATGTAGCACTTCTCGATGCATGTTCTGCTGTCTTCGAAATATAGCTTGTCGTCTCTCACATCAACTCTGATGTCACCCCCAATTGTCCCATCCGGGAAGATTTGATCCATCACGAAGCATGCAAATAATTGTTCGACGGGGTCCTCGATGTTAATAGCAAAAGCTCCAGTGGCGTGGACCTCGTCAAAAAGTTCCTTAAGGAGCTCCGCAAAGGATTCATCATCTCCCTGGCCAGACTCAGTCATTGGCATTGCATCCCCCATGTTACCTGTTAAGATCTTGTGAAAAATTTCGGGAGAGCGTGCAAAATTGGGCCGTAAACATAGTTAGAAAAGAATGAAGAAATAAATAAAGAAATTGAAAAATAACCGGGTGATCGAAATCGAACACCGTCAAAAACATCTCCCCGGCAAAGGTGCCAAAAACTTGATCGACGCCCCGAATACACACCCGGGGTGGGACTCGCTAGTCTTACCGCAAGCGCACGGTGTAGCGGTGAGCGTGTATCGAACACGAGGAGGGCAAATGACGGTGTCTTCTTCAATTCACCTGGCTATAAGAACAGTCGAGAAATATTCGCAATAAAGCGGTCATAGTCGTTCAATTGTATAAAGAAAATATCAAATTAATAAAAACGCCTAGGGATAGGGAATCCCCGCTACTAACCGTATCTCATCATTGTGATTCATAGGTTTCACAATTGCTAGGCTTGAAATTCAGGTGAACTAGTTGCAACTAAATGTAGAACCAAGCTCACGCTCTCGTGCTATTGCCGATCTATAGCAAACCTAGGGTATGGTCCAATCTCTTGCAAACCCTAACCTAGGCAAGCTAGCATGAAGAACAACATCATCGTCCAATCGTGTCTCGAGCCCACTCTCATGCAAACTCTAGCTACGATCTAGGTTGGGATAGTTCCTACCCGTCCAATCTCTTGCAAACGGGTATTGGTATAGAATTGCAATCGAAAACCCTAATTTCGGTCCAATCTCTTGCAAACCGATTCCAGAGAAACCCAATTGTAACCCAATTCGAATTTCTAGGGCTTCCTATCGAGTTGGGATTCAATCTCTTGCAAATCCCAATCGGTATGAATCCCTAGCTATTCGTATTAAATCAATCACAAACTAACCCTAATCAATTCTAGCAAGAATTTCACCAATTCATCACAAATTAGAAATAGGGTTCGTAGGGTTCATCCCTACGCCCTATGATGATAGAATTAGTCACAATTCATAATGCAAATCATTAGAAATTCAATAATAAAAACAATAGAATTCATTGCAATAGACAATATATCAATAAAATGAGATTTTTAATAGAAAGAGAGACAAACCAATGAAGTTCCAATAGCATCCAACAAAATAGCACTTTTATCTCTCTCCAAAGAACCAAATCTAATTTCCTAAAAAGTATTCTAAAAAGGCTGCAAAAAGTATGAGAAAAGCTCCCCAAACTAGGTTAAAAACTGGGGTTAAATACCCCCCAAAATCGCTCAAAAAACTGTGACAAAATTGCCCCTGTGCAGCTTGAAAATCGCAATTTACGCTACAGGCAGCGCGGCTCAATCGGCCGAGTGACAAATGTCACTCGTCCGAGTGACGGACCCTGACGGATTCCAGTAACTTCGGACTTTTGGGTGTCGTCTCCTCGGGAGTCACTCGGCTGAGTGACTTACTTCACTCGGCCGATGTGATTTCTTCATTCGGCCGAGTCGGAACTCGGGAGCTGACTGACGGATTACAGTAACTTCGGGATTTTTGCTTGCCGTCGTTGAGATGCCACTCGGGCGAGTGGTGTCTCCGTGCTCGGCCGAGTGGTCTGGCGATGCTCGGCCGAGTGCACGCTGATATTCAATCTGCTGCGTGTCTGATCCGGTCGATCGAGCGGGCTGTCGATGGTCGGCCGAGTGACTCCTTCACTCGGCCGAGTGGCATGCTGAAAATGCCCAATCTTCGTATTTTTGCTTCCTCGTCGCTCCTACGACGTTCTTTCTTCTTCCACTCCTCTCCAATCGCAAAGTTCCCCTTAAAAGAGTCACGGGTGACACTCCGAAGTGGATGCATCTTAGAATCACTCCAAATCGCTCCAAATCTCCTGAAATTCGACAAAAACAAGAAATCGTGAAAAGCATTGCAATATTGTCGAATAATCGTGAAAAACGTGATACGAGCGATAAAAATGGCATGCAAACATGCAGAAAAAAGGTGTAAAATATGGAGTGATCAACGCACCCGCTCCTCCTCATGAACTCTGGGGCAGGGCCAACCCTTGCCACCCAAACCAGAGCATGGCACGAGACGGGCTACCCGCTTGCTCCCCCCACAAGAACTCTGGGGCAGGGCCGAACCTCGCCACCCAAACCAGAGCAGGGCACGGGCTGGGCTACGTGCCCGCTCCACCCTCAAGAACTCTGGGGCAGGGCCGACCCTCGCCACCCAAACCAAAGCAGGGCACGGGCCGGGCTACACGCCCTTCCCCCCCTCAAGAACTCTGGGGCAGGGCCGACCCTTGCCACCCAAACCAGAACAGGGCACGGGCCGGGCTACGCACCCGCTCCCCCCTCAAGAACTATGGGGCAGGGCCAACCCTCGCCACCCAAACCAAAGCAGAAAACGGGCTGGGCTACGCGCCCGCTCCCCCCTCAAGAACTCTGGGGCAGGGCCAACCCTCGCCACCCAAACCAGAGCAGGGCACAGGCTGGGCTACGTGCCCGCTCACCCCTCAAGAACTCTGGGGCAGGGCCAACCCTCACCACCCAAACCAAAGCAGGGCAGGGGCCGGGCTACGCGCCCACTCCCCCCTCAAGAACTTTGTGGTAGGGCCAACCCTCGCCATCCAAACCAGAGTAGGGCACGGGCCGGGCTACGCACCCCCTCTTCCCCTCAAGAACTCTGGGGCAGGGCCAACCCTCGCCACCCAAACCATAGCAGATCACGGGCTGGGCTACGTGCCCGCTCCCCCCTCAAGAACTCTGGGGTAGGGCCGACCCTCGCCACCCAAACCAGAGCAGGGCACGGGCCGGGCTACACGCCCGCCCCCCTCAAGAACTCTGGGGCAGGGCCGACCCTCGCCACCCAAACCAGAGCAGGGCAAGGGCCGGGCTACGCACCCGCTCCCCCCTCAAGAACTCTGGGGCAGGGCCAACCCTCGCCACCCAAACCAGAGCAGGGCATGGGCAGGGCTACGCACCCGCTACCCCCCTCAAGAACTCTGGGGCAGGGCCGACCCTCGCCACCTATACTAGAGCAGGGCACGAGCCGGGCTATGCGCCCGCTCCCCCCTCAAGAACTCTGGGGCAGGGCCGACCCTCGCCACCCAAAACAGAGCAGGGCACGGGTCGGGCTGTGCGCCCGCTCCCCCCTCAAGAACTCTGGGGCAGGGCCTACCCTTGCCACCCAAACCAGAGCAGGGCACGGGCCGGGCTATGCGCCCGCTCCCCCCTCAAGAACTCTGGGGCAGTGCCAACCCTTGCCACCCAAACCAGAGCAGTGCACGGGCCGGGCTACGCGCCCGCTCCCCCCTCAAGAACTCTGGGGCAGTGCCAACCCTCGCCACCCAAACCAGAGCAGTGCACGGGCCGGGCTACGCGCCCGCTCCCCCCTCAAGAACTCTGGGGCAGTGCCAACCCTCGCCACCCAAACCAGAGCAGGGCACGGGCCGGGCTACGCGCCCGCTCCCCCCTCAAGAACTCTGGGGCAGGGCCAACCCTCGCCACCCAAACCAGAGAAGGGCACGGGCAGGGCTACGCGCCCGCTCCCCCCCTCAAGAACTCTGGGGCATGGCCGACCCTCGCCACCCAAACCAGAGCAGGGCACGGGCCGGGCTACGCACCCACTCCTCCCCTCAAGAACTCTGGGGCAGGGCCAACCCTCGCCACCCAAACCATTGCAGGGCACGGGCTGGGCTACGCGCCCGCTCCCCCTTCAAGAACTCTGGGGCAGGGCCGACCCTCGCCACCCAAACCAGAGCAGGGTACGGGCCAGGCTACACGTCCGCCCCCCTCAAGAACTCTGGGGCAGGGCCGACCCTCGCCACCTAAACCAGAGCAGGGCACGGGCCGGGCTACACATCCGCTCCCCCCTCAAGAACTCTGGGGCAGGGCCAACCCTCGCCACCCAAACCAGAGCAGGGCACGGGCAGGGCTACGCACCCGCTCCCCCCTCAATAACTCTAGGGCAGGGCCGACCCTTGCCACCCAAACCAGAGCAGGGCACGAGCCGGGCTACGCGCCCGCTCCCCCCTCAAGAACTCTGGGGCAGGGCCGACCCTCGCCACCCAAAACAGAGCAGGGCACGGGCCGGGCTACTCGCTCGCTTCCCCCTCAAGAACTCTCCCCTTTACTTTTCCTAAACCTACCCATGCTCCTCGAAAACTCATACCTCGGGAAAAGGACAAGGGCACGCGAACCTGGGCAGACCTGACGCAGGCCAAGGACTGCTGAACAACGCCCGCTGGATAAATGCCAGGTCCTGATATAGCAGGCCCCCGATGCGACTCGTCGAAACGAGGGGACGCTAGGGAAATGCGCCATTGATGACGGCACCCCCTGAGAGGCTAGGGCTGACGAATCGCGTCAGGCGCCACCTGGCAAAAGCGGTTTCCGAAGTGCATGATTCTGAGGAGCCTATTAATGATGCCAGCTCATAGCATTAACTTCGGGGAAACCGTCAATAAAATCCCTCTATAAATACTCCCCTCACCCCTTCGAAGATGAAGGGGAGTAAGAAAATATGAGGACCGGTCTCAGTCCCCTCCACCAAGTATGAAAAGGCGAGAGACACATCGCCCGATCAAAAAGGAGGCCACCGGCCACCAATGGATCCCGCCTCCCCGACCGATTATCGCTTCCACACGACGACCGCCGATGGACTACTCCACTTACCAAGGGGACGGACCGGCTATCGGCCTTCAACTTCCCTTAGCCAACTTACGGCAGGAGAACTGGACCCCCGATGGCAGACCATTCCCCCCTTCCAACGTCTGACGAGCGTAGGCACCTCGGGCTGGGAACCGAAGAAATGGGGCAGCCCTGCCAGATCACCCCGTTGGGCACTCTCGCCTCCGCTTGGGCATACCAGCTTCCGCGGGCCCGCCTCCCAACGGCCCGCCACGCCAATGGGATATTCCTCTTACATACGGATCGTCGATGGGCTATTCCTCTTACACATGGGGAGCCCCGCCTTGCACTCCTCCATCTGCCATGTGCCAGATGAAGGTCGGCATCCGCTCCCCACCGACCCCCGTCGGCGGGAAAGACAAAAGCCCCTCCGGGGTTGCAGGCCCCCACCGACGCAGCTCCTAATGACCCACCTCCCATCCCTCTATCTTCCCATTGAGACCGGACCGTCGGAAACCCTGCCAGGATGATGACGCCACCACCGCCACCTCGTCCTCCTCCTCTTCCAGGGTTTCCCTTCGATGCAAGGGTTCCCCGAAGAGACCTTACAACCCTTCAGCATAGGGGACGCACAGAAGGATATGACGAGCAATGGAAGAGAAGGAGGACCATCCTGTGATAGTATTTCGCCCATCCTGATGTAGTTTACAGTAGAACGGAAGGATTCCCCAGCCCGCCAAACAGATCGGATCGCACTTAACTAACTCCTACAGACTCTATCAGGACCTCATGTAATAGCTAAGGTTAAATTTCCTGTTAAGATCAATGAAAAAGGGGCTCACGAAACAATTGTTCAACACCTAAGCGCCACCTAACTGCTTCCTAACTTCGGGGCGATTCTCGACGACCCACGAGGCGAGCTCGCAAATCCCCTCCACCGGATGCGGGAACGGGCCGACTATGCGCTCGCCCACCCAAACCGATGTGTAGCGCTACCTTCGAATTATACTAGAATTATATAAAGAAAACAAAGGTTCACGTATGGCATGGCAGAAACCCACGATATATTAAAAAGCAGGGTGTTTCATAAATACGACGAGGCGAACTCACGAGATAGGCACCCCCATCTATTACAAAAGCTGATACAACAATGTCAAGTTCCGTAACATGAACACCTACTGGTCTACCCGTTCACCTCCTTCGGGGCCGTCCTACGGAGCGCTGTTCGACCCCTGCTCTCCAACCCCCGGCCCTCCCGCGTCCACCTCGAGGTTCTCTTCCTCCTCATCTTCCTCCTCTGAGGCAGCCAATGCCTCGAAGTCAACCTCTAGCGGAGGTTGGAGAGCAAGAGCCCTTTCCGTAACCCTCTGGAGACACGCCTTCCACCATTCTTCCCAGCCAGTCTCCAGCCCCTCCTTCAAGCCCATCTCCAGTGCCCTTATCTTGACTTGGGCAAGCTGAGGCGCGATGGTCTGTACTTGATACACGTGGAACTCCTCCGTCTTCTTCGACAACGCCTCCTCGGTGTCCTTCACCCGCGACTCCAGGTCGCCCAACTTGGCCCTGTCCTGCCTTGCTTCTTCCTCCAGCGCAGTATAGCGGGAGAGCCCGATAGTAACCTCCTCCTCTAGCTCGGTCTGATGGGAACGCCCGGCAGCGATCTTTTCTTCAAGTTCCTCTGCATACAGCCTGTACTATTCGATCGACTTCTTCTGCTCCGCAAACGACTTCGTCAGTTCGATTCACCTAGACTTCTCCTTCTCGAGCTCCGCCGTCATCCTCGTTATCACGAGTTCGGCCTTGACGAGGGCAGAGGCACGACGCTGCAGGGTAGCCATCACCGTAGCGGCCTGTAGACATGGCCAGGGAAAAATCATACTCGACAATGATAAACCCAGGGGCATCCCTAGCCTTGCCCGCTAACATACCTGGGCGAGATTCCACGTCACCGTGGCTCCTAGCCGCTCCATGCCGACGTGCACCAGGGACTCTCTATCCCGGGGTAACTGGCTGTTCTCGGCAAGCCTCGCAGCCACGCCTGTATCCTCGAAGACCGACTCACTGTTTGCCACCGGGTAGATCGGCATTAAGAGGTCACTATCCGGAAATCGCTCGATGTCGGCCTTCTTCAACCGGAACGTTGCCAGCCTCTCCTCGCAACCGGGCGGTGCGGGTCTCTCCAGACCATATCGGGGGCAGCCAAAAGGCCATGATTCTTCAGCAGCCGACCCCAGGCCCGAGCTCGACTCGACTGGCCCCCCTTCAGGGACCGACATCGGGTGAGGAGCTATAGACGACGAGGTCAGCCCCTGATGCTCCTCTCTGCCAATGGAGGCCTGGCTTACGGGCAGGCCATCATGCGTCTCCTCAACCTCGAGGTCGATGGGGTGGATCTCGACATGTTGGCCCCCTTCGTCGGGCCCCCCAGCACCTACATCAACAACGGTCGGCCCCTCTTCCATCTTCTTCTTCTTCCTCAGCCCACTGGATCCATCAGCTCGCCTGCCCTTCCCCCCCTCAGCCGACCTCGACCTCTTCTTATGGCCCTTAGCAGGCGGTGAGGCGACATGCTCACCGACCTCCTGCCCCTTGCCAATCATTTGTTCTGCCATCCTCTCCAGGTCCTCAAGCAAAAGGCTCATCATCGAATCTACAAGAAAGGAGAAGTTCAGGGTGAGCGAATTCGAAGTGGAAATTACTCTGCCAAGATTACCTTCGGGTCAGAGGCATCGAGCTATCATCTCTGGCGTGGCAAGACGAGCGTACTCCCTGCCCTCTGAGGGTACCGCCTCAAGCCGCACCGCCTGCTCTGTTTCGGACTCACTCAGGCAGACTTTCTCCTTCACTTCGGGGTCGAGCATGCCCCACCTTGACCTTAGCGACAGACCAGCAGGCAGTGAAATAAACATGTACGACCTCCGCCATCCTTTGATCTTTCCCGGCAGGCCCCAGATAAGGGGGTGACCCGTCCTCGCCGACAAATAGTAGTGCGACCTGAACTTCTTGGCCGAAAAGAAGTGGCGGAACAAAGGGAGCGTCGGCTTGACTCTCGTCCACGCACAGAGAACGAGAAACCCGACTATAACGCTTACAGAGTTCGACGTTAGCTGGGAAAGCGGTAGCCCGAGAAACTCCAAGATCTCATGGTACAACGGATGGAGAGGGAACCACAAGCCCTGTTCGAAACACGCCACGTAGATCCCGGCCTCTCCTTCTCTCGCAAAACAAACACGCTCCGATGTGGTCGGTAGACGAACCTCGTAAGGCGGCCTAATGTACTTCACATGCACCTTGGGCACGATCTCTGTCCGTGCCTCCGACACTTGACCGGTTATCTCAGCAGGCACTCTGCCAGCCTCGACAACAGTCATGAGGGCCCGCGCGGACGACCCCGCTTTCGCCCCTAGGGTCACCTTCCCCTTTCCTGCCCCCCGCTCCCAGTGACAGGCCCAGACCCCATACAGCCCCGACGCCCTAGCGGTACCCCACCCACAACCTCCACTGCCCCTGCCGCGGAGCCGCCCGTCGAGCCCGCTAACGAGGTTGAAAACGACGAAACCATACCGGGGAAAAGAAAAGAAATATACCTGCAAAGTACTCCCTATGGCGGTGGCGAGGGCGGCACAAACTCTGGCGACAAACTGGGCCCCCACGAAAGAAATCTCCTGAACTTGAAAAACTTGCTCTGGAATACTCGGAAGTAAGAAAACCTCTCGCAGCAATTCCCACTTCTATTTATAGGCATCCGCTCTCCAATCTCTACCGCTCGCATCGAGCCACGTGTCGCTCATCCGAGCGGTCTGACGCCCCACCTGACGACTGCTGCGTGTCCCTCGATGAATGGTCGGGACGCTTCAATTCCCGCCCGCCTTTAATCCGATTTGACGTCCGTGATTCGGAGGTGATTCGGGGGCGGCAGTTTCAAGATAGGCTCGTGCCTTTTTCCATCGTTTGGATTATACAATTGCCCCACCGAAGCCCGAGGCGACACGGCGTATTAAGCCCAGCAACTCGGCATAAGTGATCACTCCTTATTTTACACCTTTTTTCCGCATGTTTGCATGCCATTTGGATCGCCCAAATCATGTTTTTCACGATATATCGACGATATTGCGATGCTTTTCACGATTTGTTGTTTTTGTCGCATTTCAGGTGATTTGGCGTGATTTGGAGTGATCCCGAGATGCGCTTACTCTAGACGGTCACCAACGACCTCCCCAAGGGGTATTTTGCTGTTGGAGAGGAGCGGAAGAAGAATGGACGTCGCAGGAGCGACGAGGAGGCCAAAACAAGCAGATTGGGCATTCTTTGTGTCCCACTCGGCCGAGTGGAGGAGCCACTCGGCCGACCAGCGAGACACTGCTCGGCCGACCATTTCAGACACGAGTTACCTGTGCACTCGGCCGAGCACAGAAGACCCACTCGGCCGAGTGACGATACAACGTCCGCCCGAGTGGCGCCCAGACGAAGCCCTTCCAAAACATCGAAGTTTCTGTTTTTCGGCTGGCTGAACTTCAGAAGACCCACTCGGCCGAGTGGAGAATCCCGTCCGCCCGAGTGCAGTGAAGTCATCGGCCGAGTGACGACAACTCACTCGGCCGAGCCGCCTCCGAACTGAAGACCCCTGAAAGCCCCGACTTTCTGGAAAATTGCAGGGTTTTCACTCGGCCGAGCGACTTTTGTCACTCGGCCGAGTGCGATGCGCTGCCTGTAGCGAAAACTGCGGAAAACATGCTGTGCAGGGGTATTTTGGTCACGATTTTTGGACGATTTTTGGGGCTATTTAAGCCCTGTTTTTACCCTAGTTTTGGGAGCCATCTCTTAGAATTTTTGAAGCTTTTTAGATTACTTTTTAGCTTTATTATTGTGATTGGAGAAGAGGAAAAACTTGGATTTTTGTTGGATTAAATTGAAGAACTCCATTGGTTTGCATCTCTCTTCCCTAAAAATTCTATTTTTATTGTTTATCTCAATATTTGTGATGAATTCTATTGTTTATTTCATTGATTATTTTTGTGCTATTGCTATGATTTGTGAGTAGTCTCCACGTCTTGGGGCGTGGGGATGAACCCTACAAGCCCTATTTCCTATTTGTGATGAATTGGTAGAAATTGAGCTAGAATTGCTATTAGGGATTAGATCGGGATCGATTTACTACGGATAGCTAGGAATTCATATCAATTGGGATTTGCAAGAGATTGGATCCCAATTTGATAGGAAGCCCTAGAAATCCGAATTGGGTTGGAGTCGGATTTTCGAAGTATCGGTTTGTAAGAGATTGGACCGATACCAGGATTTCCGATTGCAATTCCATGCCAATACCCTTTTGCAAGAGATTGGACGGGTAGGAACTATCCTGATTTAGATTGTGGACCGAGTTTGCAAGAGATTGGGCTCGGTGCGCAATTGGACGATGATGTTGATCCTAATGCTAGCTTCCCTAGGCTAGGGTTTGCAAGAGATTGGACCCAAACCTAGGATAGCTATAGACCGGCAACAGCGCGAGAGCGTGAGCTTGGTTCTACATTCAGTTGCAACTAGTTCATCCGAATTCTCTTTCTAGCAATTTTGATACCGACGAACCACATTTATGAAGTACGGTGAGTAGCGGGAATTCCCCATTCCCTAGACGTTCTTTATTTGATTTGATATTTCGCACATTTGTCTGACGATTGTGACAGGATCGCCCAAGGCAATTTTCTCTGTTCTCAAATAGCCAGGTTGATTCGGAGCAAGCACAGTCATTCGTCCTCCCTGTGTTCGATACCCGCTCACTGCTACACCGTGCACTTGCGGTAAAACTACAACCGTTCTTCCGGGTGTGTATCCGGGGCCGACCAAGTTTTTGGTCGTGCTCTTGGGTTGCATTTTGGAGCGATCAAGTTTTTGGCGCCGCTGCCGGGGAGTGCTTTTTGACGGTGTTCGTCAACGACCACCCGGTTACTTTTTCTTTCTCTCTCTCTTTACTTTCTTCTGTTCGCACATTCTCCCTGTATTTTGCATAAGGACTTTGCAGGAAGAATGGAGGATGCAATGTCAACAATAGGACTCAGTCATGAAGAATATGACTCCTTCACAGACCTCCTTAAGGAGCTTGTCGACGAGGTCCACGCTACCGGAGCTTTCGCTATCGATGTCAAGGACCCCGACGAACAGCTATTTGCTAGTTTCGTGATGGACCAGATCTCCCCGGAGGGGACTATCGGGGCAATGTCAGAGTTGACGTGATCGACGACAAATTATATTTCGAAAGAGGTGGAGCAAGTGTCGAGGATCACTATACTTCGGAAGGATCTTCAGAGCAAGCCAATGTTCAGGGAGTAACGCCCCATGACACTTACTCTTGCTTCTATGAATCGTCTGATGTGCTACTTGATTCCAGGAACGAACCGGAGCTGAATGAAAACTCTGACGATGCTAGCACAGAATCGGAGCACGCCTTTTTTGATGCATTGTCCTGGCTAAGCAGCGAGTCTGACTCTTCACAAGAGAGCGTGCCACCTGAGCACGAGCTAGACCCGGATGGCAAGGAAGGAGCGGAACTCATGCGAGCCGATGAAGTAGAAGGAGAGGCGCCTCTTCAGGTAGAACTTAAACAATTACCTCCGAATCTAAGGTACGCCTTTTTGGGTAACAAGTTAACTTTCCCGGTGATAGTGAACTCCCACCTCACGCCAGACCAACTTGAAAAACTCCTAGACGTTCTTAGGAGCCACAAAGATGTCTTGGGATACACTATCTCCGATCTAAAAGGGATAAGCCCTAGGCTTTGCACGCATAGGATCCATTTGGAGGATACCGACGCCACCTCCATAGAGCCTCAAAGGCGGTTAAACCCGAATATGAAGGAGGTGGTTAAAAAGGAGATCCTAAAATTGCTAGAAGCCGGTATAATCTATCCTATTTCAGACAGTAGGTGGGTTAGCCCCGTTCACGTCGTCCCCAAGAAAGGGGGGATGACTGTCGTAAAAAATGAAAAAGGCGAGCCCATATCTACGCGCACCGTCACGGGATGGCGAATGTGCATTGACTATAGGAAACTCAATAAAGCTACCCGAAAGGACCATTACCCATTGCCCTTCATCGATCAAATGCTTGAACGACTCGCGAAACATAAATACTTTTGCTATCTAGATGGATATTCGGGATTCTTCCAAATCCCTTTGCATGAAGATGACCAAGAGAAGACAACTTTCACTTGTCCCTATGGCACCTACGCCTACCGCAGGATGCCGTTTGGCCTTTGTAATGCTCCAGCTACTTTTCAGAGGTGTATGACATCCATATTTTCCGATTACATTGAAAATATTATGGAAGTTTTCATGGATGACTTCTCGGTTTACGGAAGTGAGTTTGACTCTTGTTTGGAGAATCTTACTAAAGTCCTAAAAAGGTGCCAACAGAACAATCTCACTCTCAATTGGGAGAAGTGTCACTTCATGGTTACGGAAGGTATAGTTCTCGGACATCTTGTCTCCTCGAGAGGAATTGAGGTAGATAAAGCAAAGATTGAGGTAATCGAGAAACTCCCTCCTCCTATTAATATCAAGGGCATTAGAGGCTTCCTTGGTCACGCGGGGTTTTACCGCCGCTTCATAAAGGATTTCGCCTCGATTGCCCGACCACTTACTTCTTTGCTCGCTAAAGATATTCCTTTTGTTTTTTCAGGTGAATGCTTACAAGCCTTCAACGCCTTGAAAGAAGCACTAGTCTCAGCGCCCATCATACAACCGCCGGATTGGAGCCTTCCTTTTGAGCTAATGTGTGATGCTAGCGACCAAGCCATTGGAGCAGTATTGGGGCAAAGAAAAGATAAGAAGCTTCATGCGATATACTATGCGAGCAAGACATTGGATGACACGCAGAAAAACTACACAACTACCGAGAAAGAGCTTCTAGCGGTCGTCTATTCCATAGAGAAGTTTCGCTCCTACCTCCTCGGTTCCAAGGTGATTGTCCACACCGACCATGCGGCATTGAAGTATCTTTTAAACAAGAAGGAGGCCAAACCTCGGTTGATTAGGTGGATACTCTTGTTGCAAGAATTCGACCTAGAGATAAAAGATAAGAGGGGTACGGACAACGTCGTGGCGGATCATTTATCTAGGCTCATTCGCGACAAGGATGATGAGAGCTTACCTATTGACGACACGTTTGTTGATGAGAGGCTATATGCGGTAAGGACCGGTGAAGTGCCTTGGTACGCGGACTTCGTCAACTACTTGGCTTGCGGAATCAAACCGCATGGGATGTCCACGCAACAAAAGAGGAGATTTATGCATGAGGTCCGTAGCTATTTTTGGGAAGATCCTTACCTTTTCAAGATATGCAAAGATAGTGTCATCCGTAGGTGTGTTTCTAAGGAGGAGGCGACATCGATCATTTTGCATTGCCACGGTCTACCGTGCGGAGGACATCATGCCGCCTCTAAAACAACCGCTAAGATCTTGCAGAGCGGGTTCTTCTGGCCGACAATGTTTAAAGACACCCACAACTTTGTAAAGGGGTGCGATAGATGCCAACGGACCGGGAATATCTCCAAGCGCAATGAAATGCCAATGAGGCCCATCCAAGAAATTGAGCTTTTTGATTGTTGGGGAGTAGACTTCATAGGACCATTTCCATCGAGCAATGGCAACAAATACATCCTATTGGCCGTCGACTACGTCTCCAAATGGGTGGAAGCAATTGCCACCCCTACTAATGATGCAAGGGTCGTCTCCAAGTTCTTCAAGCAAAATATCTTCCCGCGCTTCGGAGTGCCTCGTACCTTGATAAGCGACGAGGGAAGCCACTTCATAGAGAACAAGTTTGAAGCCATGCTAAAGAAGTACGGAGTAAACCATAGAGTTGGCATGGCCTATCACCCCCAGACGAGCGGCCAAGTGGAAGTCTCAAATAGAGAGATCAAGCAAATTCTCGAGAAAACCGTGGATCGGTCTAGAAAGGATTGGTCAATGAAGCTAAACGATGCTCTATGGGCATATCGTACGGCCTTTCGCACTCCCATAGGCACCACACCGTTCCGACTAGTTTATGGGAAGGCATGCCACTTGCCGATAGAGTTGGAGCACCGCGCATATTGGGCCATCAAGACCTTTAACTACGACTACAAGAGTGCGGCGGTGAGGCGACTCTTGGACATCAACGAGCTTGATGAAATAAGGAGAGACGCCTATGAGAGCTCGAGAATCTACAAGGAAAGGACCAAGATTCTTCACGATGCCCGCATAACCGTCACGGACTTCAAAGTAGGAGACAAAGTCTTGCTCTATAATTCCCAGCTCCGACTATTTCCCGGTAAGTTGAGGTCACGTTGGTCCGGACCTTTCACCATCAAGCATATACAACCGGGAGGAGCTTTCGAGTTAGAGAGCAAGGACGGTTCCACGTTCAAAGTAAATGGTCAAAGGCTCAAGCACTATTCCGAAGGAATCCCGACGGGCGAAACCAATAGGGTATATTTGCTCAAGGAACGGTCGGATGATCTTTCGGACCTCCTTGATGAGGTGATAGAGGAGGCGATTCCTCACTCAATTGGCGCTCTTTTTGATGAAGAATTTGAAGAAGGCCCGGATTTAGGCCATGAAGAGAATAAAGATGATTCCCCCGACTTCTCCGCTGAAGAAGATGAAGGCGACGCTGATGTCGCAAGGATTCGAGAGCTCTGCAAGCTCTCGAAACTAAAGTCTCCAAAGAAAGCTCCGCCGGCACGGAAATCGGCACCACCAGCAAAGCCGTTGACCGGAGCAAATGCTAGCTTGGGGGAGCCTCCCCCCAACACTATTCGAGACAGGAGACCACCGAGGGAGAACGCACCGCCGCCACATCCAAATCCAAGCGCGCTCCCCGGAAAGTTTGATGGGTGCATCTCATATGCACCAAACATCCCGCATTGATTGAAAATTATAGGGGGTCGAGCTCACGACCTTAAACGAGCGCTTGTCGGGAGGCAACCCGACGGTTTTTGCTTTATTTTTACTTTTTCTTTGTTTTCGTTTTAGAAACTTTTGGTGTTTTGAGTCGTTCGCCCAAAAATTTTGTGATAATGGGTCCTATTTTTCTTGACAGGAGAGGAGATAGGTAGATCCATCATAAGGAGGATGAATGAGTCGACGAGGAGCGCCCCAAGAAGGCGCTCGATGCTTAGGAGGAAGATGAAATCGATTGGAGGAAGAAAGACGGAGTTTAGAGCCAAAACGAAGACAAACAGCAGAACACAAGGCTCACTCGGCCGAGTATACTAGTCACTCGGCCGAGTACACAAGTTCGTCCGGCCGAGCCGCTCACGAACGAGGGAAGTCTGCTGTACCCAACTCTCTGTTTATTTTCTTGATTTCGATATAACTGCTACTCGGCCGAGTATATATATTCACTCGGCCGAGTGAAACTGATACCCTCCTAGGGCGAGTCATGCCGAGTAGCTTGAGTCACTCGGCCGAATGGACTTACTCCACTCGGCCGAGGCTGGCAAAGCCACTCGGCCGAAGCGATAGCGGGGATGAAATTTTCATTGGCCTCGCTCGGCCGAGTGACTACGTCACTCGGCCGAGTCGTAACTTTTTTATATATAAGGGGCGAGGGGGGGCACAGTTTTCGAAATCGCATAACCCCAAACCGCCTGCGCCCCTTCAGCTTCCCTCGCCCGATCGCTTCGCCCGACCCCTCGCTCGACCGACCAGCGCCGCCCCGCCGCCGCCCGGCCCGCCACCGCCGGCCGAGCACCGCCGACGCCTCGCCCGAGTCGCCGCCGGCGGCCGACCCTCCGATCACCTCCGGTACCCCTGTTTTCGCCGTTTTCTCCTCTTTTCGTGTATTTCTTGAGGATCCGTGTGCTAAACGCCCCCCTAACCCAAATCAATTTCTATATCTATCCATTATACCCCTATTGCTCCATACATTTTGATTATTACTCGCTGATATCGCTTTTTCATGCGCAGGTTGCTTTTTGGAGCTTAGGGGAGCTCAGGGGAGCTTCTACGGGCTGTTTTGGACTTCGTGGAGGCGCGGAATTCGCACGCTTCCACTGCTTAGCACTCACGGCGTGTTTGGGTATACTCTTTCCATTCTTTTTGCATACGCCACACTTTTCACGTTTTTCGGCGCGCGCTCGGGGCCAATATGCCGCCCCGGACACGGCCGCGGTTGAAGAGAGCTTCCGCCAAGCGGAAGCGGTCGGATGATGCCGGCCTCTCCCACGAGTTGGAGGACTCTCCTCCACCGCCCCCACACACCCCGCACACCCAGCACAGCCTGCAGGCCCCGCACACCCCGCACAGCCTGCAGTGCACCCACAGCCCGCACAGCCTCTCCCTGCCAACCCACAGCCACCACCACCGGCTCCACTGGTCGGGCCGCTCGGGATTACGTTCCGAGACGACGCACACCGCGCCGTCTTCAAGCGTATCTCCCAGCGCTCGATCGTACCCTCCAGGTTTGCACACCTCGCTGACCTAGGACGCCTGGGGGTACTAGAGGGGATGCTCACGTTGTACGACAACGTGGGCTGGCGAGATTTTCTGCAGGTGTCGGCGGATACTTTTACCCGCCCGACACTTGAGGTTTTGAGTTCGATCGCCCGGACTAATGAGGGATGCTCATTCCGGTTCATGGATCGAGAGTGCCAGGTCACTCTCGATATGATGAGAGCATTCTTCTCGTGGCCCGCCGTCCCCGGAGCCGATCGCGGTTACGGCCCCACCCATATCCCCCCACCTTCCTTCGACGCCGGCGCCTTCTGGGCCCGGATTACAGGCCACCACGCCGCCTTTGACCCTAGTAGGGCCAAGGCCTCGGCCATCGTCCACCCCTGCCTACGCATTGCCCAGCGCCTCATGGCGACCACCTTTTTGGCCAGATATGAGCCGGGCACGATGTCTACGCCAGAGCTCTACATGCTCTATGCGATGACACGTCCCAGAGCTCTATCTAGGGATGGACACGAGCTTGTCCCCGCCGTCGTGATCGACATTGCGGCTTGGTTTTTAGACCGCATCATTGTATCGGTGGGCATTCGCTCACCGATCTGCTGCGGCGGTCTGATCACCCTGCTTACCATGATGACCGGCGAGGACCTACCTGACGACCTGCGACGCGTCCCGGGCCCCACTTCTCTGTCGATAGACGTTATGGCCCGGATGAAGATGCTTCGTCCGCATGGTGAGCGTCACTGGGTCTGGTTGTACGGCCCTTACGGTGC
The DNA here is from genome assembly GCA_030789695.1 of Scilla litardierei. NCBI lineage: Eukaryota > Viridiplantae > Streptophyta > Magnoliopsida > Asparagales > Asparagaceae > Scilla > Scilla litardierei. The sequence goes on along the minus strand of CM061134.1, from coordinate 104,760,731 downwards.
CGACTACATGATTCTCCCGAGCCCTGCTCGGACTCAGATTGCACCAGCCCACGTCGACTGGCTCCCGGCGATGGATGTTCTCATCCCCGCCGCCTACGTGCTCGAGGCCGAGGAGGCCGAGCAGGCCCACGCTGCCCACGCTGCCCAGGCTGCCCCCGCAGACCCTGCTGCACACCCTGCCGAGCCTGCCGCCGACCCTGTTGACCCAGTGGCCCCTCAGCCCATACCAGATGTTTCCGCTGCTCCTGACACCGCTGTCGGTGTCGAGAGTACTTTTGATGAGCCCACTTCCACCACTGTCACCACTTCCGAGGCTGTCCCCACCACTCCCACTGCCACCTCTGGCCCTCTGTCCGTGGAGCCTCTTTGCTCCGCTCTCCCCGAGCGCCCGTCGACCTTTGTCGAGAGTGGGGAGCCCTCGTTTGCCGCGGTCGTGGAGACCATGGCTAGCATGATCTCCGCTGGGGTTACGCCTTTTGGTCCACACAGTTCCGCCCCAGCGGTAGTTACCTCTATCTCCACCCCCGCTGTATTTTCCGAGAGTGTCGTGGCGTCTGTCCACACTTCTGTGCCACTGACCTCTCTGGCCGCCTCGTTGCCACCTTTGCACACTTCTTTCGCTGCCTCTGCCTCCACTTCCCGCCAGCCGGTGCCCCGGCCTCACACTGAGGCCAGGCCCACATTTGCAGGTGCGGCACCTTTTGTCCCCTTCCCCGCTGAGCCCGTTACATACTCCACTCGCGTACGCCAGCCTCGCCCTGCACAGCCTAGACCGGTGCGTCCCTCTGCACCACCCCCGCCCGACACTGTACTGCAGAGCATACGTGCTCTTGAGCTGGCGGTGAGTGGTCTTAGAGGAGACCTTAGGACCCTGTCCTCCACCGTCTCTGCGATGGCTGGACGCTTCGAGATGATCCCCCAGATCCACTACTGCCTTACACAGGTCTTGGAGCGTCTCCCACGCGTACCCCCACCCATCCAGTAGGTTCCCACACACACTTCCACACACACTAGACCTGCTTCCACTTCCACGCCCACCCCAGCTCAGCAGCCTACACCACTACCACCACCACCACCTCCGCCTCAGGACGGAGACGGCGCAGCACCCCCTTCTTAGGCACCCTTGATGCCTTGATCCATTCCTGCCGTTGTGCTGCCCGTTTCTGCTGGGTCATGTTGCACTTTTTGCCCACCCCCCCTCCCCTCACTTATTCTGGTATTCTCTTTTTGATCATATATTTTTATATCTATTCCGGGAGAGAGGGAGAGTTTTTGGTGACACTTATATATATGTACCGCTCCTATCTGTGCATGCATCATGTCCGCATCATATTTTCATTTCTTTATTTTGCCTTTTTCTTTTCATTTTTCCATGCATGCATCCTCACTTGCCCCTCCCATCGCTTGTCTCTCGGTGTGCCACACTTTGCACATAGAGGACACTGTGCCATTTAGCTTGGGGGAGTGAGTTCTCACGTTCTTTTTCGATTTGCCACCTTTATTTTTAGTTTTTCACACCATTTTTTTTCGCTTTTGCACTTATTTTTCATCATTTTTCTTTTATTTTGCCATGCATCACATTTTTCTTATCTTCCTGTGTGCCGCACTGCATAGTTTCTATTTTCCCTTTATCTTTATTTCTTTTTCATCTCATGCTAGAGATGACTTTTATGTGATGATGATGACGTTGGATTTAGCCTATTCTATATGCATGCTATATTTGTCATGTCTTAGGTTTTATTTCAGATATCAGATGCTATGACTTGCTTTGCATTTAGAATAGTAACCCACACCTTTTTCCGCATGAAAATGGATGAAATTTTATTATTAGCCGAGTCTGAATATTCATATGTATGCTATCACAGAAAACACACCAAGATTCACGCATTGAATGCTTATATCTGGAGTACTGACTTTCTTTTCCTATATCGCTTCTATATGCATGAATTGTACGCTTCACTTCAGGATGATTGAATGATGTTAGCTATGATATATCTGGATTAGTTAGCTTTTTTGTGATCGAAACTCAGTAGATTAGATTACCCTGCTGAAGTTGTCGTGCATGTCCTATAGAGTGAACCGAGAGTTATATTTATTTCTTTCTCCACAAATCTTGAACATCATTTCTCTACTTTTAAAATCATTGGTGAATCTCCCCTTAGTGATTCTATTTTATGGCATTTTCCCCCGCTACTAATTTCTAGCTCCAAATCTCTTATTCTAAAAAAAATGGAGAAAAACATTCGTGTACATCATTATCTCTCTCTGAGTTGGGACCGTTGTGTATATATTGCTTATTGCAAAGAAAAAAAAAGAGAAAAAAATAATAATAAATATCCTCAATAAAAGATCCCATCTCACCTTCTTTCTTTCTTCTTTCTTTTCGTTGCTTTTGGAGCTATATATAAAAAAATGGGGATGTAAATATTTTTTATGCCACCACGCTTATAGATAAGCTTGGGGGAGGGGATCCATTGATGTGTGAAAGAGTGACTACTTGACATTGCACGACAACCTAGGCTAAGTAATATTCTATACTCGGTGAGATTATTTTAGTTTTACGAAATCCAGAAATCTAAGCCTAGCGTTCATTTCATGAAATCCATACTTTTCTATTCTCTCTACTCTATAGTGTGATACTCTTATACTCCAGATAGAAAGCGTTCAATTGAAAAGTGTGTGATCTGTGATTTGTATACCGCTTTAAATGATTCAGACGACGTTAATTTTAAGATTATTCCGGTTTTCATGATTATATCGTTTTTCGTGGGTTTTCTATCTCTATTTGCATTATTATACTATGATATCAAAATAAAATCATTTGACATGAGTTTTTCATTCGGTGCATGCTATAAGAGTAAGTGGAACCCACGTCCTGAGAAAATGATCTAGCATCCTACCTTTTCGTTTCTTTCTTTCTTTCTTTCTCTCTTCTTTATTTTCACTTCGTTTTCATTCTTCTTCTTTTTTTTTCATTTTTCCGTTTTTCGCCGTTTTCATTTTCCGAATCCACCGGGTTCGCCTTTTACTTATCTTCCTCGAGGACGAGTAAGAGGCAAGCTTGGGGGATTTTGATCACTCCTTATTTTACACCTTTTTTCCGCATGTTTGCATGCCATTTGGATCGCCCAAATCATGTTTTTCACGATATATCGACGATATTGCGATGCTTTTCACGATTTGTTGTTTTTGTCGCATTTCAGGTGATTTGGCGCGATTTGGAGTGATCCCGAGATGCGCTTACTCTAGACGGTCACCAACGACCTCCCCAAGGGGTATTTTGCTGTTGGAGAGGAGCGGAAGAAGAATGGACGTCGCAGGAGCGACGAGGAGGCCAAAACAAGCAGATTGGGCATTCTTTGTGTCCCACTCGGCCGAGTGGAGGAGCCACTCGGCCGACCAGCGAGACACTGCTCGGCCGACCATTTCAGACACGAGTTACCTGTGCACTCGGCCGAGCACAGAAGACCCACTCGGCCGAGTGACGATACCACGTCCGCCCGAGTGGCGCCCAGACGAAGCCCTTCCAAAACATCGAAGTTTCTGTTTTTCGGCTGGCTGAACTTCAGAAGACCCACTCGGCCGAGTGGAGAATCCCGTCCGCCCGAGTGCAGTGAAGTCATCGGCCGAGTGATGACAACTCACTCGGCCGATCCGCCTCCGAACTGAAGACCCCTGAAAGCCCCGACTTTCTGGAAAATTGCAGGGTTTTCACTCGGCCGAGCGACTTTTGTCACTCGGCCGAGTGCGATGTGCTGCCTGTAGCGAAAACTGCGGAAAACATGCTGTGCAGGGGTATTTTGGTCACGATTTTTGGACGATTTTTGGGGCTATTTAAGCCCTGTTTTTACCCTAGTTTTGGGAGCCATCTCTTAGAATTTTTGAAGCTTTTTAGATTACATTTTAGCTTTATTATTGTGATTGGAGAAGAGGAAAAACTTGGATTTTTGTTGGATTAAATTGAAGAACTCCATTGGTTTGCATCTCTCTTCCCTAAAAATTCTATTTTTATTGTTTATCTCAATATTTGTGATGAATTCTATTGTTTATTTCATTGATTATTTTTGTGCTATTGCTATGATTTGTGAGTAGTCTCCACGTCTTGGGGCGTGGGGATGAACCCTACAAGCCCTATTTCCTATTTGTGATGAATTGGTAGAAATTGAGCTAGAATTGCTATTAGGGATTAGATCGGGATCGATTTACTACGGATAGCTAGGAATTCATATCAATTGGGATTTGCAAGAGATTGGATCCCAATTTGATAGGAAGCCCTAGAAATCCGAATTGGGTTGGAGTCGGATTTTCGAAGTATCGGTTTGCAAGAGATTGGACCGATACCAGGATTTCCGATTGCAATTCCATGCCAATACCCGTTTGCAAGAGATTGGACGGGTAGGAACTATCCTGATTTAGATTGTGGACCGAGTTTGCAAGAGATTGGGCTCGGTGCGCAATTGGACGATGATGTTGATCCTAATGCTAGCTTCCCAAGGCTAGGGTTTACAAGAGATTGGACCCAAACCTAGGATAGCTATAGACCGGCAACAGCGCGAGAGCGTGAGCTTGGTTCTACATTCAGTTGCAACTAGTTCATCTGAATTCTCTTTCTAGCAATTTTGATACCGATGAACCACATTTATGAAGTACGGTGAGTAGCGGGAATTCCCCATTCCTTAGACGTTCTTTATTTGATTTGATATTTCGCACATTTGTCTGACGATTGTGACAGGATCGCTCAAGGCAATTTTCTCTGTTCTCAAATAGCCAGGTTGATTCGGAGCAAGCACAGTCATTCGTCCTCCCTGTGTTCGATACCCGCTCGCTGCTACACCGTGCACTTGCGGTAAAACTACAACCGTTCTTTGGGTGTATATCCGGAGCGAACCAATAAGGCACTCCTACAAAGAGGCCAAGGCCTGGCGTCGATACGACCAGTCTAACCTACGGATGCAAGCATTATTACAGCCTGTCCGTACAGAGCGGCCGAAAACATGCACCTACTTCGTCGCAAATTTCCCCCTACTCCTCACCCCGGTGCTCGTCGTAGCAGGAATGTTGGGGGCATTCGTCACACGGTCTAAGGCAAAACCAGAAGATCAGCTACTGAACAAAACAAAAAATATGTATATTTCATTAGCTTGTTTGCAGTACATGGTGAGATCAGGCTCAGCCAATGGCCGGCCTTACAGAGTCTCCCTCACTCCCCTACGCTACGAGCACCTCGGCCCCGTCACTTCCAACTCTGCCTCCCCCCAAGGGCACGTCCAGCTTAGGAAAATCAGTCGTCAGCTCGGGATGCAGACTCGCCAACCTGGCCTTCATCTTCTCCATCCCCTAGAGAACGCCCGCCTCCCTCACCTCCGTCAGCACAGGGATCATCTCCTATTCCTGATAACGGTGAACCACGACGGTGATCGCGTCCTGACCTACCACCGCCCTGCCTTCCAGCTGCTTCTTAAGTATAGCCTTCTCCTTCATCTCCAACTCAATCGCACGCTTCAGCTCGGCTATGTTTTCGTGTTGAACGTCGATCACGTTTTTCTTGCTGGCCGACTCTACGACGTTCCGCTTCAAGATATCATTCCGTGTTTCCTCCTCCTCCCGAAGACGACGGGCGAGTAGGTCACCCCTCCCCTTCTCTCCCTTAAGCTGACGGGCGGTCCAGGCACCTCGCTCCTTCTCTTCGACCAGTTGGCTGGCGATCAGATCCCCACGCGCCTTTTCTTCCTCAAGTTGTCGGGCGAGCATGGCCCCCTGCCCCTTTTCTTCCTCCAGCTCGCGGGTGAGCCTAGCTCCCTGTGCTTCTAGAAACTCGACCTGCGCCACATCGAGTTTACGGAGCCTAATGACCTGATTCAAATCCGACTCCCTCCCTTGCAATTGGCTCCTCAACTCTCGAAGTTCGTCCTTGGCCTCATCTCGAGAAGCCCGAATAGTGGCCATGGGAGTGTGGCGCTGCAGGGCCACCGCTGTCGACATCGCCTACCAAGAAAACCCGACCCAGTCAGAATGTAATGAAGAACGTAAGCTAGAACACAAATCGCAGTTCGACCTACCTGCATAATATACCACAGTGCGGAATCACAGAGCCGCTCCGTACCAACGTTGGCTAAGGATTCGCCATCCCGGGGCAGCACGAAATACTCTGACATCCACGCAGCAACCCCGGCATCCCCAAACACCGACTCCTCCCAGCTTACCCGGTAGGGCAGACGTGGAGATCCTCGCTAAGCAGAGCCTCCGCCTCGGCCCTTGTCAATTTGAAACGGGCGAGCGCCCTCTCACAATCGGGGTGTGCCTCTCTCCCCATCTCCCACGCGGGAATTCCATAAGGCCACTTCTCGACGGGAGGGGGCCTACGGGGCCTGTTTGAGGTCGGAGCCGGTGGAGAGACTTTGCCGGCCACGCCCAGATTGGCCGAACCTCCCAGTGCGACCACACCAGTCCGAAAGGTAGGAGCGCCTGGCTGGGCACCCCGCTGCCTCTTGTTCACCTCCTCCACAATGGGAACCTCGACGCCCCGCTTGTGGGTGGCTGTCTCTGCCGGCCCCTCCTCGCGTATCACACCCTTGCCCTTATCCACAGAGGCGGTCTTCTTCGTTGCCCTCACCCCGGACGCCCTCAGCACTTCCTCCCGCGATAGCATCAGGTCCTCACATGCAGATGGAATAAAGATCAGGGTAAGCCTACTTAAAGGCCCGCCAGAATGGGAATACATGTGGTCCAAAGCTGCAGGGTGAGCCGATCATCCTACGTCAAGTCTGACAGCAGGCGATCAGCCTCAGGTAATTCTGCCAAAATCTGGGCATTCGCCAGGAGTTCGTCCGTCATTGCCACCTCCTCGCTCACCAAAGGGTTCAAATCCCCCCAGTTCGACATCAACACTGTGTCTACCAACTTCACGACGAAGACAAAGCTCTCCGCCCAACCGTCCTCACTATCTGGCACCCCGACAATGAGTTCTCGTCCCCTCCTCGCATGGACGCAATAATACGTCCCACACTTTCTCACCCCAAAAAACTACTGAAACAACGCTAAGGACAGACTCAAAGAACTGGCGAGACACAAGACGATGAACCCGACCAACAGACTGAAGGAGCTGGGCACCAACGCGCAGATCGGCAACTCCAGGAAATTCAAAAGATGGAGGAGATGAGGATGAACAGGGAAGCGGAGCCCTAACTCGAGAGACCAGACATAAACCCCAACTTCGTTGTCGCAGGCCCAACATACCCTCTCATCGGGCCCGGGCAGCCACACTACACAGGGCAGATGAAAAAACCTTCTGCAGATCTTCCGAATGTTAACCCGGTCCAACTTACACGGGATAGCGGCGACCGACCTCGGCGCGTCTGTTCAGCCTCTTCGCCATCTACCATTCCCTTCCGTCGATCCCCCCTTCCCCATCCCACTACTACTGCCGCACTCAAAGCGAGAAGCCATCGACAGATGAACTGGAAAATTACCTGGTCGAACCGTCGAATTAAGGAGATGGCCGGAAGCAGATCCCCGACCAAGGCACCGGTGGTAGCGTCAGCGAACGATGATCGGAAGCTGGAAAGCACGAGCGGATTCAGAAATCACGAGAAACCTTCCACTGGTCCTCTCCCCTACTTATAGCAAACCTCGGGCCATCCCAACCGTCGCCACGCCACCACGCGGCATCCATCGGCGCACCCCTGACGCATCGACCGTCGCGGCAGTCATTTTAACCACGCGTCACCCGTCCAGTGGCAGAGACGCATCGACTTCCGCCACCTTTTCAAATCATAATAATGGTTATCGGGGCGGGAACCCCTAGGCCATAACCGCCACGGCCTAGCACGGAGCAAGGTCCAATCTGCTTTCTTCAGGAAGGGAGGACGATATGTCATCCGAGCCGAGCCAGGCATCCACCTCGAACTCGAATGCCAGGGGCAATTGTTACGACCTAAAGATCGTGGCAGTCCGACCTTCCACCCCTGGTCGGTTCGTCCACCCTCTTGAAGGGCGGTCGACCCAATGACAGGGTGCTCGACACCCGAACCTCGGGGACCCACAGGGCGCCCGTCGAGCCCGGAGCCCGACGAGACGGGAAGAAGGGCGAGCTACGCCTTGGACATTGACAGGGGCACACTCCAGCCCGACCACGCGGGATGCACACCCATTCTCCCCCGACGATCCAGGACTTGCACCCAAAGTGTACGGGCGGGCCGCTCATCCTCAGCCGAGGCCGGCCCGGTAGCACGTTTAGGGCCCCGCCCCTGGGGGCGCTCCGATGGTTCCTTGGCTCAGCGGACACGACAACCAACCTAGTACAAGGACGCTCCTGACACTTACACCGACCGACCATCTGACAAAGCACCCCCTGGCCGCTGCGCCCTCTAACACTTAATGCTTTCGGCCTTGACACTCTGACAAAAATGCCCCGGGCCGTTGCGTCGTCTGACAAAAGCATGGCTGACACTCCCGTCCCTGACATCCTCGTCCGAAGCTTCCGCTGACAACAGGGCCAGCTCAGTACATCGAGTCAGCATGCCAGGTCAGCCCTACCTAACCGCCTCCCATCAGGTATAAATACACATTCGCTTCCATCGGTGAAGGGGTTGGCAAATTTACTCTCAGTCTTATTACTCATACACAAGGGTAAAGGTCGTCCATATCTTTATTCTTCCCCACATAGCTCGTCACGTACGGTCGACTCACCCTCAGTCTGACATGCATGCCTAGCCCCCGCTTTAAGTCCTATTACTGACTTAGGCATCGGAGAGGCTAAGGGTTGGACCCCAACCTGGCTTTTCTGATGAGTTGCTCCTCGCGCAGGATAGCTCGTCGCCATCGGTCGCGCTTGCCCTCAGCCTCAGCAGTTCGGCCCCTTCAACCGTGTCCTGCCGGATCCCGCACCGTGGTCAGCTCTAACAACAAGCTTAGCCTCTACAGCCCACTAATCACTTGTCAAATAGCCTGCCCTAATCCCATCATTAACATAACCATCGTACCCTTGGTTTCTCTTAATACAAATTCATTGTACGCGAGTTCTATCCCGCAACAGGGTTCAACTGGGTAGGTTCCGGGTCCAAATTTTAGGAACCGGTCCCTTACCGGGTAGGGTCCAGGTAACAGAAAAAACTGGGTACCCAGACACGCACACCCCTAATCATATTGCGGTGTTTGTGCTGACCTGACTAGACACATATGATAGATATGACCCCTCCAGAGGTTCTATAGGTACAACAAGACCTCACAATCAAATTCTACAGTTTATTTGTATATTTTGATTTTTGTTTCACAAACAAATGCTTGATGAGCTGGCTCGTCTTTGACAAGTGCACCTGAAAAGGTCATTTGATCGACCATATTTTCCACTTTACAAAAATGTGCAGGCTCACAAGTCAACCAAAGATGTGTAGTGAGCTGTTCGGCTATACAACCAGGGGGAAATTCCCTCACCAATCGACCTTGCTATGTGCTTGAAGATAAACCTTGCTTCCCTTGCAGACGACTTGACTATACGACCGAGGGCCACCCCTTTATAGGCCAAGCAAGTGATAAAATTAGGGTAGAAATACTCACATCGTCTGTCGTCAGCTGTAAGCCGAGGGGTCAACCCCTCACCACTGAATGACATTCGTCGTTAGCCGTAAGCTGAGGGTCCAACCCCTCGTCACTGAACGACATTTGTCGTCAGTCGCAAGATGAGGGGCCAACCCCTCGCCGTTGAACGGAATTTGTCGTCAGCCGTAAGTCAAAGGAGACACACCCTCACAACTGAACGACCCATCATCATCGTCAGCAGTCAGTCGACGTACCAACCTCTCGCAACTGAACGACTCAACTTTATCGTTAGATGTAAGTTAAAGGGTCAAACCCTCACAACTGAATGACATACGTCAGCCGTAAGTCGAAGAGGACACACCCTCGCAACTGAACAATAGACCTCCATCGTCAACAATAAGTCAAGTGGTCAAACCCTCACCGCTGAATGACCTTCGTCATCAGCCGTAATTCGAGGCCTCAACCCCTCGCCACTGAACGACTCAACTTCATCGTAAGCCGTAAGTCGAGGAGCCAATCCCTTGCCATTGAACGACAACGACCAACTTAGTCATCGGCTGTAAGTCGAAGGGGTCACACCACTTGCAACCTAACGACAACCTTCGTTGTCAGCCATAAGTCAAAGGGCCAACCCCTTGCCACTGAACGACCTTCGTCATCGACCGTAAGCCGAGTGTCCAACCCCTCACCATTGAACGACTCAACATCGTCGTCAGCCGTAAGTCGAGGGGCCAATCCCTCGCCTTTGAATGACATATGACCAACTTAGTCATCGGCTGTAAGTCAAAGGGGTCACACCCCTCACAACCAAATGACAACCTTCGTTATCAGCCGTAAGCCGAGGGACCAACCCCTCGCCACTGAACAACCAACCTTATCGTCGGCCATAAAGTCGAATGTGTTACATCCCTCGCAACCGAACAACAATCTTTGTCATAAGTCGTAAGTCGAATGGGCTGCCCCCTCGCCATTGAATGACACATCTTCGTCGTCAGCTGTAAGTCGAGGGTACACACCCTCGCCACGGGACGACAACTTTGTTATCAGCAGTAAGCCGAGGAGCCAACCCTTCACAACTGAACAATTCAACTTTGTCGTCGATTATAAGCTAAAAGGGCCATGCCCCTCGTGACTGAATGACCTTCACCATTAGTCGTAAGCCGAGGAGCCAACCCCTTGCAACTGAACGACACAACTTTGTCTTCAATAGTAAGCCAAGGGGCCAACCCTTCAAAAATGAACAACTCAACCTTGTCATCGATCATAAGCCGAAAGGGCCACGCCCCTCGGAACCGAATGACCTTTGTCATCAGCCATAAGCCAAGGGGCCAACCCCTCGCTACTAAATAATTCAACTTAATCGTCAGCCGTAAACCGAGGGACCAACCCCTCACAACTGAACGATTCAACTTAGTCATCAGCCAAAAGCCGAGTGGACAATCCCTCGCAATTGAACGCCTCAACTTTGTCATTGGCCATAAACCAAAGGGGCCATGCCCTCGCAACCGAACGACCATCGTCGTCAACCGTAAGCCGAGGGGCCAACCCCTAGCAATTGAATGCCTCAAACATCGTTGTCAACTGTAAGTTGAAGAGGCCATGCCCTTCGACACTGAACGACATCTGTCATCGACCGTAAGTCGAAGGGGCCACACCCCTCGGTTACCAGCTAATTTGTGAGGGTAATTTCCTTGCAAACCAACCCGATTGATCGACCAAAGTTCATTCTCACTCTTGATTAGCACATCACCGGACCTCAAGCTTCACGAGCGGTTGAACTCGGGTGATGGGGGCCATTGTTAAATACATGGGCCCAGCCTATTAAGCAAGTAGATAAATTCTACCGATTAAGATAAGATGGCCTACGACCCATATCACTTGAGTTGAATGAATGAACTCACACCTCTCTCATGACCCATTACTCTTAGGTTAAATGAGTCAACCCCCACATCCCTCTAGAAGAGCCTTGAATAGTGGATGATTACACTCCATAATGGACCAATTCAATAGCCATGAATTGAGCAATAAAGGGCTAAATTTAGGGAGGAGTTATGGAGGAGAGGCCACTTAATGAGGAAGGAAGGAATAAGTCAAATGGGGAAAATATAAAAATCCCAAAGGACAAGGGAGAAGAGGAGGCCATATTTCCATGAATGCTAAGTACCAAATTACACTCAAGAAGATTCTTGAATCTTCCTATTTTATCTTCCTCATTTATTTTTTATCGTGCTCTATATGTTTCATCCATGAGAAACTAACTTGGGCATGGAGGGGAATCGATCGGGCCCCAACCCCGACCCCTTAACGGTCTTCTTATTGTTGGATCTGGATCTAAGCCTAGAGAGGGTGAATAGACTAATAAAAAATTCTCATGTAACCCATGAGGAAACACATGTAGTTATAGAAGATGCAGAGTAAATATAATCAATCACAGAGTATGCAGCAGATTTACACTGGTTCGATCGCACCAGTGACCTACGTACAGCCCCCAAAGCAGATACTAGATTAATAATGTTACAGGTACAATCGTAATAGCTAGAGAACCAACGTCTCTAGACTCACCAGTCTCTCAGTATCCCATTCCACTAGTGTTTAACAAAATTAATCCTAGTATAGCTTTCTATTGGCTCGTCCCAACTAGCCAAATCCCTCTTGTCTAGTACCACACTAGACAAGACCCCAAAACAACTATGGTAAAGTTTCCCCTACAAACATCTCTACTACTACACAAATATAATAATAAAGAGTTTAGAGAATCTCAGTTTATGTAGCGACAGTCGTCTCTGTCAATCAGCTCAGGTCAGATCGTATCTGACAACATGTAATCTCCAACGTCACACCTTCCTCATTGGATGAAGCTTGCAGACTTGATGGTGTCTCCCTCTTTGAAGCTTGCAGCCTTGCTTCTTTGGTGATGTTGCGCAATATGGAAACTCTTCTTCTTGAAGTAACTTACGACAATTATATATCCTTTGGCTTGTACAATGAATGTTGTCTCCCCCCTTGTTGTTTGTGCAATGTAGATGATGAAGGTCTCTTGATGTATTACGGCAAGGGGAAGTTCAAGGCCTTGGTTGCTTGGGACATGCGCAAGGATGAAGGAGAAATGGCTATGGGGCTTTGGCAAGCTTTTGGCAATGGAGCTCTTGGGTCGAAACTTGCGGCCAAGGGTGTGTAGGGTTTTCTGGGACCCTTAGGGCACAAAAACTCTATGCACGTCCTAAGTCGGACGGAACATAGACAGAAAAGCAGCAGAAAAATAAACATGTTAATCTAATTAACATTTAACCCTAAGGTCCAAGACCCTAATCCAAGATCTATGCCGACTTGGGATGGGTCTGACCATCCCAAGAAGGATCTAGCCTACTACGATTAAATTAAACTAATGCTTAATAAAACACATACCCGAAATCTCAGCCCTGGAGCAGGCGAGATGTTCCGCACCGTCTTCCGAGCCGCTCCCGTTCCACGTCGAGCTGCTCCTCGAACCGCTCCCCGAATCGCTCCTCATCCCGAGGCAATCAATCCCGTGTCACCGAGCCAACCACGCGTCGAAGAAAGTTTCACGCGAGTGAAACCTCCGCCTAGATTTCGGATCTAAATCCGAACTCCTTTGCGGCTTTGCTAGAGCCCTCAGGAGCAAGACAAAAATTTATAGGGAGGGGAGAAATATTAATTTAAGCTTAGATCCGAGCGTGCTCCAACATTTACGAGAGCCGCTCAGATCTAGAGCTTGGGACGAGTTTTAAGGAAGAGAGCAGACCCCTATTTATATAGGCGGCTGACTGCTCCCCTTCTCTCAAAATCCGATGTGGGACTATTAATTGGGTTAATTAAAATCAAGTTAGTTTGCACTTCACAAAGTGCAAACTTTCGTGAATTTTAACTCACTCACCGTTGAGCTTCATGATTGATACAACCTATCAATTCGAATGGTGTTCAACGGTGAACGCATAAGAAAAAACCGTTCGTCAATCGGAGTTTGTTTGACCCTCCAATTGAGTGTCCAAAGATTAGCCCACGGCTAGTTTTTCGTAAAAACTGAGCCGTCAAAATTTCGCACCTATCAAGGGTTCAAACCCCTAAAACTGGGGCCCACAAGTGGGCCCTACGCGTCCAGCGCGCGCAGATTAGCCCAGGCTGCGCCTGGGCTTGCCCAGGCCCTGGTTTTTCTTGGTCTTGACCAGCAGACCAGACCAGACCTGGTCTGGTCTGGGTCTACCTGGTCTGACCCGTTGGGCTGTCTTGGGCGTAACTTGGGCATCTAGTGTCCGATTTGGACGCCGTTCGAACCTGGGTCTAGACCGGGACATTCCCGTCTTACCCGTGATCTTTTCTTTGCGTTTATATTATTAAATATTGTCTTAAACTATTTAAAACACATTTAATCTCTTTTGCATCAAATGCAAAATAGTCCCTATCTAAGCTTAAAATATCATTTGCATCAAATACAAATGATCCGAGGGCATATTCCTCTACATCTCCCACTTGCACTCCGGATCATTTATCCCGAATGCAGGAGATGATTGCAAACATCTTTTGTAATATTTTATCCCTTGCATCAAATGCAAATTATTCTCCCTAACTAATTTCTACCTATTACTAGACGAAGATCGCACTCTGTGTGAGACCCTACAGCCTGACCCTTACAACAGGTTTGGCTCGAAGCCCTATACAGCTGTGACCACGAGCAGTGGTTGCCGTCCCTGCTTCAGGAATCATCATTATGTGGTTGACTCATTGACATGAGTATTATCGGGACCACCCTGACTGTTTCCGTGATGAATTCCGCAGTTATAGTCTCTTCGTCTAAACTATGTCGTGTTGATCAAGTCTAGGTTACGGTCAAACTGTCAACCCCAATAACTTGACTCCGGTTAGTTTCTATCGATCTTTTAGTTAAAAAATGTTGGACTTCTTCCAACATACTCTGGCCAGAGTTTTTACTAAAGACCGAACTAACCCTACGACACTAACTCTCATTGACCGGGAGAGACGAATCCTCTCTTGGTCATTACTCTCCTCATACGCTTCAAGTGTCACCCAATCAAAGACCTTTCGACAGGCCTTGCCTCGAAGCTAGGTCATTTGATCTAAGTGGCACCGTTCATGTACAGGTTCGTCAAAATGACCTCAAGTCAAAAGACCAACTAGCCTATCATCACTCAGAGTCATCATAGACAGATTGGTCAATATAACCATATGATAACTCTTATGGATCGTTCAGAGAACTCATTCTCTAATGAACACATGTGTCTTGTCTACGACTTCGCCAAGTCAAGCGATCATGAGATCATCGCCACCGCTAAACGGTGAAGACTAAGACACAATGGTCTATCCGATGTTTCGATATCCTTGTCTCGAAACATCTACGACCACGAACCCTTTTAGACTTATGCTAGAGACGATCAAAAATTTCTCCATGATCGAGATACTCATCTCAATACCTGTTTGACCTCGCATAAAGTCTCAGGACTTTACCTAAGTTAATATCTAATGTTAACTACATTATACCATAACTTAGATAAGTTTTTACCAAACAGCTTACTGTTATTTCGAACAAGATGTTTGTGTTATTCACACACAGAGATAGATTGCCTCGTAGGCATCTTCTCTCAACATCTCTCACTTGCACTCAGACCCATTTATCACGGTATCTAATACCGTTTTTACACATAAGTTTTCCCGACTTCATGTGGTAGAGCCTTCGTGAGTGGATCTGCTAAAACCGTCTACACTATAGACTTAAGGGGTTTCTATGTTCATGTTAGACCAACCATTTGAATCTCATTCAAATAATTCACTTGGTCTTTCGGAATCTATAATATTTTATTTCCTTGGATCTCATCCAGTTCATCGTACCTTACGATAATCATTTAAATTAGTTAATGGTCATTTCAAATGGCTCATATTTATTTCTGATAAAGTATCAAACTCTTTTGATCACTTTGTCAAAAATATATGTTCCATCCCTTTGATGTCTCGCATGTAATTTATATGCTCCCACTGACCTTGAAAACTATCTGGCTAATTCATATAAGTTGGTCCGTCTAAATCATATTTAGAAAAACGAACTTATAAGTGAATGCTCCAATTTTCATGGACAACTTAAGCGTTTACATCGAGTTTAGTCCGAGTAGTTCTGTACACATCTGCTGGCGAAAAAACGGTTTCATTATAATCTGTTTTATAGGAATTAGGATGAAAACCGTTCTCGACCAATATGAGTGTACTTCACTATTTCCTTTCTGCTCCTAATCTTTCAACTTAAAGATTTACTTGCAGAAAATGAGAGGAAACATTTTCCTTGGGCACGTAAACTAAATTCCAAAATTTATTTACGCACACTGACATATTCTGATTGCATCAAGTTTTAAATCGGAGTTACTACTCCAAATTTCATCCCGGAATTTGATTAAGTCATCATCAGTTATGATGTCTAACTCGACAATTCGTCTCACGAGATTCGAGTAATTATACAACTTTCTAATGATCGATTTAATGAATATCTTATTGATATGTCCTCATAGAACATTTATCAAAACCTAGGCATTACTGTCTGGGACTTGACCCAGAAGGAGGACTTAACTCAGAGTCACTAACAATGGATCACACCAAGTCTAACTAAGTGTGATTCATACCTTTTAACACACCGATGTGTTAACAGACTTGACCTGAGAGAAAATCACATTTTCTTTTAATTACGCAAGATTTTATGTAGCTAAGTATTTGACCATTCGATCTAATCGAATCAGTTTAAATACTTTAGTAATTTCGTTCTTTATTTTATCAGACTTGTGTTTCATCAAGAACACGTGTCTTAATAAAATATACGAATAACTTATTTCAGTTAATCTAGACTCGGGTACATCAGTATGTACGAGACTGAGTTCGACAACTCATTCTCCCACTGTCTTACAGATGGGTTTCGGCCATTTTATCTAAGAGGATAAGACTCACAAGTGTCCGTAGACTTCATAATACGAGAGGTCAGACCCCTCTTTATGTGACTTGTGAAGCTTAGTCTCTTGATACGGCCTAGTCTATTTTGCCATATAAGTTTGCTACTATCTTGTGTATTTATAAATATTAACATTTAATATATATATTATCGTTATACATATTACTCATTGCTTCAGAAGAAATGTGACGACATTCGTCAAAATGCGTTAACCTTTTGTATAACAATAATTACGAAATCGTGACATCAAAATATGTCACATTTTCGTTTCCTCCTACTTATGCCTTTACTAATGACAAATTAAACTAACTTTCTCAATTGACTTTCCGGAGTGCCTTCTTCCTTTTCTAAATCACATTTAGATATTAAATAGCCCAACATAAATAAATAGCTATGCAAGCATCTTATGTATCCAAACGCCTAAGAGTTGCAAGCTTGAGTGTAGCTCAAGAAGTTGCTTGTCTCAAGATCCGGTTGGGATACATAGTCTTGCACCGCTCATGCACTCGTCTTCGACTCAAACGGTTTGATCGAATTCTCGAACTTTGCGGATCAGAATTGTTTGTCCATACAACCTTGAGGGTAGCTCGACAAGTTGTAGGGAGAAACATACTTCGAATATCCTATATGTTCAAGCTGCCTCATATAGAGACGAGTGACATATTGCGTGAATTTATTTGTTGGACCCAGAACTTAATGAAATCATATTTCTTAAGTCTGTTCTTTAGAAGGTCATTTTAATGTCAACGAGAATATAGTTTTGATTCTATCAATTAGAATTTAGCTTGATATTCAATTAATCAACCTATTTGACCAGTTAACTTATTCCATTAAAATATTATATTTCGATTCCTTCGGTAAACATAGTCTTGCCATAGTTTAGCATATGTTCAATATTAAATATAGGTAGATTGGCATTCATCTATCTATATCCTCCCACTATTTTTACGATCGTTTCAAAGCTTAATAACGAACGATTTAATCGAATTAAAATATTTAAAATTTAGTGAAAGAGGGATCCAATCATCCTGAACCTCACAACCTTGAGGAGACTCAACAAGTTGATTGGTTCCATGATTGGTAGACTAACTCTTAGTCAATCACATCACTTGTGACTCCCTATCATTTTTTACCTACAGTCACTTATGATCTTGAGGAGACTTAACAAATCATAATGACTGGTCTAGTCAGACCCTTGATTTCGTGTCCAGATTTGACTTAGATCGATGTTCGACCCGACGTATCGATTTGGGTCAAGTCTAGACTACATCACATGTATGTTGGAGTTTGTTCCTTAAAGATAAACATGTCATAGCTTGAGGAGACTCAACAACTATAATTGTCTTCTTTGAGTTACCAAGCTCCAAAATCAAGGAGGGATACGGATTAATCTTTAATAAGATTTATAACGCATTGACTAGATATAGTCCAGGGTGTCATACAATTATGATTCGCGACATTGCGGTCCAGCGGAACACAGCCAGGGAATTGACTAAGCCAGGATCACTATCCCTTAAAGGGTGATCCAGAACTCTTAGCCAAGCACATTGACTCGATCATGGTCCATTGAATGAAGCTTGTCATTTTTGTATGTGTGCCATAGACTAAACAGCTTTTATTAACAACTAATTAACCCTATTAACTAGTTGCATCCTTAAATTCAAAATTTTAGGATTTGTTTAATAACTTTTATTAAATCCTTATCAACTATAAGGTTCACGTGCTATCCTAATCGTTATTAGGATTTTAATAAATTTATTAACCAACGACAAAAGCGAAGTCCTTTAATAAGAATTAATAACAACAATTAGAATTAAAATTTTCATTAAAAGGACTACCCTAATCAGGAATTAGGTCTTGAAGCATTGTTAATGTTTTATTAAAACATAGCATGTCATTAAAATTCAAGTAATAAAGTTTAATCATTTCTTAATGGCTAACCTAAAGGGTTGTCAAGTGTTATCAAATAAGGGACAAGATTATGCATAGCCATTAACATAAGATTACACTAATTTTATCGCATAAAATATGTACAATTTAAATAGAACAATGTCTATCACATAAACAATTTTAGCATGCAAACATAAATTTAACATTTAAATTTAAAATATGATTTTAAAATCTTTTATTTTTATCTCATAAAAACTTGTTTTTAAAATCACAAATTTGCATGCTACTTTAAAAAATTTATCGCATAAAAATTTTAACCTTTAAAATCAGTTTTAAAATATCTCATAAAATTAAAACATCATTTTAAAAAAATTTCATGCTTAAAAATTTATCATATAAAATTTTAGGCACTTTAAACTTATCACATAAATTTTAAAAGATTTAAACTTAGTTTAAAAAATTATCACATAAATTTTAAAACGTCATTTAAACATTTCCATGTTCAAAAGTTATCAAATAGAATATTTGAACATCTAAAACATTTTTGAAAATTATCTCATAACTTTAAAAACATTTTTAAAAGCATTTAAAAGCATTTTAAAGTTTAATAATAATCGCAGGCTAGATTGTTACGCAGACCTACGCTCTGATACCACTGTAGGGTTTTCTGGGACCCTTAGGGCACAAAAACTCTATGCCCGTCCTAAGTCGGACGGAACATAGACAGAAAAACAGCGGAAAAATAAACATGTTAATCTAATTAACATTTAACCCTAAGGTCCAAGACCATAATCCAAGATCTATGCCAACTTGGGATGGGTCTGACCATCCCAAGAAGGATCTAGCCTACTGCGATTAAATTAAACTAATGCTTAATTAAACATATACCCGGAATCTCAGCCCTGGAGCAGGCGAGATGTTCCGCACCGTCTTCCGAGCCGCTCCCGTCCCACGCCGAGCTGCTCCTCAAACCGCTCCTCGAATCGCTCCGCATCCCGAGGCGATCAATCCCGTGTCGCCGAGCCAACCACGCGCCGAAGAAAGTTTCACGCGAGTGAAACCTCCGCCTAGATTTCGGATCTAAATCCGAACTCCTTTGCGGCTTTGCTAGAGCCCTCAGGAGCAAGACAAAAATTTATAGGGAGAGGAGAAATATTAATTTAAGCTTAGATCCGAGCGTGCTCCAACATTTACGAGAGCCGCTCAGATCTAGAGCTTGGGATGAGTTTTAAGGAAGAGAGCAGACCCCTATTTATATAGGCGGCTGACTGCTCCCCTTCTCTCAAAATCCGATGTGGGACTATTAATTGGGTTAATTAAAATCAAGTTAGTTTGCACTTCACAAAGTGCAAACTTTCGTGAATTTTAACTCACTCACCGTTGAGCTTCATGATTGATACAACCTATCAATTCGAAGTGTGTTCAACGGTGAACGCATATGAAAAAACCGTTCGTCGATCGGAGTTCGTTTGATCCTCCAATTGAGTGTCTAAAGATCAGACCACGGCTAGTTTTTTGCAAAAACTGAGTCGTCAAAATTCTGCACCTATCAAGGGTTCAAACCCCTAAAACTGGGGCCCACAGGTGGGCCCCACGCGTCCAGCGTGCGTAGATTAGCCCAGGCCGCGCCTGGGCTAGCCCAGGCGGGCCTGGGCTCGCCCAGGCCACCTGGGCTTTTGCCCAGGCCCTGGTTTTTCTTGGTCTTGACCAGCAGACCAGACCAGACCTGGTCTGGTCTGGGTCTGCCTGGTCTACCCGTTGGGCTGTTTTGGGCGTAACTTGGGCATCTGGTGTCCGATTTGGACGACGTTCAAATCTGGGTCTAGACCGGGACATTCCCGTCTTACCCGTGAACTTTTCCTTGCGTTTATATTATTAAATATTGTCTTAAACTATTTAAAACACATTTAATCTCTTTTGCATCAAATGCAAAATAGTCCCTATCTAAGCTTAAATTATCATTTGCATCAAATACAAATGATCCGAGGGCATATTCCTCTACAGGGTGGGCATTGGAGTTCTCTTAGCTTTGAGGAGGAAGGAGGGTTACGACAATGAAGGGGCTTTTTTAGAGGCTTGCACAGTGTAGAGAGTTTGAGGTTAGCAATGTTGCGCAAGCTAGGGTTTTTGGGCATGAAAGTTGCGGCCTAGGCTCTCCTTGGATGTGTTGGTCTCACCCCCCCCTGAAGATATAATGTTGTCCTCCTTGATTAGGTCTTCTTTGGAGATGGGTTTATATAGGAGAGGATGAGATATAATAGAATCAATTAGAACCCCATAATTAATGGAGATTGGAAGGAATCCTAACTTGATTAGGATTTGAATGAATCAATATGGATATGGAGTTTGAATATGGATGGCTATGAAATTTGAGTAGCTATAGGATTCCAAATAAGATCTCATTTAATCACCAATGATTTGCATGAGATTCTTCATATCTCTCCATCTTTGACCAAGTCTTCAAGTTGCATGGCTTTAGGATTTGATTCATGCACCATGATTTGAATCAATTCAAATAAGTATTTGAATTGATGTCCTCCTTATCTTTCCATCTTTGACTTAGTCTAATTTGTGTAGCCATTATCTCCATCTTTGACTTAGTCCACTTGGCTAATGCATGGCACATTCTCTATCACTTTTACTTAGTCTCTCTTTGAGTATTTGCGAGAGTGCCATTCTTGAAAACACTTAGCATACACATTAAATCATCCATACACGTTTGTTTTCATCAAACACGAAGTCATCAATCGTTGTATCCAACTATACGTTGTATCCAATAATCTCCCCATTTTGATGGTGACAAACCAATATAGGATTTGCAATAACGATTCATATAATATCATCGTGACATGTGTGTGTGAAGTATGACAATGGAGGATGTATGCAATATGACAATGGAGGATGTATGCAATATGCAATAAATATGGCAATGATGTGCAAACATACAAGCATGATATAATGATGTTCAAGCATTCAAACATGTATGCATGCTCTCCCTTTATTCATGCTCCCCTTGAACCAATATTCATATATTCAATAAGCATATTTCATTATTCATTGTTCGTTAATGCTCCCCTTAAACCAATATTCATATATGCAACATGTGAGCAACATGTAAGCAATTAATGCACATATTCAAATCTTCTCAATTCTTTCTCCCCCTTTTGTTATCATCAAAAGTGTATACATGAAGTCAAGTTTCATAGCACATGCAAACTAAAGAGTATTATAAATTACAACTAGCACTTGCATGTAGACATTCATAGAATAAGCACTTCAAATTCAATGAAAATTATAACATAGACTTCAACACCTTCGTGTAAGTGTGATGATTAAACATTGAATCACATAAAGAGAACTTTCAAGAAATTCAACCGAAACCAATCCACATTTTTCATTAAATATGAAATCACCTATGATTGATTTTCCTCGTCTCATTAAAAATGAGTTCAAGATACCACACCCCAAAAAACATAGCTTACAAGGACTCTTAGATGTGGGGGTAGCATTGCTTGACGAGTATAACACCAATGCTAAAAATTACCCGTAAAGCATATGTTGGATACTCGTGGGTAGTGTACTTGCCATGAATTGTATCCATTTTTCATATGGAGCTATATTCATATATATCTTTTTCTTTCTCATATTCAATTCTTTTGTGCTCAATTTCTGTTCATGGCAAAAACACGTCATATGCCTTAGATTTTTCAGTTATTTTCGTCCTACATTCACTTTCCAACATTTCATAAAACAATCTCCAATTGTGCACCAATATTCAACACTAGTTGAAGTGAAAGTGTAGGTGTAGAAATCATATTATTCATTTCATTAAACATGTCATGGCTATTTAGGAATTCTAACATGCACATGTAGTTATAACAATAATACAATGATTTCTAAAAGGATATGAATGACATCCAATAATACTACTTGAATGACACAAAGGAAAAGAAACACATTAAACACCACATTTTTTTTGCTTTTTGTCCTTTTCATTTTTTTTTTTCATTTTTCTTTATAAAGAACTAAACAAGCTAGAAATCAAACAAACTAGCACACAAAATAAAAAATAAGTCAAGCACGCAAAACAAAAAAACGCTATGCAGGTATGCATTAAGTGTAAAGTAGAAAAAATATTCCTCCGCATCGTCGTTTGGCTAAGGAACTAAATAATGAAACGTTTAATCCAAAGTTCATCGCCATGTCCATCTTACCTACATGGTAGATGTTATGTGTGGCATTGAAATCCAACAAGGTCCACTCATGTTAGTCATCAAAGTCTTAGGAACCCACACTTCTTTGAATTTAATATTTGTGTTCCTAAATTTGTAATGATATGAAGTATGACCAACACTAGCATAAGTAAAGCACTTTGCATACATATTTTTAAATATTATAGGCTCATGGTGAATTTTCTTATGCTTAGGCTTTTCAATATTTTAGAACCAAATCCATGTCCACGTCTATTATTACCATATAATTGATTTTCAGGAATAGTATCCAGCGAATGTTTACCAATTGAAAATTTCCTTAATGACAATTCTAGACAAGTGACTTTGGATTTCAATAAAGCATTTTCATTCACAATTAAAGTGCATTTATTAATGAAAGCTTTCTTATTGTCCTCTTCAACAATTATTTTTCTTTTAAGTTCGCTCTTTACCATGCAGATCTTTTCATTAAGCAATTCAATTTCAGTTTCAAGCTTAATCATTGTTTGCTTATACATGCTAATGGCATTCAACAAAGTAGGACAAATAACACATTCAGCTTTTTCATGCAACCTAGATTTTTCCTTTTTCAACATGGTGATGGTAGATTCAACAATTTCTTCTTTCAGATTTTTAGTTTCTTCCAACATGTCACAATTTTTTTTTGCAATTCAAAAAAAGAATTTCTATAGCATTCTACAGTAGATTCTAAATCAACAATTTTCTAGACATGTCACAGTTTTCTTGTGGAAATTGAAAGTTACCATTCCAATAGCTATCAAAGATAGATTCTAACTCATTAGTTTTATCTTGTATTCTCTTACAAATATTCACGAGTTCAATTTTAGTGCAAGATTTTACCTCGTTGTGTTTTGCCATTAAGCAGAGGGAGGTGTGCGCAGTTTCCTCCTCATTTTCGCTACCATATCCCAGGTTATCGCTAATGATTTTCCTTTCTTTTTAGCGACGTTATTCTTTTCTTGTGGGTAGTCCTTTAAAATGTGTCCCCTCTTCCTGTAATAAAAACAAAGCCTACTCTTAGTAGTTTTCTTACAAATATTCTTAGGCATATAAGCATCATTTTTATGTAAAGGATCTTTTCTTCCCTTTTGCTTCTTTTCATTGCTGTTGAAGGATTGCTCGCTTCGATATGTAGTTTTCAAAGTCCTCTATATATCCTGTCCAGAAGAGCAATGTGAGATATGATCAAATAATTTTCTATTCAAACCACACAATAAGATATTCATTGCTCTAGCATTTATAGCACACACATTTCTATCATTTAAATGCAAATTACTTACAGGCATAGAATATCTGTTTTCGATAATGTACCAAGTATTAACATCAACGGATAGCAAATAAGTTTTCATCCTAGCTTTCTAGCATATATAATCATGGCCACTAAATAGAGGGGGACGATCAATAGGCATGCCATGAGCAAAAACTAAGTTTGGGGTATTCATGATTTTTAGACTAAATCCTCTAATCTGCTCTGGTACCACTTGTTAGATCTGGATCTAAGCCTAGAGGATGGGTGAATAGGCTAATAAAAAATTCTCGTGCAATCCACAAGCAAACACATGCAGTTATAGCATATGCAAAATAAATATAATCAATCACAGAGTACGCTGCAGATTTATTCTGGTTCGGTCGCACCTACGACCTACGTCTAGCCCTCAAAGCAGATACTAGATTAATAATGTAACAGGTACAACTGTAATAGCTTGAGAACCCACGTCTCTACACTCACTAGGCTCTCAGTACCCCACTCCACCGGTGTTCAACAAAATTAATCTTAGTATAAGCTTTCTATTGGTTGGTCCCAATTAGCCAAGTCCCTCTTGTCTAGAACCACAATAGACAAGACCCCAAAACAAGTATGGCCAAGTTTTTCCTACAAAGATCGCTACTACAAGACAAATATAATAATAAAGAGTTTAGATAATCTCAGTTTATGTAGTGGTAGTCGTCTCTGTCAATCAGCTCAGGTCAGATCGTATTTGACAGGATGTAGTCCCAACGTCACGCCCTCCTCCTTGGATGAAGCTTGCGGGCTTGATGGTGTCTCCCTCTTTGAAGCTTGCGACCATGCTTCTTTGGTGATGTTGCGCAATATGGAAGCTCTTCCTCTTGAAGTAACTTGCGACAATGATATCTTCTTTGGCTTATGCAATGAATGATTTCTCTCCCCTTGTTGTTTGCACAATGTAGATGATGAATGTCTCTTGAAGTATTGCGGCAAGGAGGAGTTCAAGGCCTTGGTTGCTTGGGACTTGTGCAAGGACGAAGGAGCAATGGCTATGTGGCTTTGGCAAGCTTTTGGCAATGGAGCTCTTGGGTTGAAACTTGCAGCTAATGATGGGCAATAGAGTTCTCTTGGCTTTGAGGAGGAATGAGGGTTGCGACAATGAAGGGGCTTTTATAGAGGCTTGCGCAATGTAGAGAGTTTGAGGTTAGCAATGTTGTGCAAGCTAGGGATTTTGGGCATGAAAGTTGCGACCGATGCTCTCCTTGGATGTGTTGGCCGCACCCCCCCCTGAAGATATATTTTTGGCCTCCTTGATTAGTTCTTCTTTGGAGATGGGTTTATATAGGAGAGGATGTGATATAATAGAATCAATTAGAATCACATAATTGATGGAGATTGGAAGGAATCCTAACTTGATTAAGATTTGAATGAATCAACATGGATGAATATGGATGGCTATGGAATTTGAGTAGCTATAGGATTCCAAATAAGTTCTCATTTAATCACCATTGATTTGCATGAGATTCTACATATCTCTCCATCTATGACCAAGTCTTCAAGTTGCATGGCTTTAGGATTTGATTCATACACCAATTGATTTTAATTAATTCAAATTTGGATTTGAATTGATTTCCTCCTTAACTTTCCATCTTTGACTTAGTCCAATTTGTGTGACATTATCTCCATCTTTGACTTAGTCCACTTGGCTAATGCATGGCACATTTTCCATCACTTTTACTTAGTCTCTCTTTGAGTATTTGCGAGAGTGTCATTCCCGAAAACACTTAGCATACACATTAAATCGTTCACACACGTTTGTTTTCATCAAACATGAAGTCATCGATCATTGTATCCAACTATACATTGTATCCAACACTTATGTCCAGGATAATGGAGATACCACGAGCTAGGCCTACATCCATCCGTGGAGTCCAATCTTAGCATTCCTTTACCTGGAGACGCTCGTTCACATGCCCCACTTCAACCGCTGACGAGGCTCTGTCTCGACGAATGAGCTATCTTTAGCCCAAATTATTGTTAAGCCAAAAATGGATTTAACATTGTGCTATGAAGAAGACACTTGAATGGAGGTGGAATAGTGTTTATAAAATTAACTAACAAACTACACCTAATTAAAATCCTAACCAACAATAATGTGAAAATAGTATCAAACAACAATAAGAACAAGCAAACACAATATGTTCAAAAGTTCGGATTACCTAAGTCAAATTCCGACTTGTTCCCTATAATCATACATCCTTACCACCCGGGATACCACATGGATACTCAAGCTAAAACCTTAGCTTGAGTTTTCTTTTCAACCGACTTGTAGCAACCCTACAAGTGTAATCAATACACAAGATTGATGACCTTGATTTCCACAACTTGGGATCAAGCAAATACTCTCACAAACCGCGAGCAAAACCCAATTTAACGAAAGTTATGAAATTGAAATACACACTTACAAACCCATATGCCTTGAAGTAGAACTTGAAGGAGCAAGAGTGTGGAGTGTATTGATCTCTTCCTAGAAGAAAGAACATCCCTTCCACTTGTGTCACTACCAAATGCCTAGAAGATTTGAATTTTGATTCTAGATTGGTGAGCAAGAGAGAATGAGGGCTAGAAAGAATTGAGCACTTGAGAGCTTGAGCTTGAGAGATGAATCAATGGTGTTCTGAGGGTTCCAAGAGCTCCCAATGGAACAGTAAATGGCATATTTATAAGATCTCTCAAAGCCCCAAACAAATACCCCAAACCCCTTTCAAAATTCATCTCAAAACAGCCAACAGATTAATTTATTAGCCAGGACAGGCGATTGAAGAAGGAACGACAATCGCCTGATGCACGGTGTCAGAGGGTAAGTGAGAATTCAAATAGTAACTTATCACGTAGAACACGCGACTGATGATGGTTGGATAGGCGCATGAAAACAAGCAGGCGCCTGGGAAACCAACGTCAAGCGTCTGTGTGGTAGAAGTGCGAAAGTTACCAAAATCAAGAATTCTGGGTAATCAAAGACATGCGACTGATGTGGTATCCACAGGCGCCTGCACCATGAGCAGGTGACTGGGAAACAAACGTTCAGCGCATGTGTGCACAAGTGCATAACTTGTCAAAATAAGAATTCTGGGCAAGAGCTGGACATGCGACTATAGCAGTACAGACAGGTGCATGTGCCATGGGCAAGCGCCAGTAAAACCTACGTACAGCGCCTGATTGTAGAAGTGCCAAAGTTGACAAACTTGGGATCTTTGGCAAGATGATACAAACAGCTATTAACAAGTCACAAGCGCTTGCAAGGAGCCAGGCGCATGTACATTGTACATAAGTCGCCAATTGGAAATGAATACTGAAAACCCAAAGTATCCTTGGAAAAACTTGTGCATTACAGACGAATGTTGAACAAATCACAGGTAACTGTATGGAGACAGGCGCCTAATGTTCACCAGTCACCTATTAATTAACTAAAATGCACATGTTAGAGAATTGAGAGTTTAGAGTCCTAGGAACTGAATTCTACTGGATTCTTAGGATAGAATGAGTGATGTGTAAGTGCTCCATGATAATTCTACTTCAAGGCTACATTCTAAAGATAAAGAAACAAAAGAACAAAAAGATTACATTGAGTTTTTTCTACTCTTCTTTCTCTTGAATGATCTTGAAGTCATTGAAGCTTCTTCTTTATCTTGATCACCCAATCATGTTTACGAGCTCTGATTGATCTTTGATTGTCATTCAATGAGCTTAATTGTTGTTGTGGGGTAGAACCCGCGTACAATGAATTTGTATTATGGGGAACCAAGGGCACGGTGGTTATGATAATGACGAGGGTTAAGGTAGGCTATTTAACAGGTGATTAGTGGGATGATGAGGCTAAGCCTGTTGTGAAGGCTGACTATCGAATCCGGTAGGATGTAGTGGAAGGGCCGAACAGTCTAAAGCGAGGGCGAGCATGACCGGTGGTGACGAGCTAACCTGCGCAAGGAGCAACTCGTCAGAAAGACTGGGTTGGGGTCCAACCCTTAGCCTCTCCGATGCCTAAGTCAGTATTAGGACTTAAAGCAGGGGCTAGGCACGCAGGTCAGACTGAGGGTGTGTCGACCATACGTGACGAGCTATGAAAGGTGGAAGAACAAAGATATGGAAGATCTTTGCTCTTGTGTGTGAGTAACAAGATTGAGAGTGAATTTGCCAACCTCTTCACCGTTGGAGGTGAAGGGTTATTTATACCTGACGGGAGGAGGTTAGGTGGGGCAGACCTGGCATGCTGACTCGACGTACTGAGCTAGCCCTGCTGTCAGTGGAAGCTTCGGACGAGGATGTCAGGAACATGAGTGTCAGCCATGCTTTTGTCAGACGACACAATGGCCTTGGGTGCTTTTGTCAGGGTGTCAAGGCCGAAAGCATTAAGTGTCAGGGGGCGCAGCGGCCAGTGGGTGCTTTTTCAGATGGTCGGATGGCGTAAGTGTCAGTAGCGTCCTTGTACTAGGTTGTTTGTCGTGTCCGATGTACCAAGGAACAGTCGGAGCGTCTCCCAGGGGCAGGGCCCGAGACAGGTCGTCGGGCTGGCCTGGGCTGAGGCTGAGCGGTCTGGATGCACACTTTGCGTGCTGATCCTGTCGAACCAGGGGAGAACGGATGCGCATCCTGCTAGGGTCGTATTAGAGAGCGCCCCTATCAACGGCCGAGGCAGAGTGCGCCCTTCTCCCCATCGTGTCGAACTCTAGGATCGACAGGTGCCATGCGGACCTCTGAAGTTCGGGCGTGGAGCGCCCTGTCACCGGGACGGCCGCCCGTTCAGGGGGAGGGGCGAGCCGGCGGGGTATTTCAGCGGTTTAGGATGGAAGGTCGGACCATCACGATCTTCAGGTCGTAACACTACTTTCTATGAATTTCTGAATGCAAAATACCGTTTAAAAATGTAGGAATACGCAGCATATACGAAGAAATACAAATGAATACCATACGTGCCCTCACTCAATCGACATGCCATGTGGCGGCATCGCAACGGTCTCCTGCTCAATCGAACAGATCATGAAGACGGCAACGTGGCTGCAGCTTAGCCGTTGAAATGAAATCTGATGGTCGAGAATTAAATCGACACGGACTCGAATCAATCGAAGCGGAGCGGGCGAGATTTGCGGAGTTGGACACGTGGCTACATGGCATTTCATCCTGCCCAGATCGAACGATGTTGAATCAAAGCAGGTTGTAGGCGACGCAGCAAAGCAGGTTTGAGCGGATTCTGATTCATTAACCAAGTAAAACTCACAGCCCTATATATATACGTATTTGGCTAGGGTTTTGGTGTATTCTTTGCTTATTTTGAGCTTTTGCAAGTGTATTTGGTCGTAACTTTTGGAGGCCATGTAGACGGAGGCAGAAAGAAATTGTTGAAGGAGATCTAGGGTCTAATTTGAGAGATT
The DNA here is from genome assembly GCA_030789695.1 of Scilla litardierei. Taxonomy (NCBI): domain Eukaryota; kingdom Viridiplantae; phylum Streptophyta; class Magnoliopsida; order Asparagales; family Asparagaceae; genus Scilla; species Scilla litardierei. The sequence continues at coordinate 104,731,454 of CM061134.1, read as the reverse complement.
TGGTGATAAATTGCCTAAATTTTTCTCTGTATTTTTTAGTATTAGACGAGTAATTTGAGTATTTGATGATGTATTTGTCTATGAATATTTATTTTTTTCTCTCCATGCGTAGATAATTCTTATATGTGTTGGTTGTGATGTAGTTTGGGCTATGTAATCTCTGGTTTTGATGTCTTTTCGTCCAACTTTGCATGTCATATCGTGTATTTTATTAGTTTCTACACGTGTTATTCAAGTATTATCGTTGTTGGTGTACTTAGATCGAATATGATTTTTGCGGTCTTATTCGTGGTGTGATCCTTGCAGACATTGCCATGACCCTTGCGGGCACATAGGCTTAAACTCTTCATGAAACTAATAATTTACTTGATTACTTATGGTACTTTTTGATGATCTTTTATTGTTATATTTTCCAACGTTCTCATACCCTTGTGGGTTGAAACATTGAGTTATATAAAAGATATTAATAATCATTGATTGCAAACACCTTAACGAAATCACGACCAACACATCCTCTCCATATTGGTACCTTAGTATCGACTTTCTCATAGTTATCCTAGGATTACTTTTTAGTTTTTAAACCCTTCGACACAATTTTCTCCTATTTGAAAGGTGGTAGTTTCTTAATGTATTAGTACTCTTTATAGACTGAAATTCGTGTTTTTGTAGGTCAGTTGTCCCGTGGATATGGTACCTGGACTCACCATGATTATTACTTGTTCGATCTCCTATACTTGGGAGTGGCGCTCGCATCTTTTGAGACGAGTCAAGTTTTTGGCACTGTTACCAGGGAACGGTGATACTTGTGATCTACAATTTCAGTTTGTATAAAGGAATATTCGGTGAGATCCTTCCACCTTATCGTTTAGGACCTTTTTATTTTCTTATTTTTGTTTTCTGTAGAAAAAATGCGCGTGTGTGTAATAATTTTTTTGGCTTTGCTCCGACAATTTCTGTGGGATTTTGGTGCGGCCTTTGCGCCTTTCCTGTTTGGTGCTCCAGCATTCATCGGAGCTCTCCCCCTTCCCTTCATTCTCTCCTCCCCCTTTATTCCCTCCATATTAATGGCTTCTTCGAGCTTGGGCTACTCTTCCTCCTCCCCCAATCTGGGTGATGATGATTTAACTCTGATGGCTACTATTGGCGAGGCTGGCGATGGCTCTACTAATGGTGGCGATGCAAAGGATCGATGGATCCCTGTGGCAGGTTGTCAGCAACATGCTCTAAGTTCGTCGGGGCAGGACAGTGCTGGATCGATTTTGGGCTCTTATGTTTCTAGGGTAGGCAATCGCCGCTCTTTGTCAGCTATTGGCGATGATAAGGCAGACTCCTCAGGGCAAGCTTGTGCCGCCCTGTCGAACACGGGGGTGGCCTTCACCCTCCACCTGTCCTTGATTCTCGGAGGCCACCTGTACAGAAGGTGCTCGGGAAAATGCATCTGAGCCCCCCCTCCCCCCTCTACCCCTCGCTCATCCTATGCAGAAACATCGTCCTATAGCGATATCAGCGCCCCCCCCCGACGTCACGATGTTCCTAACTGTGACCTTGACTATCCTCCCCCAACCATGGTTGATGATGGCTTCGTCATGGACATCCTCCCCTTTGATATTGTTGAGGTTGCGGGGCATTGGGCCTATACTCTGGTTGTCTATATTGTCGATTCCCGACCCTATTATAGCCACCTCAAATGTTTGGAAAACCAAAGGTGCTATTCATATGCACACAAGAGAGAACGGCTTCTTTTTCTTCAAATTCGAAATGGGATCCAACTGTGATGAGATTCTTCCCAGTGAACCATGGTTAATAGAGGGTAGCCTTCTTGTACTCTAGTCGTGGGCCCTGCACATCGGCCTCGACCTGGACTTACTCTCGGTGGTGCCACTCCGGATCCACTTCCCTCAATTGAGTATCCAATTCTGGTCCTCTATGATCTTGGGGAAGTTGTGTTCACTGATGCAGCTACGATGAATGCCTCGCAGCTGTCCTATGTGCGTTGATTTGTTGAGGTGGATTCTAAGTGAACATTCCCTTTGTATATCCGGCTCGCCTTGAAGATGGCTCTGTTGTCCCCGTGGCAGTTGAATATGAGCATATTCCTCCCCTATACTCGCATTGTTTTTATTTGGGCATAACTTGTCACAGTGTGGCTCACCGACATGCCTACCTACTACTTTGCCTCCTCATGTTGAGACCTGCACTAGCAGCCTATCATGCTGTAGAGTACTAAGCCTAACACTGCTTCCTCCCCATCCTTTTTTGTTGCTGTTGAAGTCCCATCGATGGCTGTTAACTCACCCATCACCACCGCAGTCATGAATACGACTGACTTGGTTGGCTCTATCCCCTTATTCGATGATGCTGGTGATGCTACCCTCGTTGTTGAGTCTAGTATCGAAGCTGATGTTGATCTAGTTGGGGGGTGATCTCTTGGATTTCGATGATAGTGCTGAGCTTGTTCTTGTGGTGGACGAGTGAAGGGATGATAGTCATGTTGGTTCTGTGAAGACTATTGTTGCGGCGACGATAGATGTCGCTATATTAGAGACTTTGGATGCTACTTTTGATAGTTCTGTAAAGGCTGATGCTATAGTGAAGACTTCAAACATTACGACTGCCATGCTTGAAGTCACTGAGCCCGCCATGTATGAAGGTAATCCCAACTCTCTTTTGAATGCTTTGGTCGTTCCCCATGATGTTGTCGGGTCTACTTCTGGCAGTTCTATTGCCCCCTTGGAGGCTTTGGGTGTTGATGTTGTTTCAATAGTGACAGCTGTTCCAGCTGTTAGCCCCTCTGCTGTTGGTAATCTACAGAGCCATGATGATAGTTAGCGGGGTGTATTTGCCATAAGTTACATTGAATTCCCTGTCCTTAGCCCAACTTGTAAAGCATCCCCCCATCCCAAACATTTATCCTCGTTATCCCCGACTCCTTCTGGATGCCTATAGTGGGCTACTATTCCTAACCCAGCATACGCTGATCCCACCAAAAACCCAAAACCTCATACTTCGAAGGCCCGACACCCTCCGCATGAAGATTAGAAGCCAAACTCCCCATAATTGTTGATTTATATCGATCTTTGTTTGGAATGGTACGGGTTGAACTCTAAAAGCTCGTCGAAGGGTCATTCGTCATCACATTAACAAGTATAAAGCCTCTCTTGTGGGTCTTTTGGAGACCAAGGTTATGGACCCCAATGGGGATACTGTGCCTTCTTGTTGTCCCAGGGGATGAGTGTCCTTTCACAACTATTTGCAAGCGGATAAAGGCAGGGTTTAGGTCTTGGCAAATCCAACTGTGTGGTATTATGCTGTCATTGCTTCCTTGGCACAACATGTAACTCTCTACTGCACTAATCGGGGTGGGTTCTCGATGGCTTTATTGTTTGTTTACACCTCTAATCTGGCGTCGGAACAAGTACATTTATGGTATGCACTCCTTAGCGACTACTCTCTGATTGGTGAGGGGCATGGGCGGTGTTTGGAGATTTAAATGTTACCTAATTTATTGATGAGAAGATTAGGGTCGCATTATTTCGACTGATCTTTTGGAGGACTTTAATAGGTGTATTGATGATTGTGGCATTGATGATATGTGTTGTATGGGAGATCATCTGAGTTGGAGCAACAATTCCACTATAGGTCCTCGCATCTCCTACAGACTCGATATGGCTCTTGTTAGTACTACGTAGACTGTTACCCTCCCTGATACGTAGACTGTTACCCTCCCTGATGCCTACGCCTCTTTCTTCCCTCCTGACACCAATGACCACTCGTCGCTTTTGATCCAGATTATCATTTCCCCTAACTTGAGGCCTAAGCCATTCCATTTCTTCAGTCGCTATCTACAAATTCCGGGCTTCTATGCTTTATTGCTCTCGATTTGGCACGGGCACTACACTGGTTCTCCTATGCTCAGGCTTATTTCTAAGCTCAAGGCCCTCAAAGTTGCTATCCATGCTTGGCCTTTGGCTCGTCGTCCTTTCCCCCCTTCGAAGGTCGCTAGGAATGATATCTCTATTTTAATGGAAAGGCATGACTTCCATACTTGCTCGAACCTCCTGCGTCAGGATCAAGTTCTCAACATGTCACTTGTCTCTAGCCTTAACTGTGAGGAGAGCCAAGCGAGAGAGAAGAGTCGTCAAACTTTGCTTTCCCAGTGTGATAGGAACACCAAGTTCTTCTATACGGCCTCAAAGGACCGTGCAGCTAGTAACAGTCTTTTGCACTTGATTGGCCCTGGGGGATCCCGCCACCAAGATTGACTCGATTCATACTGAGGCAGTTGACTTCTTCACCTCCCTATTTCATCAAGATTCTCATTGTACCACCTTCCCTGAGGTTATTCCTAAGCGTATCCTATCTCCCGATGTTTGTGACTGGATGGGTAGTGTTACGGATCTGGAGATTAAGGCCCTTTTCCTCTTAGAAAAGGGCAAGTCCCCAGGTCCTGATGGCTTCTCCCCTTGTTCTTCCAGGAGTTGTGTGGTGTGGTGGGTAGGTATGTCCTTCTTGCAGTGCATTCTTTCTTCACCTCTGGCAGTATCCTCAGGTAGATCAATCATACCTTCCTCACCCTGATCCCCAAGTCTGCTACCACCTCTTCCATTGCTAACTATCACCCTGTTGCATGCTACAATGTGATGTATAAGACCATCTCCAAGGTCCTTAGTAGGAGGATGACTACTGTCATTCCTGGACTGATTTCTTAGAATCAGTCGACTTTCATCAAGGATCGTCTAATATTGGATTCCTCTCTTCTTATTCATGAGCTCATCCGTGACTTCTCTGCCTCTTTGGGAGCTAGGGTTTGCATCCAGTTGGACTTGCGTAAGGTGTTCGATAGTATCAACCAGGAGCTCATATATTTCTTTATGCTTCGCCTTGGTTTTCATCCTTTGTTCATCCATTGGGTTAAGGTTTGCATTGATTCTGCTTCCTTCTCTGTCCATGTCAATGATTCCCCTGCTGAGTTTTTTAGGAGTGATAGAGGATTCCACCAGGGTGATCCTATCTCTCATTTCCTCTTCGTCATGGTCATAGAGGCCTTTACTATTCAGATGGATCTTACCTCTCTTTCTGGTTCCATTTACCCCCAAGAGGGGATATTGGGGATTCCTTCTCGCCTCCTTTTTGCGAATGACATGCTTGTGTTCTGCAAAGCGAATGCCTCTTCTTGTGTGGAGCTTGGACGGCTAATTTCCTCTTTTCACCTTTTGACGGACCATGAGGTGAATAAGGGTAAGAGTAAATTGATTCTCAGTAAGGGGTGCAACATTGGGAATGAGTTCTCCCTCCTTCTTGTCATCCCTATAGCCGTCCCCCGGTCAAGTATCTTGGGCTTCCCCTCTCATCTACGTACCCAGCGGTGAAGCTCTACTCTAGTCTTGTGGATAAGTGCAAGGCTAAGATCGCCGGTTGGTCCTCTAGGCTCCTTTCCACTTCGGGGCATATTGAGCTTGTCCGTATAGTCATCCATGGGTTTGTGTCTTATTGGATTTAGTCCTTCTGCATTCACTCTTCTATTTTGGTAGCGATCGACTGTATGTGCCGAGACATCATTTGGGGTTCTAAGCTCCACCTTTGTCGGGGGGAGCATATGTGCTTGTCCAAAAGCAAGGGGGGATTGTGTTGCATTGTTTGCGCGAGGTGGGAGTAGCTGCGGGTGCCAAGATCCTCTGGAGACTTCTTCATTCTCCTTCCCCCTTAGCCTCATATATGCGCAATGTCTACCTGAAGCAAACATCCCTCTTCCAGTGTAAGGCCTCGGTCATGGATTCGGGCTCTTAGAAACATATTCTTCAATACCGAAACTATTCGCTTCTTGTTTCCATAGGGTCGTGGGTGATGGTCGTACTCTTCCTTCTGGTAAGATCCTTAGTTACCATGTGGCCCTCTGGCTAAACTGTGCAACCCCCCATCATTGAGATACCGGTGTGTGTTGCTGATTTCTATGATGATAAGGCATGGCTACTCCCTGACTATCTTTCCCACCTTGCCCCGCACCTTACCTTTACTTCGGTACTTGGTGGACCGGATTATTGGGAATGGGCTTCGGTTGGTGGTTGTTCTCTCAGGTCGGCTTGGTCTTTAAGGATCCTGTCAAAACAACGATGTTAGGATCGAATGAAGAGGAGAGACTTATGCTTGCGTACGCGGCACCGTAATCTCTGAACTTCGCCCTCAGATTCGCCACAACGGTCAGTACTTCGTCACAGAGGATCGAAGCAGCGTTTCACCGCCTAAATCTCTATTTAGAAGTGGATTTTAATGGAAGGGAGAAGAAGAACACAAGTTGCCGTATGCAAACTTATGGCATGGTAAGATTAGTGTAAATGCCTTACCCTTGGGTCCTATTTATAGGCTTTAGGGGTAGTTATTGTAGGAAATAACTAAATATAAGCTTATTAGCCTATATTAGCACATTTACTTATCCTCTTCTTCATTCACTTATCAAGTGCCTTTATGCACTTATAAAGTGACTTTTTCCACTTATCGCGTGGTCCTTTTCATACGAGAAAAGGTTCCCTTCGTGCACGCTTTCGTGCACGTGACATCTGAGGTCCGTATTCTCTCATACATCCCCTCATGGGTGCATTCATGTCGTCCATATCCAACATCTTCCACTCACACTTGAGGGGATTGTAAGGAAACATCTTTTCCTTTAACTCTTCTGTTTATCATACCGAGAAATAGGCCGTGTGACCGTCATGTGCATAGAGTCCGCTGTTTGTGCACTTGTTAGAGATACACAACACTCCTCGAGGTGCAAAGTTGAGTAGATTAACGCATGCTTTACCCTAGATTATTTCTTCACATTTCTTATACTTTATATTCAACAATTGAATCCCATCTGGATTACAATTGGCTGGCCAGCTTTGAATCTTTAAAGTCCAAATGTGAATATGAAATTAATCTTCCTCTTCTTGTGATCCTTTCGATCTTGACTTGACTCGCTTTTCTAACATGCCCCGTCGGACCGAATTGACCATAGTCCATAAGCAACATGCTAAGATAGCAATCACCCAGTCAAATCTAAAGGAACCAATTAGAGTCCATAAGGGTAACGAGTTAAGACCCATGTGGTCTTTGGGTCTCACATAATAGTAAACACAATTACTATTCTAACCTAATGGTCAGATGCATACGTAGTATGAATACGCATTACAACATCACTCCTTTCCCAGGGAGCGTATGTCTTAATGATGTTGTAAGGATGATGATCAGACACCACAATGTCTGATTTTGAGTCCCTTTTACTACTCAAATAATCTTCTGGACCCACATCTCGCATAAGACAGATAGGATTTAAGAATCCTCTAAGATCTTTTGTAAGCATCCATATGATGCAGATCTTTCATACGACTATTTTGTTTAAGTCATGACTCTAAATCATCCGTCTGATGATTTTGACTTTAAACAGGTCTCATCTTTATTTTATCCGTCTGATATAATAAAGGTGGTTGCTCATGTGAGAGAGCCAACCTCAATCTATCCGACATACTAGAAAATATAGCTGAGATTTTAAAATGTACACAAACATTTTCTAGAAACTCATATACAATGTTTGAAAAGAACTTATTCTTTTATTACATTTGATCTTTTACAGACATGGGAATTTACATTGGTACAACTCAGCTCTTACGCAATCCTTGAGATGATAAGTGTTTGTAAAACACATCTCTGGGTATCGCCTTCGTAAGCGGATCCGCTATCATCTCATGCGTAGATATGTACCTTATGTCTACCTTCTTGGTCTTATCATAGTCTTTTGCAAATTTGTAGCAGATATCAATGTGTTTGGTCTTACAATGGAATTTTGGATCTTTGACATAGGCTATAGATGCTTGACTGTCACTGTGTATTGGTACATCACCTGAGTCACTTGTATCAATTAGCCTGTCTAAGAATTTCCTAAGCCAAACAGCCTCTTGGACTGCCATGCTAAATGCTACAAACTCGGCTTCCATAGTTGAAAGTGCGATGCAGGATTGTTTCTTGCTACTCCAGGATATTGCACCAGATCCGAGTAGAAAAACATATCCTGAGGTTGATCGTCGCTCATCGAGATCACCCGCCCAATCAGCATCAGTGTAGCCTTCGAGCCTCAAGGCATCTCCTTGATAGCATAAAGCATAGTCCGCAGTTCCTTTAAGATACCGCATTATCCTCTTAACCGCTTTCCAGTGTACTTGCCCTGGATTGGATTGGTAACGACTTACCATTCCAAGGGCAAAACAGATGTCCGGTCTTGTACACATCATAGTGTACATAAGACTACCAACTGCACTGGAATATGGAAATTTTTCAATAATTTCATTTTCCTTTTGGTTCTTTGGACACGATTTCAGACATAAATTATCGTATTTGCTTATAGGAGTATCAATGGACTTGCAGTCCTGCATATTAAAACGTTCTAGAACCTTCTTTATATAAGTCTCTTGTGAAAGAGAAAGAAGTTTCTTCGAACGATTCCTTGAAATCTTAACTCCAAGGATATATGCGGCTTCTCACATGTCTTTCATCTCAAAAACTGATGAAAGCCAAGCCTTGATATCCATCACAAAGCCCATGTCATTTCCGGCTATTAAAATGTCATCTACATATAGAGACATAATAACGTACTTGCTCTTAATCCTCTTGATATATACACAGTTATCTTCATCAAGCATGGAAAAACCATTTGATAAGATAACTTCTTGAAATCCTATATACCATTGTCTCAAGGATTGTTTAAGACCATATATGGACTTACGAAGTTTACAACCCTTATGTTCGTTTTCTTCTTTTACAAACCCTGTTGGTTGTTCCATATAGATCTCCTCATCCAATTCTCCATTGAGAAAGGCAGTCTTTACATCCATCTGATGTAATTCGAGGTCTAAGCAAGCTACCATAGCCAGAATCAGGCGAAAGGCGAGCTTTATATCTGTCTATAGAGCCATCAGCCTTATGCTTGATCTTGAGAACCCATTTGTTCCCAATAGCTCTACGTCCTCTGGGTAAGTCAACTAAGTCCCAGACTTGGTTGACTTTCATGGATTCCAACTCCTCCATCGCTTCCATCCATTTGTCTTTCGCATGGCATGATACGACCTGTTTGAAAGTAGCAGGCTCGTCATCATCTTGTAGTAAAGTCATAAAGGTTTGCGGAAATTCATGCTCAAATCTTAGAGGAGCCAACCTTGTACAACTACTACGTCGTTTTTGAGATTCTTCAAGTCCTTGTTGACTCGAATTTAGATCAATTCTAATATCACTCCCACTTTGAATGTCATTAGAAATGCTCCCACTTGGATCATTATTCCCGTATGGAATAGGATTCGCGTCATTCGTATCATCCATTGGTGAAGTTTGAAACGTATTTTCGTCTTCACCAAGAATTCTCCTACTCGAATGAGGTAATCCTTCTTGATCATTAATCTCAAATAGAGATAAGTCCTGACTTATCTCGCCCTGTCTTGGAAACTCATTTTCCAAGAAAGTGACATCCCTCGACTCAAATTCAATTAAACCTCCATTGTCTTCCTGACCAATGAAAACATAACCTTTGGAGTTTTCTGCGTATCGTATAAAGATACATTTCCTTCCCCGTGGCCCGAGTTTGCCATACTTATGGGAGGAAATATGTGCGTAGGATGCACATCCCCAAGGTTTTAAAATGTTTAAGTCAGGAGACCTTTGGTTCCACAACTCATGAGTGGAGCTAACTGATTTCGAGGGTACGCGGTTTAAGATGAAAGCAGCCGTCAATAATGCATCACCCCAAAAGGTGATTGGCAAGTTAGCTTGCGCCATCATTGAACTGACCATTTCCATTAAAGTCCTATTTCTCCTTTCTGCAACACCATTTTGTTGCGGAGTATAAGGCATAGTTACATGATGAACTATGCCTTTTTCATCACAAAGTTCCTTAAAACTTGCCGATTTATATTCACCGCCTCTATCGGTTCGCCAGACCTTAATCTTGCGATCTAATTGATTTTCCACCAAACTCATATAGTTTTTAAAGCAGGTTAATGCTTCACTTTTGTGGGATATCAAATAGATATGACCGAATCGGGTGAAGTCATCAATAAAAGTGATGAAATAGGACTTCCCGCGTCTTGTCTTGACATTCATCGGACCACATATGTCCGAATGGATGAGCTGTAATGGAACCTCGGCCCTTGTGCCGGTTCCAAACGGCTTGCGACAAGATTTCCCTACAAGGCAATGTTCGCAAGTCGGCATTTCGACCTTTGAAACATTGGATAGAAGGCCACGTTTGGCAAATCTATCCATACGCGTTGGTCCAATGTGACCAAGCCTTGCGTGCCAACAAATTATATCTGACTCATAAGTCGAAGAATTTGCAACAAGGAAATTTTCATTACAAAATGAAGAGTCATACATTGTATTTAATACAATAAATCCTTTAAATACATATCCAGAACCAATTAGAGTATTATTACAAGACAAGTCCACTTTACAATTTTGAAAGAACCAGCTATAACCAAGACCCATTAACACGACCACAGATATAATATTCCTTCGAATATCTGGAGCGAAGAGGACATCATGTAGTAAGATAGTGCGGCCGTTGTCCAAGACTAGCTTGCAAGTCCCAACGCCTTTCACTTCAACACGTGTGGTGTTTCCTACATAGATCCACTTTGTTCCTTGAGGTATCCGGTGATACTCCACGAAGGACCGTCTGTCCCTTGCTATGTGGTCGATGGCACCTGAATCAATTATCCAAAATGGATTAGATTCTAAAAGAAATATTGAACTAGAAACACATATGTAACTAGTATTACAAGTTACCTTGTCACCTCCATCCGTACAAGAACGGGCATAGTGACCTAACTTGTTGCACTTGAAGCACTTGATCCTCTTCAAGTCTTTCTTCTTGTGCCATTTCTTGTTCCCACCCTTATGTTTGGGTTTCTTGGTAGACTCAGGTTGCTTATTACGTTCATTAGTAAACTTCGAACGATTTTTTCGTTTCTTTCCCCCGTGTGAGGAACTAGCAACCATGTGCACTTCTGCACTTGGCTTGGCGTCCGCAAGCCGCTCTTCCTCTAACTCGAGGTGCTTAGAAACATCGCTGAAGTTCTTGATACTCTCATTATGAGTGAGATGCATCTTCATTTGGTCCCACCCATTTGGTAGGGAATGTATGACTGCTTGGATTTGTTGCTCGTCAGTGAGCACATGACCTGCATCCTTTAACTCTGAGATGAGATTCGCCATATGTCGCAGATGTTTCCCCATGGAATGATCTGGATGTTTCTTGTATGAATCAAATCTTATAGTTAAAGAACGAAGTTTGGACACCGATGTGCCACCAAACTTCTCCTCAAGCTTGGACCATATGTCAATGGCTAGGTCATGCTCTCGGAAGATGCGCATTATGTCATCGGCCATACTGGACAATAACGTAATGCGAGCTATCTTGTTCTTTCGAGACCAAGCATCAAAAGATTCCGTGTCTCGTTTGTGTTGGGCCGTAGTGCCCAACTCGGGTTCAATCATTTTGTTCTTCAGAGTTTCGAGCACGTCTTGCTCCTCTAGAACGTATTGTATCTTGATGGACCATAGTTTGTAATTATCGCCGTTGAGTTTTTCACCTTTTTTTAACTCAGTGACGATGTTTTTAGCGGCAGAAGACATTTTAGCTTTAAAATGCGGCAAAAGACATGAAAAGAAGGTTCGATCAAAAATCATTGCATAAATTTCATATACATAGTCATCATATTGTTACATTTTCATGATTTATTAGTCTCGGCCAGCGGACCGACCAGGGAAATGGCTAGTACATGGTTCACTACCCCCAGACTGAGCTGAGGTGTCCCACAAACTAGTCTAAAAGACCACTGGTCGAATCATGATCCATTGAGATACTGAATAATTCGAAAGTGAAATTTCAGACTAGTTTAATATCACTCCCAATTGGATAAAAAATCCCACTTGGAATAATATTAATATATTTGATAAGTTACTTTCGAAAAATATTGAAGATGTTGCTCTAGAATCGGAAAGGTCTCTACGATTCCAATCACCATCTAAAACAACTTTCAATATTTCCCCCTCACTTATCAAACGATAGTACTCTTATAGCACTTTGCAGCGGAAAAGCGTTTTTGAAAAAACGTATTTTGAAAACGTATTTTTCAAACGTATTTTGCAAACGTATTTTGCAGTATTTTTGAAAACGTATTTTTCAAACGCATTTTGCAAACGTATTTTGCAGGGCCTACACCCCATTACAGGGTGACATAGCCGAAATATTTCGACAATTCCCCGGCCATTGTCGGGGTCGTGTCGTGGCCGTGCCAAGGCCGAATTCTTCTTCCTTCCGAAGTGAGAGTTTCCATCGCAACTTGGCCAAGGCCGAACACCCTTTGAGGGGAGTTTTCTACAAGCCACCGCCGTCGGCTCCCGTATGGATCCAAGCGCTTCCCCCCTACAGGAGAAGTTTACCGCAGACAACTGCCACCGGCTCCGTAGAGACCTGCCATGCAAGCCACCCCCTCCCGGTCATGCAAGCCCCCCTTTCTCCATGAAAAATAGGGCCAACCGGGGCTTGGCCCTGGTCGAGGCCAAGGGCCTACAATGACCGTGGCCCTGGAAGCGACCAGGGCCGGCCGTGGACCTGGCAGCTGCCAGGGCCGGCCTCGGCCAGGACCTGGCCTCGGCCAGGACCGGCCAAGCCCCTGGCCTGGCCCTGGCCCCCGGCCAGGCCCTGGCCTGAGGCCAGGGCGCCGGCCCTGGCCTCGGCCAGGGCCAGCAGGGCCCTGGCCTGGCCCTGGCCCCCGGCCAGGGCCAGCCAGGCCCTGGCCTGAGGCGAGGGCGCCGGCCCTCGCCCCTGCCAGGGCCGGCCAGGGCTGGCCAGGCCCTGGCAGAGGCCAGGGCGCCGGCCCTGGCCCCTGCCAGGGCCGGCCAGGCCGGCCCCTGGCCCCTGGCCGAGGCCGGCCAGGGCCTCCTGGCCCTGCCCTGGCCTCGACCAGGCTTGGCCCTGGCCTCGACCAGGCCTGGCCCTGGCCTCGTCCAGGGCCCCTTGGCCCTGGCCGAGGCCGGCCAGAGCCGGCTGTTGGTAGCAATGATCTAGGACCCCTAGTTTGATGATGACAAACGTTGTGTTATATATAACGTGTGTGCTAAGTGTGCTACAGGAAAGGCGAAACAATAATCTTCTCAATTATTAGAGGAATCGCTAATCATATTGCAAGTTGAATGGAGAAGAGGTGGTGTGCACAAAGCTATTTGGACTTGGTCAATATGATGAGAGGTAGAGACAAATATAATCAAAGTGGGATTTGATCAAATCTATTAGAGATTCTTGGTCCTATCCGATTCCTATTCAAAACTCCTAATCAAATCCCATATTGATTGGATCAAATATCAAAGCGGTTAGCAAAACCCCATCCCTTTCAAAACCCTAGCCTATCCCTATATAAGTCATCATCCTAAGAGAGGCTATGGTGCGGCATACATCAAAAGGGAGGAGAAGTCGGCCGTTACAATATTCTTCCCAAGGCCAAGAGGAACCCTCTGCCGCAAGCCTGTAGGATCATCGTTCATTGTTCAAAGCTTCTAGGCCAAATCAAATTCGAAAAGGAACAAGGGGAACAAGCAAGAAAGGGATGCTGCCGAATTCATCCTGAAAGAACAATAGAGGGGATGAGAGAGGAGTCAACCAAGCAAAAGCACAAACAGCCGAAACATTTGACTGGAGGGAGGAGTAACTTCAAGTAAACTAAGTTTTTTTATGCCTAGTATTCATTAACTTCCCTTGTAATTGTCTGCAGGCAACAAAGAGTACAAGATTGCTAGCAGCCGCAATTTTTTTTGGGCCCCCATGTGCTCAGCCGCAATTCTTGACCAAGTAAAGTTGATGGCAGGACATGTATCTCCAAGTGTCGATTTTTTTGTGAAGATCATCAGCAATTTTTAAGCCGCACAAATTGAAAGCACATGCCTAAGGATAAAACAATTCGGTTTGTGATTCCTTTCTATTTGACTTGAGGTTATATTAATTTCCTTTGTATGTGTGCAGGTCATCATTGCATAAAGGGTTGTAAAAGAGGAGAGACACCGGAAAAAGAGAGGTCTGCTTTCTTTCAAGTATCAAATTGAATAATCAAATTGAATAATAATTCTTTGCTGTTGGTGTGCAGGACAAAACGAAAAGATCAAGAGGCCTATTTGTTTTTTGTTAAAAAAAACACACACTTGGGATAGGACACAGCCTAGGTTACATAGATAATACAAAGAGAAAGTGGGATTGTATTTAATGGCTAATCAATTATCACATGGTTTTGTTTTTCTCCTAGCCTTTGTGTTTTGCAGGCACACAGAAACAAAAAAAAACCACAGGGCCGAAATTTGTGAGTTCATTGTTCCTTTGTAGAAGTCAGAACTTATTTTTGGAGCACTAAAGAGAGGAGGCTACTTTGGTGAAGCAAAGCTCACGGAAATACCTCGGCCGAAATCATCCACTTGGTGCCATCAAGCCTAGAAGCTGTAACACCACTAAGAGCCCAAGTTTCGCAAGTTTCATCGAGAGGGGAGCCGAATTATTGAGGGGACATCCGAGAGACATCTACTACTTGCCAGACGACATCTGGCATGCGCTGATTGACGAGGACATCGCCGCTACACAAACTGAGATTCCTAAACTCTATTTATTATTATTTTGTGTAGTTGATTGTGTTAGATCCTCGTAGGGGAAACTATTACCGTTTGTGTTACTTTTTGGGGGACCTGACGACTTTGGGAGTCGTCACGGAGGGAGAGCATCTGACTAGATTGAGAGTGTAGAGCACGTGGTGTGTGTACGAGCTAGGTGAGTGTAGATTTGGGATCTTGACTCACTGTGTAGATGTACTTGATTACATATCTATCTAGTAGTTGCTTTCGGGGCTGGAGTAGGTCGTGGGGACGACCGAACCAGGGTATATCTGTGCATATTCTGTGATTGCTATTTTATTGCCCTGTCTGTGCCTATAACTGCGTGTGATTGTTCGTGGGTTGCACGAATATTTTTTATTAGCCTATTCACCCCCCCTCTAGGCTACGATCCAGATCCAACAAGTGGTATCAGAGCAGGTTTAGAGGATCTAGCCTAGATTTTTAGATGACCATGAATATATCTGATTGTGCTTTTGCTGAAGGTCAGTCTATAGCCCGTCCCCCTAAGTTTAACGGTGTAGACTTTGCATATTGGAAGGCTAGGATGAAAATCTATTTAGTGTCTGTTGATTATGATGTGTGGGATATTGTTGAAAATGGTTATAGTCTACCCACTATTAAAATTGAAGACACTGTTATGAATAAGCCTAAAGACAAGTGGGATTTAGCTGATAAGAAACTTTATACTCTTAATGGTAAAGCTATGAATGCGCTTATATGCTCTCTTGATAAATCTGAGTTTAATCGTATCTCACATTGTCTAACTGCGCAGGAAATCTGGCATACTCTGGAGGTGACACACGAGGGAACATCGCAAGTGAAGGAATCCAGACTTGCATTGCTGAGCACAGAATACGAGAGCTTCCGCATGCTACCAATAGAATCTGTGAAAGAGATGTTTGCGAGGTTCACGGACATCGTCTACAAATCCAGTTCCCTCGGTAAGCCATACTCTAGCCATGAACAGGTACGAAAGATATTAAGGGCGCTACCGAGCTCGTTCAGGCCTAAAGTCACCGCTATTCAAGAAGCTAAGGACTTATCAATAATGAAAGTGGAGGACTTGATAGGCAACCTAATGTCACACGAGCTTGAGTTGCAGAGTATAGAAGCCAGAGAGAAACCTGAAGAGAAGACCAAAGCTTCCACACCATTAGCTCTTCAAGCTAACGATGACGATCTTGATGAGGAGCACGCTTTAATGGTCAGAAATTTCAGGAGATACATTCAGACTGATCAAGGAAGAAACGAGATGGGAAAAAGGTTCATTCGTTCTAATAATGCTAATTTTGGTAGAAATTCCTATGATCAGAAAGCTATTAATAGAAGTGAATGTTTTAAATGCAGGAAGAAAGGGCACCACATAAAAGATTGCCCACAACAAAACACAGCTCAAGTTGCAAAAGAAAAAACGAAAGTGCTGACGTGGGACATGGATAGCGAAGCCGAGGATGAGGAGGAAGTTGAAATCTACTCCGGCTTGGCATTGATGGCCAAACACAATGAGGTAGAATCTCCCACTAAAGCCGAACTTTTAGAAATTTGTAAAGGAATGCAACATAGAATTGATGAGCTAGAAGCTGATGTGGAATGTTATAGAAATGATAATTTTGATATGCAACAAACTGAGTATGACATGTCTATAGAAATGAAAAATCTTAAACAAGAGCTTGTTGCATGCAAATTTACCATTGCCATGTTAGAAAAAGAGAAAGCTAGCTTGCCTGAAAAAATTGATTGTCTTTCATGTCCCTCTTTATTAAATGATATTAGCATGTATAAGCTAGATAAGATAAAGCTTGAAGTTGAAAATGAATTGCTTTCTGAAAAGATTAACATGCTAAATCTTGAGCTTAAAGAAAAAATGAGAGATTTTGAAAAGAAAGAAGAGGAAAACAAGCAAGCTTTCATTAGTAAATGCACTTTGCTTGTGAACGAAAATGATCACTTGAAATCCAAAGTTACTAGTTTAGAATTGTCATTAAAGAGATTTTCCATTGGTAAACAAAATTTGGACATTATACTTGGAAATCAACTTTATGGCAATAATAGACGAGGACTAGGATATGGTTCTAAAAATGTTGAAAAATCAAATTATAGAAAAGTTCACATTGAAACAACAAAAGTTGGAAATTGTCATGCAAAGTGCTTCACATGTGGATGTGTTGGTCATACTTCATATCGTTGCAAATATAGGAACAAAAACATTAAGTTCAAACAAATATGGGTTCCTAAATCTTTGATGACTAACGTGAGTGGACCTTGTTGGATTCCAAGGTCACACACGACACCTCTTTTGTAGGTGGATGGAAATGTGACGAGGAGCGATAAATTGAATGTCTCATTTTTTTTTGGCTCCTTAGTCAAACGGCGACGCGAAGGTATATCTCATTCTTTGGACTTATTGAATATCTTCATAGTCTTTTTGTGTGCGTGACTTTTCTTTGTTTGTGTGCTAGTAGTTGCATTGCTATGTGTGCATGATTTTTTTTGTTTGTGTGATTGCATCTCATGTTTGCTTTAGTACTTCATGCATTAAAAAAACAAAAAAAAATTGAAAAAAAAACAAAAAAAATGAGCTTATTGCATATCTTCCTCTTTGCATTATTCTAGTGATATAAATGAATGATGATCATATCCTTGTAGAAATTGTAGTATTATTATTTTTGGCTACATGCGTATGTTTTATCTCAATAATAGCCATGCCAAGCTCAATGCTTTAATAATATGATTTCTACACCTACTTTCACTTCCACGAATATTAGACTATGTCGTACTTTTGGAGATACTATTTATGAATATTGGAAAGTGAATGTAGGATGATTATTAACTGAAAAATCTAAGGGATATGATGTGATTTGCCATGAATAAAAATTGAGCACAAAACAAAGGAAATGAATGTGAAAAAATGAATGAAAATTGCTCCGTATGAAAAATGGATACAATTCATGGCAACTACACTACCCACGAGTATCCAACATAAGCTTTACGGGTAATCTTTAGCGTTGGTGTTTTTACTCGTCAAGCAATGTCACCCCCACATCTAAGAGTCCTTTTAGGCTATGTTTTGGGGTGTGATACCTTGAACTCATTTTTAATGAGGTGGGGAAAATCAATCCTAGGTGATATAAAGTTATTTGGAAAATGATGGATTGGTTTTGGCTGAATTTGTAAAAGTATCTCCCTTTGTACGCCTATGTTTAATAATTGCACTTACACGATGGTGTAGACTTCTAATTATTATTATCGTTGGATTTGAAGTGCTAATTATAGGATGTCGACATGAAAATGCTAGTTATAATTAATAATGCTCTCTTTTTACATGTGCTATGTTTTTAATCTTCATGAATACTCTTTTGATGATGCCAAAGGGGGAGAAAAGTGTTGAAAGATTTGTGGTATCAATGTTGGTTCAAATACGGTATTATTGGTTGAAGGGGGAGCATGGATAATACATGAAAATGGGGAGCTTGGAAAAAGGGGGAGCATGCTAATTATATTATTATATTGTGCATGCTAGTAATGTTTGATATCCTCTCATTGAATATATCTTATTGCATTACATCCCTCATCACACTTCACACCCGCATTGCTATTTGTACAAATCCTTTATGGGTTTGTCATCATCAAAAGGGGGAGATTGTTGGTAGCAATGATCTAGGACCCCTAGTTTGATGATGACAAACGTTGTGTTATATATAACGTGTGTGCTAAGTGTGCTACAGGAAAGGCGAAACAATAATCTTCTCAATTATTGGAGGAATCGCTAATCATATTGCAAGTTGAATGGAGAAGAGGTGGTGTGCACAAAGCTATTTGGACTTGGTCAATATGATGAGAGGTAGAGACAAATATAATCAAAGTGGGATTTGATCAAATCTATTAGAGATTCTTGGTCCTATCCGATTCCTATTCAAAACTCCTAATCAAATCCCATATTGATTGGATCAAATATCAAAGCGGTTAGCAAAACCCCATCCCTTTCAAAACCCTAGCCTATCCCTATATAAGTCATCATCCTAAGAGAGGCTATGGTGCGGCATACATCAAAAGGGAGGAGAAGTCGGCCGTTACAATATTCTTCCCAAGGCCAAGAGGAACCCTCTGCCGCAAGCCTGTAGGATCATCGTTCATTGTTCAAAGCTTCTAGGCCAAATCAAATTCGAAAAGGAACAAGGGGAACAAGCAAGAAAGGGATGCTGCCGAATTCATCCTGAAAGAACAATAGAGGGGATGAGAGAGGAGTCAACCAAGCAAAAGCACAAACAGCCGAAACATTTGACTGGAGGGAGGAGTAACTTCAAGTAAACTAAGTTTTTTTATGCCTAGTATTCATTAACTTCCCTTGTAATTGTCTGCAGGAAACAAAGAGTACAAGATTGCTAGCAGCCGCAATTTTTTTTGGGCCCCCATGTGCTCAGCCGCAATTCTTGACCAAGTAAAGTTGATGTCAGGACATGTATCTCCAAGTGCCGATTTTTTTGTGAAGATCATCAGCAATTTTTAAGCCGCACAAATTGAAAGCACATGCCTAAGGATAAAACAATTCGGTTTGTGATTCCTTTCTATTTGACTTGAGGTTATATTAATTTCCTTTGTATGTGTGCAGGTCATCATTGCATAAAGGGTTGTAAAAGAGGAGAGACACCGGAAAAAGAGAGGTATGCTTTCTTTCAAGTATCAAATTGAATAATCAAATTGAATAATAATTCTTTGCTGTTGGTGTGCAGGACAAAACGAAAAGATCAAGAGGCCTATTTGTTTTTTGTTAAAAAAAACACACACTTGGGATAGGACACAGCCTAGGTTACATAGATAATACAAAGAGAAAGTGGGATTGTATTTAATGGCTAATCAATTATCACATGGTTTTGTTTTTCTCCTAGCCTTTGTGTTTTGCAGGCACACAGAAACAAAAAAAACCACAGGGCCGAAATTTGTGAGTTCATTGTTCCTTTGTAGAAGTCAGAACTTATTTTTGGAGCACTAAAGAGAGGAGGCTACTTTGGTGAAGCAAAGCTCACGGAAATACCTCGGCCGAAATCATCCACTTGGTGCCATCAAGCCTAGAAGCTGTAACACCACTAAGAGCCCAAGTTTCGCAAGTTTCATTGAGAGGGGAGCCGAATTATTGAGGGGACATCCGAGAGACGTCTACTACTTGCCAGACGACATCTGGCCTGTGCTGATTGACAAGGACATCGCCGCTACACAAACTGCGATTCCTAAACTCTATTTATTATTATTTTGTGTAGTTGATTGTGTTAGATCCTCGTAGGGGAAACTATTACCGTTTGTGTTACTTTTTGGGGGACCTGACGACTTTGGGAGTCGTCACGGAGGGAGAGCATCTGACTAGATTGAGAGTGTAGAGCACGTGGTGTGCGTACGAGCTAGGTGAGTGTAGATTTGGGATCTTGACTCACTGTGTAGCTGTACTTGATTACATATCTATCTAGTAGTTGCTTTTGGGGCTGGAGTAGGTCGTGGGGACGACCGAACCAGGGTATATCTGTGCGTATTCTGTGATTGCTATTTTATTGTCCTGTCTGTGCCTATAACTGCGAGTGATTGTTCGTGGGTTGCACGAATATTTTTTATTAGCCTATTCACCCCCCTCTAGGCTACGATCCAGATCCAACACCGGCCTGGCCATGACCGGCCATGGCCCCTTGGCCATGGCCGGCTTTGGGCCATATGGCCAAGGTTGGCCTCCCCCTTGCATGGGGTTGGCCGCACACCCCCCACCGGAGGGGTGGCCATGGTAGTTATTGGCCGTAGCCAACCCCCTCCGCATGGGGAGGGGGGATGCATTGCCTCCATAGCCCATATGGCCATGGTGATCATGCACCAAAAATGTCATCTTCTCCATTGAGAATAACCACCATCGTCTTCTCCGATGAAGCACCCGTTCGTCGAGAAAACGGTTTTGCTTCAATGGCCGTGTGCCAAAAAAAATGAAGAGAACGTGTTTTCAAGGCCGCAAACTTCACGCTCTACATGAAGAGAGTTCACATTCTCAATTGAATGGAGACTCAGCATTCATGAGGAGCGCGAATTTGGCGAGATGAACGGTAAGTTCTTCCCGTCACGGAGAGTTCCTGCCATATCCGTAATGGCAGAAGACCCTAACGTGAAAAGAACAACTATTGCGTTCTCCCCGTCACGATGCATTCCTACCATATCCATAACGGAAGGAGACTCATTCGTGAAAGAGACAACGCCGCGTTCATCGGTGAGACCGGGGCGACGGTTAGACCGGGGCGAACCCGTATGGCTTTGATACCAATGAAGGATCCTGTCAAAACAACGATGTTAGGATCGAATGAAGAGGAGAGACTTATGCTTACGTACGCGGCACCGTAATATCTGAACTTCGCCCTCGGATTCGCCACAACGGTCAGTACTTCGTCACGGAGGATCGAAGCAACGTTTCACCGCCTAAATCTCTATTTAGAAGAGGATTTTAATGGAAGGGAGAAGAAGAACACAAGTTGCCTTATGCAAACTTATGGCATGTAAGATTAGTGTAACTGCCTTACCTTGGGTCATATTATAGGCTTTAGGGGTAGTTATTGTAGGAAATAACTAAATATAAGCTTATTAGCCTATATTAGCACATTTACTTATCCTCTTCTTCATTCACTTATCAAGTGCCTTTATGCACTTATAAAGTGATTTTTTCCACTTATCGAGTGGTCCTTTTCATACGAGAAAAGGTTCCCTTCGTGCACGCTTTCGTGCACGTGACATCTGAGGTCCGTATTCCCTTATACATCCCCTCATGGGTGTATTCATGTCATCCATATCCAACAGGTCTATCACTCATCGACACTCCCCCCACCCCCCAACCCTCCCCCATGCCTGCTCATATTGCATCCTTGGTATGGTTTCCTTGGCATGTTAGTGTCACGCCCCGCTTCCCAAAATGGACGGAAGCGAAACGTGACGAGGCCCGCTTAGGCCAGAGCTTAGAAGCTCGGACCCAATAAGCGTCTGTAGAGGTACCATTTTAAAAGATTTTTCAGATTCTTGCATTATTATAGTTCGAAACAACAAAAGTACAGAAAAGAAATTGCATTCATTAAATTAGAGATATGATATCCAACAGGTACACAGTCTAAAAAGAAGCCTAAGCATGGCAACAAACTATCTAAAAGAAAACGGAAAGTAGTAACCTCTGAAAGTGACGACTAAAAGACCTCAAGGTCTGGTCCTCGTCAGGCACGTGTTCTGGGTTGACGTCCTCGGCTCCTCGTACTCCAGCGAGTCTGCCTCGCCCACGATCTCTGGCTAAACACCTGACGTACAGCACCCAAGAAAAAGGAACTGTACGTCAGGTAAAGTCTACAAGAAGGGTTAGACTTTACTGCAAGTGCACCGAACTTTAAACAACGGTTTACTGGTTGATTAACATGCTGTGGTTATAACAGAGTAACACGACAAGAAGTAACGCAGCAGGAAAGTAAAACGGGACAAGTAGTAGTCGTAGCGTGTGCTACCAACTACGGGACTAGCCTACAAGTGTCAAGACAAGACGTGACGTGACGGAAGCAAGGCAGGACAAGACAAGTGAGACACGAAAGGGTTCACGCCTTACGGTTCGAGGGGGATCAGACCCTCTTGCCGTGCGCACGCTCAACCCAACCCCAAACCCCAAGACAAGACAAGACATGACACCAGTACAAGGGATCACTCGCTCTAGCTTGGCGAGTGCCCTATTGCCCGCAGGCTGAGAATCAGTACAAGGGATCACTCTCTCTAGCTTGGAGAGTGCCCTATTGCCCTCGGGCTGTGTATCAGTACAAGGGATCACTCTCTCTAGCTTGGAGAGTGCCCTATTGCCCGCAGGCTGTGAATCAGTACAAGGGATCACTCGGCGAGTGCCCTATTGCCCAGCGGGCTGTGCAAGACGGGACGTGACGTGACACGACAGGAAAGGTTATTCTAGGGTGTCCACACACACGCACACACATGATAGCCCTACAGCATCAAAAATTGTTGTTGTCAGGCTCAGACTTCGTCGTCAAGTCTGAGCCGTCAGGAGCGTCCCGGACGCTATCATTTCACGTCCGGTTCTATACATTCACAGTCTAACAGTTCTAGCAATCTAAGACCAAATCACGGTCCAAAAACACAAGTGGGTACACTTGCCTGCGATGGCGAGTGTGTCGTCCGTCCGGGGCGTCTCGTCTAAGCGTCTCGTCCAAGCGTCTCGTCCGCAGAAGTCCGTCTGAAATATCGCCACGGCGACGATGTCAGGTCTCAAATTCATCAAATCATATTTATGTTCGTTTCTAGGTTTTCGGGACTATCCTATTCGTCAAAAAGTCACTTTTTGATGTATCAGCCTAATCGACGATCTATCCTATGTGCACAGTCAAATTAGTCCGTTCGTCGATTTTCTATGTTCGTACAACGTTTTACAGGAGCTGAAAAGTAAATTTAGTTCAAGTTGACGGTTTTTAGTTTAGGGTTCAGTCAGCTATTGTGGGGGTTTCTACGAGTTTCGGGGAACTAACCTGAACCGGAGTTTGTCGTAGAATGGATGTCGTGTCTGATCGGAGAATTCCTCAGCTTCAGATCTGGTCCTCGCACGTTTCTCCAAAAGTCGAATCTTGTGATGAAGGCCTACGACGTGTCGCAACGTCGTAGACGGAAAATCCGTGAAGTGGCATGTCCAAGTGGGGCCCACAGCAGTGCTAGGGGTCCAAGGGGGCCCACAACACCTCAGGAGCACTTGGGGGGCCCACCACAGAAGTTGGTGTGGGAGAAACCCACTTGCGACGAAGTTCGGTCGGTCGGACTTGGTCGGTGCAGGGGTTCCTCTCGGTCGGAGCGGGCGACAGCGGGGGGGGCGATGCAGCGGGCTGTGCGAGTGGCGATGCGAGGTGCTGCTCTGGTCGTGCTAGGGGATTTGCGGGGGAGAGCTCCGGTCGTGCACGTTGCGATCGTCGCAACGTTGCGACGAAGCTTTGGAAGAGGAAACGGCTGCTAGGGTTTTGAGCAATGACGAAATAACTTTGCCTAGGGCTAACTTAAATAGGTTAGAGCTAGGGTTAGGGTTAGGGTTCGGAAAAATATTATTAAAATAATTTAAAATAATTAATTTAGTTAAAATTACTCTTCTCTCCCTCACGCAAAATGGGTGCGGCCAAAAATTCTAAAATTTTGCCTAAAAATTCTTTAATACGTTATTATAATATAGGAATTTTATTGTAATTAAAACTCTTATAAAAATAGATTTTAAAATTATTTAAAACTTTCAAAAAATGGAAAATAGGTCAAATTAAGTCCAAAAAATTGTAAAATAATTCTGGGGTGTTCGGGACGACTAAAGAAACACAGCGGAGAAGACGGATCTAAATTTTGATGTCGAGAGACAAAACTAAAATTCGAAACGTCTCGCATCAAAACAAAAAGTCGCGACGTCACGTCAAATAAGTTAGTATTGCGGAAGAACGACTCGAGATATGTCGTTCCCAAGTTGATCCACAATCCAATACTTTCAGAGACGATCACGACGACATATCACACAAAAACGTTCAAAAACAAATAGAGTCTAAAATAAACACGTGCACGATCAAAAAGCACGTGTACGAAGAAGGTACGATAGAAACAGGCCGTTACATTCTACCCACCTTAGAAATGATTCCGTCCTCAGAATCACTCACACTAGTAATAATTACCCATATAACCATTTACCCGCGACTATCATATCTACTCATAAAGATTTCTAATCCTGTAACTTCGAACAACGTTTCTCAATAATTCCTCATAATCCATCTTTCCACTGTGCAAAGCCACGACTAAACTCACCTCCTAATAATATAGATCCACCACTACCGTTCCAATTTCCAACTCCAAGTTCTCATTAAAAAAATAATGATAATCATCTTCTCAATAACATCTTTTAAATTTCTCCATCTCCTCCCAATGTTAATCAATCTCCAAGAAAATAAGATTCTAGTCAACTACCAATCCAAGACAAAAACATTTGTCTATCCTATAATACCTTCACCAATCAGCAATCGTCGTGTCTTCAATACTTTCTCGTCATATCTCCCCATAAATTCATCCACCAAATAATTGATCTGTCAGAATTACCCCTCATCCTACTCACTATAACTAATCCCAACCAACATTAAGTCCGACTGCCTAATCATCCATTTATCTCCACACGTCGTGTTATTCTCAAAGTCTTCTCACGTTAATTCATCAATCAGTCTCAATGCTAATATAAGATCTACTCAATCTCATGATCATCCTGACTCATACTATTCCCCGCAGTTACTCCTATCTACTACCCGTCTAAGCCTCAAGTCTGATGAGTCATCATCTCCTCGCATTTAATCTCATTCAAACAGAATTCTCCATTGAGTCCACCACACTTCGGTTTTATAATTAAGTCTGAGACAGTTCATTCTTTTCATCCAAAAAAAATTCTAATCCATCATCCTTGTGTTCCCCAAAATCAATTAATCATTGACATAATAAAACTCATCTCACTCCAAGCCTGCCTGCAACCAAAAATCATATAACGATAACAGCTAGGCCCAATTAATATAACAATCATAAACATGAAAATTTTTGTTTAAGGAAGAAAGAAGAGAAGAGAAAGAGAGACTTTAAGGCCAAAGAAATATTTTAAAACATTTGGGAAAAACGTGTGGCGTTGCGGTAATGGATGAGGGAAGTTAAGTGATTTGTGATCTTGTGAGCTAGTTTAAAAACTTTAAATATTTGGTTTAAAGAAAACAAAGTTTTTGATACAGTCACATACAACCAAGATAAACCATTCATTAAAACTAAAACTAAGTCTAAGGATCTGCCTGCGATGACGCCATTCATATAAGTATGAATACCGTCATTCAGACAACTTCCAGCATACCATGGTTAACGCCGAGTACACATTCAAGACACAAAAGGCAATCATCGGGATCCTAAAGAACACACATTCATATGGGTCTACGCACTCTACCTAAACTCATGCACCATGACGACATCACCTACCAAAGGGCCTACTCCTAAACCTGAGATAACATGGATATCTACAAGGTCTAATGTCTAGATAAAAGAAGGAAGGAAAACTAAATCAAAAGCGGAACGAAATAAGATCGGAAGGAACGAGTTCAAATAAGGCAAGATAAGGAGGTAGTTGGTTGGGTGGAAAACGATTGTTTTGCAAATGGAAATAAGTTTTCACAAAGATTTTGAAATGTGGTCACGAGGAACATAGATTAGATATGATAATAATAATAAAAATAATTGAAGTTCCACCTAGTCCAGAAAATATTTTAAAAGTATGAACTGTAAGTGATTTAGAAATAGATCTGGTAGCCCAGAAAAATATAAATTGAATTATCAAAATGTTAACACGGTTTTTAAAAATGAAAATATGAAAGATACCGATTTGAAATAATTTCCAGATAGTAACTTGAAAATTGACGACCAAGGAGATTTCAAAATCTAAGAAGGAACTTTTAATCGAAAAGCAATAAATTTTAAATATATATAATAAAGGGTTTTCAAGGAAGTTAAACCGAGCGAAGAATTTAATAATGGGTTTCGAAAACAAGAAATAAAGGAAATAAAAGTGGGATGAGGTAGCGATTGTTTTGTAAATGAAAATGAATTTAAACAAAGGTTCTTGAAGTATGAGCACGATGAACATAGAGTTGTTTATATGAAAGAAATTTAAAATCCCCCTTTGTTTTAGAAAAATATTCTAAAGTACGTACGTAAATGGTTAAAATAAATTTCGTAGGTAGAAAAAATGATATATTGAATTCCCGAAATGATAACAAGGTTTTAAAACTAAAATACGATGGATACTGATTCGAAAATAAGTACGAGGTCATAACTTAAAACTTTTACGACCGAAAGGTTTCAAAATTTGCGAAAGAATTTTTTTTTTTTAACTCAACCGAAAGTAAGAAATTTTAAATAATTAATAAAAGTTTTCGAAGAAGTCAAATTGGGCGGAGAATTTAATAATGAATTTCGAAAATACTTTTAAAGGAAGTAGGTTTTGGGAAAGGGGAAATTTTGAAAATAAATACAAGATAGTAGAAATATATTGTGTAGTTTATAAAAGTAATATATATATTTTGGAAACAAGGCAAATAATGCGAGATGTTGACATTTACGTCCAAGAAAGCTCCAAGTCAATTAAAAGTTTTAACAACAAGTTTTAAATATATAATATGGGGGTTTTCAAAGAAATCAAGCCAGAGCGAAAACTTAATAAGGAAAGTCGAAAATAATTTTAGAGGAGGTAGAATTGTTCCAGGAAGGAATTCGAAGGATCGATGATAATCGTCAGGAAACGATCGCGAGAATCGAGAGAAAGGAAAAATGATCGCAGGAAGAGTACGTGTAAGATATGAATCGTGAAGAGCTACGATGGGACTCTATGGTCGATAGCACAAAATTTGCAAGGATCAGAGGGATGCTAGAGGACAAGGGTTCTAATCATCGGGTTGTCTAGAGATTTAGGATAACTCAGCTCTAAGACTTCCTATGAGCTAGAATATAATCAGGATCTAAAGAGAGGGTTCCTAAGAGAATCGAGGTTACGTTCTGCTGGGCCCGAAGTCGATGGAACTGGGCGAGCGACTAACTAAAAGAAGGACTCAAGATATCTAATACGATCAGAATCAAATGGGGATGCTAAAATAGTCTAGGACGAGGACGACTAAATCTTAACCAAGGCATCCGACTATCAACCTGGGACGTCTACCTAAGTCTTCCTACTATCTAAGACTGGGAAACTAATTCAGACTTGTACGTGGATATCAAATGAATGCGGTACTTTTATTGTTCCGAACTTTTGCAAGACCTGCATGGGCCACCACTAAAACCTGTCACGCCCCGCTTCCCAAAATGGACGGAAGCGAAACGTGACGAGGCCCGCTTAGGCCAGAGCTTAGAAGCTCGGACCCAATAAGCGTCTGTAGAGGTACCATTTTAAAAGATTTTTCAGATTCTTGCATTATTATAGTTCGAAACAACAAAAGTACAGAAAAGAAATTGCATTCATTAAATTAGAGATATGATATCCAACAGGTACAAAGTCTAAAAAGAAGCCTAAGCGTGGCAACAAACTATCTAAAAGAAAACGGAAAGTAGTAACCTCTGAAAGTGACGACTAAAAGACATCAAGGTCTGGTCCTCGTCAGGCACGTGCTTTGGGTTGACGTCCTCGGCTCCTCGTACTCCAGCGAGTCTGCCTCGCCCACGATCTCTGGCTGAACACCTGACGTACAGCACCCAAGAAAAAGGAACTGTACGTCAGGTAAAGTCTACAAGAAGGGTTAGACTTTACTGCAAGTGCACCGAACTTTAAACAACGGTTTACTGGTTGATTAACATGCTGTGGTTATAACAGAGTAACACGACAAGAAGTAACGCAGCAGGAAAGTAAAACGGGACAAGTAGTAGTCGTAGCGTGTGCTACCAACTACGGGACTAGCCTACAAGTGTCAAGACAAGACGTGACGTGACGGAAGCAAGGCAGGACAAGACAAGTGAGACACGAAAGGGTTCACGCCTTACGGTTCGAGGGGGATCAGACCCTCTTGCTATGCGCACGCTCAACCCAACCCCAAACCCCAAGACAAGACAAGACATGACACCAGTACAAGGGATCACTCGCTCTAGCTTGGCGAGTGCCCTATTGCCCGCAGGCTGAGAATCAGTACAAGGGATCACTCTCTCTAGCTTGGAGAGTGCCCTATTGCCCTCGGGCTGTGTATCAGTACAAGGGATCACTCTCTCTAGCTTGGAGAGTGCCCTATTGCCCGCAGGCTGTGAATCAGTACAAGGGATCACTCGGCGAGTGCCCTATTGCCCAGCGGGCTATGCAAGACGGGACGTGACGTGACACGACAGGAAAGGTTATTCTAGGGTGTCCACACACACGCACACACATGATAGCCCTACAGCATCAAAAATTGTTGTTGTCAGGCTCAGACTTCGTCGTCAAGTCTGAGCCGTCAGGAGCGTCCCGGACGCTATCATTTCATGTCCGGTTCTATACATTCACAGTCTAATAGTTCTAGCAATCTAAGACCAAAGCACGGTCCAAAAACGCAAGTGGGTACACTTGCCTGCGATGGCGAGTGTGTCGTCCGTCCGGGGCGTCTCGTCCAAGCGTCTCGTCCAAGCGTCTCGTCCGCAGAAGTCCGTCTGAAATATCGCCACGGCGACGATGTCAGGTCTCAAATTCATCAAATCCTATTAAGGTTCGTTTCTAGGTTTTCGGGACTATCCTATTCGTCAAAAAGTCACTTTTTGATGTATCAGCCTAATCGACGATCTATCCTATGTGCACAGTCAAATTAGTCCGTTCGTCGATTTTCTATATTCGTACAACGTTTTACAGGAGCTGAAAAGTAAATTTAGTTCAAGTTGACGGTTTTTAGTTTAGGGTTCAGTCAGCTATTGTGGGGGTTTCTACGAGTTTCGGGGAACTAACCTGAACCGGAGTTTGTCGTAGAATGGATGTCGTGTCTGATCGGAGAATTCCTCAGCTTCAGATCTGGTCCTCGCACGTTTCTCCAAAAGTCGAATCTTGCGATGAAGGCCTACGACGTGTCGCAACGTCGTAGACGGCAAATCCGCGAAGTGGCACGTCCAAGTGGGGCCCACAGCAGTGCTAGGGGTCCAAGGGGGCCCACAACACCTCAGGAGCACTTGGGGGGCCCACCACAGAAGTTGGTGTGGGAGAAACCCACTTGCGACGAAGTTCGGTCGGTCGGACTTGGTCGGTGCGGGGGTTCCTCTCGGTCGGAGCGGGCGACAGCGGGGGGGGCGATGCAGCGGGCTGTGCGAGCAGCGATGCGGGGTGCTACTCTGGTCGTGCAAGGGGATTTGCGGGGGAGAGCTCCGGTCGTGCACGTTGCGATCGTCGCAACGTTGCGACGAAGCTTTGGAAGAGGAAACGGCGGCTAGGGTTTTGAGCAATGACGAAATTACTTTGCCTAGGGCTAACTTAAATAGGTTAGAGCTAGGGTTAGGGTTAGGGTTCGAAAAAATATAATTAAAATAATTTAAAATAATTAATTTAGTTAAAATTACTCTTCTCTCCCTCACGCAAAATGGGTGCGGCCAAAAATTCTAAAATTTTGCCTAAAAATTCTTTAATACGTTATTATAATATAGGAATTTTATTGTAATTAAAAATCTTATAAAAAATAGATTTTAAAATTATTTAAAACTTTCAAAAAAATGGAAAATAGGTCAAATTAAGTCCAAAAAATTGTAAAATAATTCTGGGGTGTTCGGGACGACTAAAGAAACACAGCGGAGAAGACGGATCTAAATTTTGATGTCGAGAGACAAAACTAAAATTCGAAACGTCTCGCATCAAAACAAAAAGTCGCGACGTCACGTCAAATAAGTTAGTATCGCGGAAGAACGACTCGAGATATGTCGTTCCCAAGTTGATCCACAATCCAATACTTTCAGAGACGATCACGACGACATATCACACAAAAACGTTCAAAAACAAATAAAGTCTAAAATAAACACGTGCACGATCAAAAAGCACGTGCACGAAGAAGGTACGATAGAAACAGGCCGTTACAGTTAGTATTGGTGTTTCATACCAATATTATTTTGATGATGATCACAACAATATGTTGTTGCTAATGTCTCTCATGTTTTACTCTCATAGTTATCATTTAGAGAATATCATTCTTGGAGACTAACTGCTTGGTGCAAGGATGGACATCAAGAAGAGCAATGCCAAAGCTTGGACTCAAGGGGTGCCAATGCTTGGAGAAGATGGAGGCATCAAGGACTGAAGCCATAGACTCTAAGAAAAGCAATGTAATCTATGTAATTTCATTTAATTGCTTTTCTCTTTTTGAATCTAGGTTTAATTGTAATGCCTTGATAGATGGACTGATGGACTAACTCATATGCATTTTCCATCTTAGTAAACCTTAGGATTATCATAGAAATCATCCCAATAGGTTCGTCTTGCTAAATGACTCAACTGGAGTCTCTGGCTCTCCTACAAGCGACTGATGAAGTAACTAGGCGACTGGGCGATTTCAGGTGCCTGGCCGGCCTTCTACAGTCGACTGTAGTACACTGCTCAAGTCAACTTTCATTGACTCTATCTTGGTCTATTGGAGATAGACGATTGACGTTCATTTTACAGGCGCAAGTCTTCCATCAGGCGGCTGTGAATTGTTCTACAGTTGTCTGTATGCCAAAGTATGTAACTTGCATTTTTGGGCATATATCCACCTTTTGTCAATCGCCTGTATTTCCACATCCGCATATACTTTGTTCATCAGTCGTCTGTATACACAAAGTGCATAAGTTGCATTTCTTGGCTTCATTTCCATCCTCTGCAGGAGGCGACTGACGAATGATATGCAGGTGCCTACCCATTGTACATGCGCCTGTGTAGTCTTCTACAGTTGCCTCTCCTGGCTCAGATTATAGCCGTTGGGAATTTTATATACATTGATCAGTCGACTGTCCAATGTTCATCAGTCGACTGTCTGTGCCGTAAACTACCAAAATCTAGCTGTTGCAAATTTATTATTTTGGGGTTTTTTCTTTGGGTTTGAGTGTTCCTTTGGGATTCCTATATATAGGTGAGGGCGGAGTTCATTAGAACTTCTTGGAACCATTGAAGATCATTTGAGAATCATTAAGCCACTCTCAAACTCTCTCATTTCTTGAGCATTTCTCTCTTCATGCATTAAAGCTTAACTCAAGGGAAATCATCCAAGTGCAATCAAGCTAAATCTCAAGCACTTGGTTATCCTTTTCCATGCCTTCATCTTCATATGAGTAAGTTCATCTCAAGGCATAGGTAAGAGTCTTTTGTTTCATTTGTTTTCTTGAAACCCTAATTCTCTTTGAGGGAATTAGATGCTCTCTTTGTGGAAGTTGGTTACTCTCTTTGTGGAAGTTACTCTCTTTGTAGGAGTTTGGTGTCCTAGTGTAGGACTAATCCTAATTCTCTGTGTGGGAGTTAGTAATTCTATGTATGGGAATTTGACCTTTGTGTAGGGTTGGTTGGGTTTTTGTGCGGGACAAAATCCTTTGTGTGAGGTATCTATGTGTGAGATTGTATTCACTATCTTGTGTAGGATTATGGTGTATATTTAGTGTAGATGGATGTACCCAAGTTTGGGAAACCCGCGTAAAATCTTGTGTTTACGTTTAGATTATTTGTGTTGCTTAATTCCTCTTGCATTTATTATTCCGCATTTGTAACTTAAATTTTAATTGCACAATTTATTGCCATAATTCTATTCATCCTCCCTAGAGTTTGTTGTTAGTATTGCAAGGGTAAGACAGTCATTACAATTGGTATCAAAGAGAGATTATAACATACAACAACGATGGCGTTCAACGTTATATCTGCATCTCATGAAGGTCTATCAACCGTACGACCTCTTCTTTTCAATGGAACCCACAACCGAAGTTGGAAAATCAAGATGATGATATACTTGGAGGGTCATGAAGTATGGGACATCACAGAGTCTCCATTTGAGAAGCCTACTACACCCGTGGCTTCAATGACTAAAGCTGAGAAGGACTCAATCAAATTCAATGCGAAGGCAATGAACGCATTCCATTGTGCCCTCACACATAATGAGTTCAACCGCAACTCCATGTGCAAAAGGGCCAATGAAATTTGGCATACTTTGGAGATTTGTCATGAAGGAAAGAAATAAATCTAAACAATGCATATTTAGATCTAAATATGAGCTGTTTAATATGCAGGATGTTAAAAACATCTCGAAGATGTTCACAAGGTTCATAGAAATCGTGAACGCTTTGGAAGGACTTGGGAAGGTGATTTCCTAAGAGAATCGAGTGGAGAAGATCTTTGACTCGCTTGCATCTCAATGGGAGTCAAATGCCAATGGGATTTTGGAGTTAAATGACGTGTCCAAATACACCATTGAGGAGTGCATTGGTAATCTCATGACATATGAAGTGAAGCTTCAACACAAGAAGGAGATTCAACCAACCAAGCCCGAGAAGTCAAAGAAGCAAAAGGGGGTTGCATTTCATGCCGAGAAGGAGCCAATCGAGTGGAGAAAAAATTCCATCGAGAAGCTTCGAGCAAAGATGATGGAGAAGATGATGCTAGCAATGATGATTTCATCGAACTTGCCAAGCAATTCAAGGCATTCCTCACGGGCAAGCAAGGTAAATCTTTCTCAAAGTATGTCTCCAATTCTAACAAGATTCCTACTTGTTACATTTACAGTGGTAAAGGTCATCACTCTATCGAATGCCTTTCCAACCCCTCCAAAGATTACTACAAAGAGAAAGTGAAGAAACATTGGAAAGGCAAGTCCAAATTCAAGAACCCAAAGAAGAGACTTGTTGGCACATTCGATGACTCGTATGAGGACTAATCTAGTGATGAAGAGGAAGATGACAAGGAGTAAGCCCACATGTGCTTCACGGCATTGGAAGATCTTTCTTCAAGATCTGCAATGAAGAGGTAGAGACTTGGCTCAAGACCAATGAAGAAGTGTGCTTCATGGCAAAAAGGAAAGAGTCTTCGTCAAGCTCTAGCAAGGAGGATGTTGAGTATTGGTGTTTCATACCAATGTTATTTTGATGATGATCACAACATTATGTTATTACTTATGACTCTCTTGTTTTAGTCTCATAGTTAACATTTCAAGAATATCATATTTGGAGACTAAACACTTGATGCAAGGATGGTCATCAAGAGGAGCAATGCCATAGCTTCGACTCAAGGGTTGCCAAAACTTGGAGATGATGGGGAGCATCAAAGCTTTCAAGATTGAAGCCATAGACTCTACGGAAAGCAATGTAATCCATGTAATATTTCATTTATTGCCTTTCTCCTTTTTGAGTCTAGGTTTAATGTAATGCCTTGATAGATGGCCTACTCATTCATACATATGCATTTAATCATCTTAGTGAGCCTTAGGATTATCATATAGTACAACCCAATAGGTTCATCTTTCCCAATGACTCAATTAGAGTCTCTGGCTCTCCAACAGTAGCCTGATGAAGGTTTTACAGACAACTGGGTGATTCCAGTCGCCTGTCGAGCCTTCTACAGTCAACTTTAGTGCATTGCTCAATTCAACCTTTTATTGACTCTACTTGAGCTTTTTGCATCAGTCGACTTATGAAATATTTACAGTCGCCTGTATATTTACAGTCGCATGTGAAATGTTCATTAGCCGTCTGAAAGGCGTAAGTGCAAAAGTTGCATCTCTCCGTTTTATTTACATTCAATGTAGCAGTCGACTGATGAAGGATATACAGTCGCATGTCTATTTTACAGCCGACTATACTCTGACTATCAGTCACTTGTATGTATGCTGGGAGTAAGTTGCAACTCTCTGTTTTATTCCTTCCCCTGCAGCCAGCAGTCGCCTGATGAAGGATATACAGTCGACTGTCTGTTTTACAGTCAACTGTGTAGTCTTCTACAGTCGATTGTCATGGCTCAGATTATAGCCGTTGGAAATTATTTAGACATTAGACAGTCGACTGTCATTTGTTCATCAGTCGACTGTCGGTGACGATTCAGCCCAGATTCTAGTCGTCGTTGCTTTTTGTTTTTTGGCTATTTCCTTGGGTTTTGAGAGTTCATATAGGGTTCCGTTATATATGAGAGGGCTGAGTTTATTAGAACTTCTTGATGCTATTGCAAATCATTAGAGATTGGTTAAGCCACTCTCAAACTCTCTCATTTCCCTTTTAGAGCTCATTCTCTCCTTCATGCAATGAAGGCAAGCTCAAGGGAAATCATCCAAGTACAATTCTAGCAAATCTCATCACTTGGAGCTCCTCTTCCATGCCTTGCATTCATCTATGAGTAAGCATCTCAAGGCATAGGTAAGAGTATGTGTTTTACTTTGTGTTACTTTGAAACCCTAATTCTCTTTGTGAGAATTAGATATTCTCTTTGTGGGAGTAACTCTCTTTGTGGGAGTAACTCTCTTTGTGGGAGTTTGGTGTCTTAGTGTAGGGATAACCCTAATTCTCTGTGTGGGAGTTAGTAGTTCTCTGTGTGGGAGTTTGACCCTTGTGTAGGGTTGGTTTGGTTCTTGTGTAGGACAAAATCCTCTGTGTGAGGTATCTCTTTGTGTGATTTGTATTCACTTATTTTTGTGAGAAATATATTGAATATTTGTGTGATTTGTATTCACTTATTTATATTCATGCACGTCTTCTTTGTGTTTTTCCATTATTTTCTGCCGTCCCATATCTGTTTTCTCGTATTTTCTAGTTTTCTTTCACTTCTCCTTGTTTTTGTGTGTTTGCAATTGCCCGCGTAGGGGACACATCACAAATATATCATAAGTCCCTGGAGCAACGGGAGGATTCACGTGTGATCCTGGGGGGTCAAACAATAAAGATTGCCACTTTTCAGCCCCCACCCGATCAGTTGGACACAGCCAACCGATCGGGTGATGCACGCGTGCATGACCCGGACACAAGCTGAAGCGAAGTAAGGATCAACCGACCGGGTCGCCGACCGGTTCATCCCAACAGAGTTCTCGGGAAAATGGAGTTGAATTCCAACCGATCGGGTGACCTTCACCCGATCGGTTCATCTGTAGCCGATTCCTCCGAACGACGACCCGGAGACCTCACCCGACGGCCCGCTGACAGTGCCAAGTCGATGCAAGTTTCTATCTTTTGGGCGACGTTTCCAACCGATCGGTTGATTTATTAACTGATCGGTTCATCCGATGATCGCAAGATCCAAACGACGAGCCGCTTGTGCCAACCGACCGTGTCACGTGAGCGGGTGAAGTTTCTGAAGACCACTATCAAAGAACACAGCAGCTCACCCAACTGGTTGATACTTCAACCGATCGGGTGAATTCGTTTTCTATATATAACTGCCCTAGGTTTTCAGAAACGACAGCTTGTATTTTTTTCTGTCTTTCTCCTTTTGTGACGGCTGGAATTTATTTGATATTTGTAAGTTCTCTGATCTTTGTAAAACTTTAATATAGTGTTTATTGCATTTCTACTACCGTATTTCAATTGCCCGATTATGTTTCTAATGGTCGATTTTCATTTAGATTGCTTTTCACCCAAAATGAGTGAGTAGTTCCCAAATCTGGGATTTTGGTGGAAACCCCTTCGTGGGTTCTCCCTGATCCGTCCGTAGGACTAGGATTTCGTTAGGGATTAGGAATTTAGCCGGTTACGTCGGGCATTTCATTGTCATCGGCGGGAAAAAGACTGCCTTTGACTGTTGGGCCAAGGGGGAATAAACTTGGCGGTTGACTCCCTAGCTATAGCTCACGCCCTTAGCGTAGACATCGAATCCTAGCGCGTGGGAACGGCAGGATGAGATCTTGGGAGTTATCGTTGCGAGCTTAGTGATCCCGGAGTCGGTCAGTGTTAATGGACATGGGAATGCCCACTGACCGAACCCAGATAGTCCGACGTATCGTCCTGGGCACCGACCGCAATATCGGGCCCATGGGACGCTGATATCACTCTTAGAGGCAACGTCTCACTGCTAAATCCTAATTCCGATCGTAATCCTATCTGCCGCTCGTAATGGCGAGAACACACGATAGGGTGGAAACTGAAGTCCCAGGTTTCCTTTTATATTGTCTATCATCGTATTTTCTTATTCCGTGACAACCAACCGACCATACGGGCTAGCTGACCCCTAGGGTGAACCGGTTCCTCCTTTAGACAAGCACAACCACACCTCCCTGAGTTCGACACCCAAGCCACACTACAACACCGTGTGCTTGCGGTATAAATATTTTAAATCTAGTATCCCCCATCTGATTGCCCATTCCTATAGCACAAACCCGGGGGACGTCAAGCTTTATGGCGTCGTTGCCGGGGAGGCAACGTGTTTGTCCATTGTAGGAGTCTATGAACCCTTGAGTCTAGCTCATATCCCTATCCCGCGATAATTTTCGCATTCTACCTTTTCATTTATTCATTTTTTTCTATTTTTATTTTCTGTTTTTATTTTGTTCCATTCCATACTTGCTTACAGTGTGTTTTGATTTTTCATGCGCAGGACTTCGAGGAGTCTAGACGACTTGATTCCTCTTGATCTGAAAATTAACACCACCCTGAGGCGACTGAACGCAGAGAAGAAAAGAAGAGAAGAGTCTGAAGCAATAGGGGAGAATACCCCACCTCAGAAATCCCGCTGGAGTACTCGATGCCATCCATCGGGTCCACCTCCGCCATCGAACCCCCAGCCATCTCGGCCGCGAGTTTTGAGCTACATCCGTCACTAGTGACGTGGATCCAGCAGGACCAGTTTTCAGGGGCACCCATGGAAAGCCCGATCGAACATCTGGACTCCTTCTTGGAGAAGTGTGACACGTTTAGGATAAACGGTGTCATAGCTGAAGCTATCAGACTGAAGTTATTCCCCTTCTCTCTGCGGGATAAAGCCAAGATATGGCTTAGGGGAAAGGACCCAAACACCTTCAGTACTTGGGAGAAGCTCTCAAATGCCTTTTTGACTAAGTTTTTCCCCCGGGGAAAACGATGAAGCTGAGGAGTGAAATCTCCTCATTCTCCCAAGCCAGCCACGAGTCTCTGCATGAAGCTTGGACAAGATACAAAGAAATGCAGTGAAGATGCCCTCATCATGAGCTTCCAAAGTGGCCGATTATAAATCTGTTTTATAATGGATTAAGGGACGATTTAAAATCTTCGATGGACGCGGCGGCTGGAGGGTCCTTCATGTCTAGAAATGAAGAAGATGCCGGACAGATTCTCGAGAATATGGCATCAAACAATGAGCTGTGGTGTGACGAGCGAGCCACACCGAGATCTAGGGGTATCCACAGGGTCGAGGACGTCGACAAGTTATCCAACAAGTTTGACTTGCTGGCGACCCAGATCTCAGCACTGATGGTAGGAGCCGGTGGTGCCGGGACACAACAAATTGCGGCGGTGGAAGCAAAAGTCATGGGGGACTTCGAGGGTGGTGACATCTCACCACCGGTGGACCAAGCAAGCGCACTATTCTACAACCCTACGGGGAATGCGCCATATCCACCACGCACTAGCTCCTATCCGGCCTATTCTCTGAATAACCGGAACCACCCCAACTTGAGCTACCGAACACCTTATCAGCAACCGCAGCAACCGCCGCAACAAGTATATCAGCCGCCCAGGCAACAACAGCAGCCGTATCAGCAGCAGTCGTATCAGCAGCAGCCCCACCAAGTCTAACAACAGTACCGCCAAGGAACCATCAACTCATTTAGCAGCAGCAGCAGCAGCAATATGGCCCGCAACGTGCTATCTCCCCGGTTGAATCCCTCTTGACTCAGTACATTACGAACCAGGAGAAGATCAACTTGAAGCTGGAGATGGGGCAGAGGGCCCTCACTGACCGAGTAACCCAGCTGGGGTTGCAGGTAGCGAACCTCCAACGGGCGCAAAATCAATTACCGGCTCAACCGAAAGTAAACCCGAGTGGGGCAAACCAGACTTTGGCACCCACGCATGAGCATGCGAATGTGTCCGCTATCGTTTTGAGAAGCGGGACACAAATTCCTACGAGAGTGCCGGCTACGGAACCGGAAGCTCCGTTGGTCGAAGAGCGACCAACCATAAAATCAAGTGACAACAGAGCTTCGTCACCAAATGCTATGACTCCGGAGGGAGTCCCTGAAGAAGAGAAGAAGAAGGATGAGGAGGAGAACCTTAGAGTATTCAAGCCCGTTGTGCCTTTTTCACAACGGCTTGCCAAAGCCAAGGTAGACGAAAAATACGGCAGGTTCTTCGCTATGGTCAAGGATTTGAGCTTACAAATCCCATTCCTTGAAGCTATAAAGACCATACCCTCCTACGCGAAATTCCTCAAGGATTTGGTGACAAAGGGGTCCAGGAAAGAGAAGGTCATATTGACGGCGGAATGCAGCGCCCTCATTTAGCGTGCAAATCCGGCTAAGCTTAAAGACCCGGGAGCTTCTATATCCCTTGTGTGATCGGGGAGGTAAAGATACATCGCGCGCTCGTCAATCTTGGAGCGAGCGTTAGCTTAATGCCCCTGTCTCTATATAAGAGGATAGGAATGGGTGACTTGGAACCCACCGATATGACCCTCCAGCTTGCAGATCGATCGGTCAAATACCCGATGGGGGTTGTAGATGACCTTCCTGTCAACGTCAGTGGGGTGCATGTGCCAGTGAACTTCGTCGTTATGGACATGCCTGAAGATATGCACACCCCCATCATCCTTGGACGGCCCTTCATGGCCACCGCCGGCATTTTGATTGACGTGAAGAAAGGGAAGCTTTCCCTGAATGTTGGTGACCAGACGGTCGAGTTTGACTTGGTGTCCATGAAGCACCCTCCAGATGAGCAAGGGTGCAATGTGCTGGATATAGAGGAAGAGAGAACGGTTCAAGCTGGTGCTTGGGAAATTCTCTCAAGGAATCCCCCCGATAGGTTGGGGGACCTTGAAGAGAACTTGGGTCTGAAGAGTGATGATGTTGCTGGAGAAGCAGTTGTCCCACACACGACCCCTCCCGGGTTCCAAAAAGCTCCTCCAACGAGGAAGAAAGGGAAAGAGCCCATGGGACTTACCGGTGATGAGATCCGGATCTTAAAAAGAGTGGCGGTAGATGCCAATATAAGGGAGAAGCCCAGGATACCATCAATGGAGGGAGGATCGTTGAGCAATTCTACTTGTCACCGCCGACGACACCAAAGGCCACCAATTCAAAAGCTGGAAGGATGCCAAACTTAGAGCATCACCCCCGTCCACCTTGAATATCGTCTACGGGCGTCGAGCAAACGACGTTAAACAAAAGCGCTTCATGGGAGGTAACCCATGCTCTAAACTTTTACTTTTGTTTTTCAGGATTGTTTTTAGCTTTATTTTTCCTATTTTGATAAATAAATCCAGCAACGGGAACTTCCGTCGAGAGACTTAGGCTATTTGTGGATTTTTGCAGGAAACAAGCCCCCACCCGATGGGTTGATCACTCAACCGATCGGGTGGGATGTATCAGAATAATGGCCTGTATCTGTCTTTCAACGAATCGGTCGGGTGAAACAAACTGTGACCGGGTGGCAGACCATGCGAGATGAGCAGAGCTCTCGGGGAAAATGTGGATTTAATCAACCGATCAGTTGATATAAGCGGTGGTCATGTGACAGACCGGGTGAGCAAAACAGAAGTCTCAGGAAAAATTGTGAAGCGGCCAACCGATCGGTTGAGTTCTCAACCGATCGGTTCGCCTGTAGCCTCTTTTCAACAAAATTTTCGACCTAATAATCAACCGATCGGGTGAAAACTCACCCGATCGGTTCGACATAAACCCTATAAATACCCCGACTTCACCTGTTCATTTCCCTCTCACCCGATTTCGACTCTCCTTCGCCGTTTCGACTTCTCCAAGCTCCAACCGGCCTTGTTCTTCCCTCAACCGACCACAAATCCCCCTCAATCGATCTCTCCACTCCCTATCTCCTTCCCCCCATCGATCTCCCTCTCTCCATCTTCGATTTAACCCCCATAAAACCCTAATTTCCGCCCAACTCGCCCCATTTTCGAAAATTTGCTGAAAAGAAACGTCGCGGCTTCACACTCCATCTCATTGCGCTGCATTGGATAATCTACGAGCAAGGATCGTCATCTCTACTGGGTAAACTCGTTCCCTAGCTCCATTTTCAATCTGCCCTAGTACTGCTACTTTTGCTCGTTTGCCATCGGTTGTGTGAATTCATCACATTTCACACTCATTTGCATCACACTCACACACTCGCATGGCCAAAGACCGGGATAAGGTCAAGGGCATTATGCATGAGGAGTGACCGTCTCGAAAGAGATGCAAGCACACACGTCCTCCTCCTACTACACCACGTGCACAATCATTAGCCCCTCCCCCACCAATTATCCTAGATAAGGACGCAATGATGGGCCCGCGTGGCTACCGTTTTAGGAGTCAAGAGCAAAAAGATTTTTATCACAGACTTGATGCACAGGGGCACCTATCAACCAAATTTTCCCATGCCTAAACGCTTATCGATCTCGGTGTGCTCACCGAGGTCGAGACTCTCTTCACCAATTTAGGTTGGTTAGCCTTCCTGAAAGCCACTGCGGTATCCTACCCCTCCCTCACACTTGAATTTTTATCCTCCCTTGTCTGTGATTTAGGGTCTATCGTCATTTTTCGCGTCTGTAACAAAACCATTCGCACCACTCTGAATACCATTAATAACATCTTTGGTTTCCCCATCCTTGGGGACCACGCTATCCGTCCATATGGGTATCCCCCTGAATTCGACGTCGATCAGTTTTGGTTCCGCCTCACTCTACATGATCCCTATCCCCGAGGTAAGGCCAAGGCCTCCTCCATCATTTACCCCATATTCCATCTGGCCCACCGAATCATATCATGCACATTTTCCCCCAGGGATGAGTCAGGTATTGTGACCATCCCTGATCTTTTCATTTTGTGGGCCATGACCTTTCCTTTTGTTCTCGGTGATGACGGGATTTCTTTTAGGGCCCCTGTTATTCCTATCCATACCGGTGCTTGGCTTGTTCACAAGCTACTTGAGATTAGCCGCGCCGGCAAGGGCAAGCTTTGTTGCGGGGGCCTTATTACTATCATAGCTTCATATCCCCAGTACAATATCCCTATCCCCCGAGATTTACCTGCTACCCCAGGACCCTCACGTATCGATCTAGATGTCCTACGGCACATTCACATGATCAAGCCCTGCCCTGACGGTCATTTCACCTTTAACTACGGTCACCCCCTGCTCCTTATACCATTCTACCGAATCCCGCTTGTATGACTACCACTCTAGTGGCAGATTGGACATTCGCACCTGATCCTGAGTTTCTAGGGGGTTACGTCTTCCATTCCTTCCCCAGGGCGCACATAGACCACCTTCCCATGCCGCCCACTTAGGCGAGCAGGATATCACTGCGTCTCGGGGAGACTCTGAGGCTGGCCCCAGTCACACCACCCCGACTTCTAGCCTTAGCACTTCTGAGGGTGTGACTGAGGCACTGTTAGGCCTAGCTTCTGGTGCCGGCATGACCACTGCCGTCGGCACCACTTTCGCTTCACGTCCGTCCTCCACTTCCACTGTTCGCCGCGAGGACTCCGCTCGTCTCGCTCTAGAGACCGAGTTTGCTTCCTTGCGTGTTGTCGTGTCGTCCTTTGCCTCCTTGGTCCCATCCTCCTCTTCCTTCCTTACTCACCCACGTTTCCTCGCTCTTGAGTGGAACGTGGCCACCATTCTCCGCCTCCTCACTCATGTTCACGGTCCTCCTCCACCCACTCCTCCTCCGTCACCCCCTCGGTGATCATCCCCTCCACCCACCTCCACTTCCATTCCCATTACCACATCTCCACCCACGACCATTTCCATTCACCCTACACTTCCATCCACTTCCATCACCCCATACGTGCGCCGCAAGAAATTTCAGGTGCGATCACGATCACTTCCCCTACCATCCTCTACTACCATCGTCTCTACCGCCGTATCTATTCCATCTACCACCGCTTTGATCGCCTACCTTCCTCCGCCACCTTCCACCACAGACACTGCACCCCTCATTCACACACCCACTGCACCTATTCCTCCTCCACTTTATCCACTTCTCCGTGCACCCATCGCCTCTCCCGTCCACACGCCCACATCCTCTTCCGAGGAGGGGGAGGACTCAGCCTCTTCTGCATTTTGATTTCCTTCTTTTTCCGATTTCCCCCCCTTGCATATTTCTGCATCATATCGATCATACCATATTGCTAGCTTTGACATGTCTAGCTTGGGGGAAATCGTGTTTTGGGTGTTTTGTCGTGTAGTGTCTGTGTGTCTGTTCACCCGTGTCGTTTAGTTGTGTCTTACGTTTCCTTTTTATATTTTACTTATGTGTTTCTTTTTATTTTTCTTTATTTTTCAATTTCGTTCGTATGTTTTGTATGTTTTTCATTTGCTTGTATCGGTGCGTACCCCCCCCCATTATCATTGCCCTCCCCTATTCACTTTTATTGCATTGAGGGCAATGCAAATTTGAGCTTGGGGAAGTCGCACTTTGTGCGTCATCTGTATCGTTTTTCTTCGTTTTTGAGTCGTTTTCCATCGTGTTTTTCTTTTTCTCCTCTTCTTTTGTCCTCTCTCCTAGAGATGACCCAAGCCGAGTCCTATTGCATTTCATGCTTCATGGGTTCACTTTGCTTTTATGTGAGTCGTGTGTCGAGTCTAGCTTATTGTGTGCTTCTACTATGTGATTTTAATTTATATACCTACCCTTGATTGACCCCTAGATTATCATGCTTTGATTTGAATATGCGGTATTTGCTTCTCCTATCTGCTTCTACATGCATGCTATATATATATCGTATATTTCATTTCGCATGTGTCGGGATTCCACAATTAAGGACTAGGATAACCCATTTAGCCCGTGCTCTAATTAGCGAGAATAGTTTCCTTTGCCCAAGTGTTTAGATTTCGATATTCTTTTTTTCGTTTTACTTGGTGCAAATCCCCTCGTTGTATACCGTTCTTCCACTTGGGAGAGTACACAAGTGTATAGCCCAAAAATCCAAAAATCCAAAAAGAGAGAAAAGAAAAACCCAAAAAAAGAAAAAAAAGAGAAAAGAAAAAAAATATTTGTATAGCCAAAAAGCCAAAAAAAATACAAATACCCAAAACCCCAAAAAAATTCCAGTGTGAATATTTTTCCTATCTACCGAGAATAAAGGGAAGGCGAGAATTTGCACCG
Source organism: Scilla litardierei (assembly GCA_030789695.1). NCBI lineage: Eukaryota > Viridiplantae > Streptophyta > Magnoliopsida > Asparagales > Asparagaceae > Scilla > Scilla litardierei. Next base: position 104,688,046 of record CM061134.1, on the reverse strand, counting down.
AGTATTCTACTCCACACCTTCTCAAACCCCGTCGTTTTTGAAAACACTTGGATTAGGAACTTTTTAGCTATTATCTAGGCTATAGTGTGGTGATTTCCTTATCCTTAGTTGTGGAGTCCCTGACGCATGATACGTTTTCGATTCTTACTCTGTTCTCATGTTTGCTTGAGCTATATATTCACCGCTTGTTTCAAATTGAATCGATATTTGGGTCAACTCTTGGGTATGTGTATATGGAGCTTTATTGCACAATGTAGATAGTATCACCGTTTGCTAGCACATGACCACACTCACTCGCGCTTCACCGCGTGGACCCACGACACTTATTTGGACTCGTATTCCTCGGTTTGGTGTCGTGTTTTGTCACGTGCTCGCTTACGCGTTGTGTGTTTGGTTTTGTGGCTCTGATAGGTGATCTAAGTCTCTCTCTCTCTCTCTCTCTCTCTCTCTACCCTCTGAGCTCTTACTCTCACTCGTCTTCCTCGAGGACGAGAAAGGGTTCAGCTTGGGGGATTTTGACGTGTGTGCATATTTTAATATTCACGCACGTCTTCTTTGTGTTTTTCTGTTATTTTCCGCCGTCCCGTATCCGTTTTCTCGTATTTTCTAGTTTTCTTTCACTTCTCCTTGTTTTTGTGTATTTGCAAGAGATTGCCCGTATAGGGGACATATAACGAAGATATCTTAAGTCCCCGGAGCAACGGGAGGAGTCACGCATGATCTTGGGGGGTCAAACGACCAAGATTGCCACTTTTTAGCCCCCACCTGATCGGTTGGACACAGCCAACCGATCGGGTGATGCACGCGTGCATGACCCAGACACAAGCTGAAGCGAAGTAAGGATCAACCGACCGGGTCGCCGACCGGTTCATCCCAACAGAGTTCTCGGGAAAATGGAGCTGAATTCCAACCGATCGGGTGACCTTCACCCGATCGATTCATCTGTAGCCGATTTCTCCGAACGACGACCCGGAGAGCTCACTCGACGGCCCACTGACCATGCCAAGTCGACGCAAGTTTTTGTCTTTTGGGCGACGTTTCCAACCGATCGGTTGATTTATCAACCGATCGGTTCACCCGATGACCGCAAGATCCAAATGACGAGCCGCTTGCGCCAACCGACCGTGTCACGTGAGCGGGTGAAGTTTTTGAAGACTGCTACCAAAGAACACAGCAGCTCACCTGATCGGTTGATACTTCAACCGATCGAGTGAAGTCATTTTCTATATATAACTGCCCTAGGTTTTCAGAAACGACAGCTTGTATTTTTTTCTGTTTTTCTCCTTTTGTGACGGCTGGAATTTATTTGATATTTGTAAGTTCTCTGATCTTTGTTAAACTTTAATATAGTGTTTATTGCATTGCTACTACCGTAATTCAATTGCCCGATCATGTTTCTAACGGTCGATTTTCATTTAGATTGCTTTTTACCCAAAATGAGTGAGTAGTTCCCAAATCTGGGATTTTGGTGGAAACCCCTTCGTGGGTTCTCCCTGATCCGTCCATAGGACTAGGATTTCGTTAGGGATTAGGAATTTATCCGGTTACACAGGGCGTTTCATTGTCATCGACGGGAAAAAGACCGCCTTTGACTGTTGGGACAAGGGGGAATAAACTTTGGCAGTTGACTCCCTAGCCATAGCTCACACCCTTAGCGTAGACATCGAATCCTAGCACGTGGGAACGGCAGGATGAGATGTTGGGAGTTATCGTTGCGAGCTTAGTGCTCCCGGAGTCGGTCTGTGTTAATGGACATGGGAATGCCCACTGACCGAACCCGGGTAGTCCGACGTATCGTCCTGGGCACCGACCGCAATATCGGGCCCATGGGACGCTGGTATCACTCTTAGAGGCAACATCTCACTGCTAAACCCTAATTCCGATCGTAACCCTATCCGCCGGTCGTAATGGAGAGAACACACGATAGGGTGGAAACTGAAGTCCCAGGTTTCCTTTTATATTGTATATCATCGTATTTTCTTATTCCGTGACAACCAACCGACCATACGGGCTAGCTCACCCCTAGGGTGAATCAGTTCCTCCTTTAGACAAGCACAACCACGCCTCCCTGAGTTCGACCCCCAAGCCACACTACAACACCGTGAGCTTGCGGTATAAATATTTTAAATCTGGTATCCCCCATCTGATTGCCCATTCCTATAGCACAAACCCAGGGGACGTCAGTGATGTTTCATGATTTTGAAAATGTTTTCAAATTTATTTTTCATGAAAATGGGGACCTTGGGGAATACATTGTCATACATGCAACGTTTGAACAATGTTATGACAATGGGGGAGTTAATATGGTAAATATGTTTAAAATATTTTAAAACATATTTTAACTCTCATTTTGGGTTTTTGATTAAGATCATTTTTTGTACAATTGGTTATTATAGTCTTGATCTTAACCCATTGATATTGCCAACATGTTTCGTGTTATATTTTCTCTTGGCAATGTTATGTGTATCAATGTGTTTGATTTTTCCATATATATGCTTCGATACACTTTAGGCCCATATCTCCAAAAATTAATTTACAATTGGTAAAGAGGATTATCTTACAAGATTTTTTTTATTACAATTTGTATTATCTCAATTGCTAAAGATCTTATATCCTTTTCTTTACAATTGGTATTAGATCCTAGAATTCAACAAGTTGACCATTTCTGTGATCTAAGGGAAGCATGGGATAGTGATTGATACCCACTAAATTTTACAATTTGGTATCGTACATCTCTTAATCTCTTGTTTATTTGTTAATTCTTATATTTGGTATCAATGACAAGATGTCACTACTTGTATGTTTCTTGTATGTTTGATGTCCACCTTTTTGGCAATGACAAGGGGGAGAGATATGCATTATGTAAATCATGTATTTCATACATATGCATTTGGAGAGAGAGAGAGATATATAGGATTCATATCTTATATGGGGAGAGAGTTATTCTTATGAGAAATTTATTTATGTTTTATATGCCTATTATATGTCACCATTGTTTTTATTATTTCAATTGGTTATCTCATTTTACAATTGGTGCATATAAGTAGGGGAGCTCGTTAGTATTGTACTTTATTTTTTACTAATAACATAATGTGTGTCATCATCAAAAAGGTGGAGATTGTTAGGTATTGGTGTTTCATACCAATATTATTTTGATGATGATCACAACATTATGTTATTGCTAATGTCTCTCATATTTTAGTCTCATAGTTATCATTTAGAGAACATCATTCATGAAAGCGGAAAAGATGTAGACGTTCGTCTATATCGAGGTATGATCGGTAGCTTACTTTACTTAACCGCTAGTAGGCCCGATATCATGTTTTCCGTATGTATATGTGCTAGATATCAAGCAAGACCTAAGGAGTCACACTTGATTGCGGTTAAACGAATATTTCGTTATCTCAATCAATCCCTAGATTATGGGTTACTTTACCCTAAGTCTAGCACGTATGAGTTAATCTCATATAGTGATGCCGACTTTGTCGGATGCAAGTCCGACAGGAAAAGTACTAGTGGCACATGCCATTTCTTAGGAAATTCCTTAGTTTCTTGGTTCTCTAAGAAATAGAATTCGGTGTCATTGTCCACGACTGAAGCGGAATATATTGCCGCGGGTCTTGCATATGCACAAGTTCTTTGGATGAGACACACTCTTAGTGACTATGGTGTCAATTGTGATACTTGCCCTATCATGGTTGATAATCAAAGTGCTATTTGTCTTTCCAAGAATCCGGTACACCACTCCCGTACCAAACACATAGACGTGAGACACCATTTTATAAATGATCATGTAGCTAAGAAGAACATCATCTTAGAGTACATTGAAACCCAAAAACAAATTGTCGGTATCTTCACTAAACCTCTTAAAGAAGATACGTTTGTGAGGTTGCGTGGAGAATTGGGAATTATGGGTGAATCTGAAATCTAGAAGCTCAATTTTCCATGCTATAACTCCTTATTGAGCTCATATATATTTGATTGTCTTTCTTCATGTGCTTTATTGTTTTATGAGATTAAGAAAGGCAATTGTGACTTACTTGATTTCATGAGTTCTCGAAGTTGAATGGAATAATTTGTGTTTCAATAGATTTATTGTTTTCATAATGATTTTAAGATGTATTTGTGATTAGAGTATAGGTCCTAGGGTAAGTGTTCTTATTCTCTGGAATTCTATCTCACTGTGAATTTTTGGACCAGAACAGACGACTATGTTTCTTTTGACAGTCGACTGCCCTACTCTATATCCTTCATATGAAAATTGATATCCTTCGCACAGCCGACTGTTGACTGTTTTATAGTTGACTGTTAATGTAACAGGCGACTGCAATTTAGTCATCAAGCGACTGTTCTCTCTATCAATTTTTTACAGTGTTCTCTGTTTTTCTTGTGATATGTATTAATTCTCGGCCAGCTGACTGTTGAGTATATGTCAGTCGACTGTCTAGCGGACATGCGACTGCATTATTCTTGCCAGTCGACTGCCCATCTCTCTGAGATTTAATTTTATCATTTCTTACAGTCGACTGACTTTTATTCTCCAATCGACTGTCTCCTGCTGTGTCGGTTCATTTGATTTGATCCGAACCGTCGATTCTTTGATCCAACGGCTCAGATTGATTTTCCCTAATTTATATTCAATCGACGCGATCATTTCCCCACGTCGTTTTTCTCTCTCCTCCGCATCGACCGTTCAACTTCCCGCTCGATTCTCTCTACAAAATCAATCGATTTCGTGTCTTCAACCGTCGATCTCCTCCTAAACATCGCTGTCGATCATGGTCTTCTGTCGTCTTTGATCTTCATCTTCGCGATCGTCTATCTTTCCTCGGTTGGTGTGTTTTCTCTCTCTTGACTGTCGTTGTTTCCGTTTGTTGCGTTTGTTTTTCCTCTCTTGTTCCCATGGCTCCTAAACCTAAGGGAAAAGAGAAGATCATTGCTTCTAAACAAACTAGGGCTCCTAAGAAACTCATCGCCAAGAGAAAGAAACCCTATAAAGTTCGAACCAAGTTTGCCCAGTCACCCATACGTTCATCGTCGCCGGGTTATTCTCCTACTTCTTCGTCAAGTGATGCTCAGCCCTTGATTCGTCGTCAGCGCAAGCCTATTGGTGTTCACATCAGTAAGCCTGCTGCTGAGAGTCCTCATGTGTCTCTTTCTGCATCCAATTCATCTGAAGAAACTCCTGCTGTACCTCCCTCTGATCCCCTGGTTCCCGTTGGCAGAGACGATCTTTGTCTGGCAAAGTTCCACTCTTTTCTTGGGATCAATCTGCTTAGGGAGCGGTACATTGCTTTTCTCGCATTCACTATCGAGAGACTTTCTGACATTCTGTCTGCTACTCATCTGGCTGATCTTTTTCGCTTCTCTCAGAGCGAGTCCCCCAGAGCCTACCCATTTCTGGTGAAGCTCTTCTATGCGAACCGCGTTCGCGGTGAGTATTCGACTACTGGCATCCTTGATACTGTCGTCCAGGGAACCCACATTCAGCTCTCTCCCTCTCTTTTAGGGACTATCCTTAGGATTCCTTCTGTCGGTTCCCTCCCCACTGATATCAGCTTTTCTGAGATTGACGATCTTGATCAGTCTGTTCTCCGGGATATGTTTCGAGAGGTTCCTTTAGCTCTTGATTCGGGTGTCAGATCATCCATGTTCTCTGCACGGGGTTGGGCTGTTCACCTAGTGGTGAAGTCCAACATTCTGCCGAGATATGGATCGTCCGATCAGCCGTCTCAGGATATACTAAAGTGTATGTATGCTATTCTCTCTGGCATTCCCGTGAACTGGGCCGGTGTCCTCCTTGACAGGATGGACAAGGTTGAGTTCACGTCCTCCTCGTCTCACATTCCCTTTGGTGGTCTTTTGACTCGTGTCTTCCGTCACTTTGGTATTGACCTGACCCGTTACGAGCCCATGCCCTTTGGCCCTCTCCTCGACGCTTCTAAGAAGTCGAAGTCCTCTTCGGCTCTGCAGACTGCCTCGAAGAAGAGGAAGACTACTTCAGCTCCATCCTCATCCACTGTGCCTCCAGCCGATTTGCCTTCATCATCATCTGCTCCACCTCCTCAGGATACTATTTTGTCGATGATCTCTGGTATTTACCGGCTGCTGTCTCTCTCTCTCTCCCTCCATCAGGGAATTCCCTTCCTTGAGGATTTGAGACAGTATCTTCCTCAGACCCATGTGCCCTTTCAGCCTCCTGGTGTTGCCTCTTCACAGGATGCTGCTGCTGCTGTTGCTCCTGTTGCTCCGTCTGATCCTTCTCCAGAGGACACTCCTGCTGCGTCAGAGCCTGCTTCCTCGTCCGCAGACCCTGGAGACGCTCACCCTTAGATTGATATTTTTGAGTGATGTTATATGTTTTGTCGTTGTATGATGGATGATGCTGTATGCGAAACTTTTTATATATATAGTCTTTGATGTCGTCATGATGTAGTTATTTTTGTTGCTCATGATGTATCTTTTTGGGATGGCCATGTTGATGACCATCTGTTGATGTACTCAGCTGTTTTATATTATATATATATATATATATATGTTGTTGCATCTCTCTTTTATGTCACACTATGCTATATTGATTAACGTCTGTGTGATATATGATATATTGTCTCTATGTATGCTTCACTCTTCTTGCTATGTTTTTGAGACAATACAAGAATTTGATATTGGATAATTCATGCTCTTTCCTTGATGTGATGAATTTGTGAAAATTATTTTCATTTCGCATATCTAAAATGTTGATATTGGACTTCAATTCCTTTACTCACATATGTATATGATGAGACTTTATGAGTTTTTTGATTCGCTATATCTTTATACTCCTTGATTGTTGTTAGTTCGTATTTTAGCACTATTATTGTTGTTGTTATTTGCTCCCACCTTTTTGGATAATGCCATAGGGGAAGAGAAATAAACATACAAGATTCATAATGGATGTGCTAAGTATGTGTTCTAACACTTGAATCTAAGATTTTCGTTGCCTTAGATTCAGGGGGAGTAAGATTACAATGAATAGGGATTTTTTATTTCCTAGATTTCTTGAATTAAATTCATTCTTATCTCACTCATTTGCTTCAATTGCTATATAGATGCTCTAATATTTGTTGACTAACTTGATTGGCATCTATGTAGGGGGAGTAAGTTTTCATTACGCACAACTATTTATCTTTTTTTATGTTTGTTTGTCATCATCAAAAAGGGGGAGAATGTTGAGTATTGGACTTCTCCCTACTTGGTGTTAATGATGAGCAAACATAAATACTTGTGAGTAATCCCTTATTTTGCAGTTAATCCATTGTCTAAGCTTACTATGAAGATCAACTAGCAATGGATGACTCACAAACGCGATTGAAGGCAAATGATATGAATTGGATGATAGTAGATTGATGATTGAAGCTCCGTAAAGACTTCAAGCTCATACGATGGAAAGAAGAGATTATTCGTCAATGTAATTTTTCTTTTATCTCTTCTAGTATGTAGCTTAGAAGTAGAACTATGATGGAGCACTCACACACATCTACTTTCGGTCATAGGACACCTCTAGACCTTTGTCCTTTGATCTCAATTCAATTCTCGTTTGTTTGTGCTAGGATTGTTTATAACAGCCGACTACTTAACAGTTTAAAGTCGCATGTCTCAAAAACAGTCGACTGTGTTTTGTTCTACAGTCGCCTGTTATGCACAGACTATTACAATGCAGTTTTTGGGTCCTCTCTGATTATCTCGCACAGGCCACTGTTGAACGTTTATCATGTGCATGTCTTAGCGACAGTCGACTGTGAATGGTTCATCAGTCGCCTGTCTCTCCTTGCCCAAACTCTGTTTGATCCAATTTCTACGGCCAGTCGACTTATGTTGTATATACAGTCGACTGTATATTAGATCAGTCGACTGTCTATACTGCAACAGTCACCTGTCTGTAAGTCTAATCTTTGACTTAGCTCTCTGGAAATTTCTCCTGTCTGTGACAGTTGTCTTTTTAAGGTTATACAGTCGCATGTTCTGATTAACAGTCGACTTTGTTCCTTGCATCAGTCGTCTGTCCTGTATCTTGTGAGATTTCCAGTATTTCATCTAACTTACTCTTCTCTCGGCCAGTCGCCTGTCGAAGTTTGTACAGTCGCATGTTGATTTTACAGACGACTGTCTTGGCTTCATCAGTCGACTGTCCACGTGGTAAGTTACCGTTATGAATTCTCACCTACCCTTGCTGACTGTGCAACAGTCGACTGTGGTCTGTTCAACAGTCGACTGTCGCGAGTTCAGATTATATCCGTTGAGATTTTTCTCACAGATTCGATTGGGTTTTTGCCTAAACGGTTTTGTGGATTTGAGAAAGCTATAAATAGAGCTTCTACTGTTTCATTGGAAGGATACTCATTCATTGCAAAATCCTTCAAGTTTTCATTTCCAAAGATCAAAGCTTTCAAATCCAAAGCCCTAAGTATTTCCAAATCTGATTCTCTTGCTCTCCAACCTAGAACCAAAGATTGATCCTCTAGGCATTTGGTGCAGTCAAGAGAAAGGGCTTTACTCCTCTCTTCCAAGAGAGTTCATCAACACACATCACACTTCTCCTTCAAGTTCTACTTCAAGGCATAGGTGATTGTAAGTGTTGCTTTCAGATTTCATAACTTCATTATTTGAATTGTGCTCTCGGTTGTGAGAGTGGTTTTTGCTTGCTCCCTGGTTGTGGGAGTCAAGGACATCGATTGTATTCGATTGCACTTGTAGGGTTGCTACAAGTGGGTTTTTAAGGAAACCTCAAGTTAGGGTTCTAACTTGAGTATCCGGTGGTATCCGGGTGGTAGGGACGTAGGATTACCGGGAACAAGTCGGGAGTTGACTTGGGTAATCCGAACCCTTGAAACATAACTGTGTTTGCGTGTGTTTCTCTTTGGGTTGTTTTCTATTCCGCACTATTTGTTGGATTGCATTTTATTTGGCGTAAATTCCTATTAAATTTGCATAAACACTATTCAACCCCCCTTCTAGTGTTTTCCCCATAGACAGGATCCTTACAATTGGTATCAGAGCGCAAGGTTTTATCTATGGCATCCAACAACAACAACGTTCCTCCGCTGCCTACGTACAACAATCACGACCGTGATGGAGCGTCCACACTTTTCGAAGGTCAATCTACGGTACGTCCTCCACGTTTCAATGGTACTAACTTTGGTTATTGGAAGTGTAGGATGGAGACATTCCTTAGGAGTGCTCCTCTTTGGAGAACTCTCCACAAGGAGTATGTCGAGCCCTCCGAAGATGATTTCGAGAAATGGACGACTTCTGAAAAGTCCGTCGAAGTCAACAACGCTAAAGCAATGAACGTTCTTCATTGTGCGTTGGACCCGAATGAGTTCAACAAGATATGCACATGTAAGAGTGCATATCAAATTTGGAACCATCTCATCGTTACCCATGAGGGAACGAATAAGGTAAAGCTTTCAAAGTTATATGTTGCCGTGCAAAACTTCGACTTGTTTCACATGCAGGAAAATGAGAGCATTGCGTCAATGTACGGACGCTTTACCGACATCACAAACGAATTGGAAGCCCTTGGACAAATCTACACCGAACCTGAAAAGGTAAGGAAGATTATCATGGGGATGACCTCCAAATGGGAAAGACGAGCAATCGCCATTGAAGAGGTCAATGACTTGAAGAACTACACCGTGGTGAATCTCATCGGGACTCTTATATCTTACGAAGTAAGACGGGATAACCGATTGAAGATTCGAGCCATGATGAATCCCTCGGAGGCCAAGAAGAAAGCTTTGGCGTTCAACGCCAATTCATCATCCTCCGAAAGTGATGAATCCGAGAACGAAATGGATTTGGGTGAAATGGCCCAAATGGCGAAGAAGTTCCAACGCTTCTTCCGCAAAGGTAAATTTCCCTCCAACAAACGTTTTGAATCTACTAATGCTACTTCCTCTCTTTGTTATAAGTGTAATAAGCCAGGGCACATCAAGAGGGATTGCCCAATGCTAAACAACAACAAAAAGTGGAAGGTACCAAAGTACCACAAGTCCAACAAGAACAAGAAAGACAAGAAGAAAGGACTCATCGGTACCTTTGATGACTCAAGTGATGACTCATCAAGTGATTCCGATGATGAGAAGGGTGAGAGCGCCCACATGTGCTTCATGGCACTTGAAGACCCACTCTCGGATGAGAGTGATTCCGATACGGATAACACCGAGGTAACAATGGATGAACTTCGCATAGCTAATGAAGAACTATTTGCTAAATACCAATCTTTAATGCTTAGATATTATAGCTTAAATAAATCAAAAGTTAGCAAGTCATCCATTCCATGCATTATCAACAATGACACCATTGTTGATACTTTAACCCTTGAGAAAGCAAACTTAGCTTCTCAAAATGTCACATTGAGAAATGAGGTGAATTCCCTCAAATCTCAACTAGATCAAACACATCCCATGGATGATAGTGATCTAGTTACACGCCACACACAATTGGGATTAGAGAATGATTCTCTTAAAACCCAAGTGCACGAGCTCAAAGCACGGGTGTCCACCTTGGATACCAACATTTCTTCTTTAAAGGAGAAATATGAGCTCATGTCCTCCCGTATTGTGAGATTCAATAAGGGACAAGGACAATTGGATGATTTGCTTGCAAATCAATTTCCGGCCACACATCGTGTTGGCCTTGGATTTGTTAAAGCAAATGCATCTAATGATCGCACCTCCTATAGTGGTGTCACTATAGATTTTGTGAGGCCTTCCTCCGGTGCATCCACAAGTGGTGTCAAAGACACTATAGGTAGCAATCCTACCAAGAATGTCACCACATCACTTTCTCTTCCTTTTGGCAAGAAACCCACTAAGGGTGGAAACCAAAAGCAAGGCCATGCTTATATGTACACTAATACTCATCCACGTAGGAAACATCCTACTTCACAAGTGGATAATCATGACACATTTTATGCTCTGCACCCACGGACACGTACACAACCACACATGAGAAATACGCATGTATGTGCTCCCACACACCCATATGCTCATACTCATCATTCTTTCATATATGCTAATTCTCCACATATCATGCATGATCAATGTCCTTCATATAATATGCATGCTCCCAAGAATTCATATCATTCAAGAATGTACAATGCATATCCTCCACCTCATATATATGCTAGAAATCATGTTCCTAAGAAGCATGCACCACATAGAAATCCAACTCATATGCATGCAACTAGGAATAGGACTCCCAAGATGTACACTATTTGGGGTCCTAAGAACACTAGTCTAAATGTTAGGAATGCTTATGTTGATTCCTACTTTCATGATGTAATTAGAAATGGTAACTATGTTGGGAAGTGGAAGTCCACTTGGACTTGACTTCCAAAGGGCTAATCCCCTTGGACCCAACAAACATTGGGTACCATAAGCTTATGGTATATTATATAGGTACCCAAGAGAAAGAAGAAGAGCAATAAATTCCTTATTAGCTCTAAAGGGAAAGGATGGATTCTTGATAGCGGTTGCTCCAAACACATGACGGGAGATCCCTCATTGCTCTCCGAAGTGATTAGCATCAAAGATGGTGCAACGGTCACTTTTGGAGGTAATCAAAAGGGAACCATCATTGGAGTAGGTATCGTTGGTAATCCTTCCAAACCCCTAATTACTAATGTTTATCTTGTTAGTGGTTTATGTCACAACCTCATTTCCATAAGTCAACTTTGTGACAATGGTTACAAGGTTAACTTCGGAGAAGTATTGTGTACTATTGTTGATTGTGATTCAAATGTTTTATTTTCCGGTATTATGCGTAAAAATATTTATTATTTAAGCTTGCCTAAAACCGTAGAACATTGCTTAGTTTCTAACACAAGTGAACAACTATTATGGCATCGCCGTTTTCGTCATGTTCACTTCAAGCACTTATATAAGTTAGCTAAGCATGATCTAGTCAAAGGTTTTCCTAAGATTGTTTTTAATAAGAAAAACTTTTGTGATTCATGTCAAAGAGGTAAACTAAGTAAATCTTCATTTAAGCTTAAAGAAGGGATTACTTCTAAGAGGCCCCTAGAACTTCTACATCTAGATTTGTTTGGGCCAACTAGAACCGCTTCTTTATGTAATGCTCATTATGGACTAGTTGTCGTTGACGACTTTTCTAGATTTACTTGGGTTTCATTCTTAACTAATAAGAATGAAGCTCATGAAGAGTTTACCAAATTTGCAAAGAAGATTCAGAATCTTTTAGAATCCACCATTATCACTATTCGTAGTGATCATGGAGGAGAATTTGAGAATGAGTCGTTTACTAAGTTTTGTGATGACTCCGGGATAACTCATAACTTTTCCTTTCCTCGTGCACCACCACAAAATGGTGTTGTAGAAAGAAAGAATAGGACTCTTATTGAGTGTGCTCGCACTATGCTCCATGATAGTCATTTAGGACTACAATTTTGGGCAGAAGCGGTGCACACGGCATGTTATGTGCTCAATAGAATCCTAGTGAGACCCCGAACAAACAAAACTTGTTTTGAGTTGTTTTACGATAAAAAGCCTCAAGTGAAATATTTTCGTGTCTTTGGTTCAAAATGTTTTATAAAGAACACCTTTGGTAACTTAGACAAATTTGAGCCAAGATCTGATGAAGGAATTTTTGTTGGATATTCCACACGTAGCAAAGCCTACCGGATATACAACAAAACTTCTTCAACGATTGAGGAATCACTTCACGTATCTTTTTATGAAGATTTTGATTTTCCTCATGTTGATGATGATAATGTAGATATTCTTTGTGATTCTCTTAATAATGTTAAGATTAATGATAATATTGTTGAAACTAACACTTCTAACGAAGTTGTTGAAGTTGTTCCTAGTGATCCAGGTTTACCCAAAGCTTATCCAACCGTTCGCAACCATCCCCATAACCAAATCATTGGAGATATTGGTGTGGGTGTTCGAACGAGATCAAGAATTGAAGAATTCTCCCATTGCGCATTCGTCTCTACCATTGAGCCAAAGAACATTCAAGAAGCTTGTGAGGATAGTTCTTGGATAGTGGCAATGGAAGAAGAACTAGCGCAATTCGAGAGAAATGAAGTTTGGGAACTTGTACCTCTTCCAAGTGGTCACCAAGCTATTGGGACCAAATGGATTTTCAAGAACAAGACAGATGAAAATGAAGTAATCACACGGAACAAAGCAAGGTTAGTAGCTCAAGGCTATCGGCAAGAGGAAGGTATTGATTTCGAAGAATCCTTTGCCCCCGTAGCTAGATTAGAAGCTATTAGGTTGCTTTTATCTTTTGCATCCCATAAGAATTTTAAATTATTTCAAATGGATGTTAAAAGTGTATTTTTAAATGGATTTGTAAATGAAGAAGTCTATGTTTCTCAACCTCCCGGTTTTATTCATGAGAAATTTCCAAACCATGTTTTCAAACTTAAGAAAGCGTTGTATGGATTGAGACAAGCTCCTAGAGATTGGTATGATCGCCTTAAGACCTTTCTTTTGAATTTAGGTTTTAAAATAGGAGAAGTTGATTCTACACTTTTCATTAAAGATTATGAAAATGACATTCTTTTGATTCAAGTTTATGTAGATGACATTATTTTCGGTTCTACTAACTTTCATCTTTGTTAAGAATTTTCCAAGTCTATGAAGGATGAGTTTGAGATGAGCCACATGGGAGAGCTCACCTACTTCCTTGGATTGTAAATTCGACAAATGGAGAATGGCACTTTCATACATCAGACAAAGTACACATGGGAGCTTATTAAGCGATTCGGGATGGAATCGTCTTCAAGCAAAAGGACTCCCATGAGTACTACTACTCATCTACACAAGGATGAAAGCGGAAAAGATGTAGACGTTCGTCTATATCGAGGTATGATCGGTAGCTTACTTTACTTAATCGCTAGTAGGCCCGATATCATGTTTTCCGTATGTATATGTGCTAGATATCAAGCAAGACCTAAGGTGTCACACTTGATTGCGGTTAAACGAATATTTCGTTATCTCAATCAATCCCTAGATTATGGGTTACTTTACCCTAAGTCTAGCACGTATGAGTTAATCTCATATAGTGATGCCGACTTTGTCGGATGCAAGTCCGACAGGAAAAGTACTAGTGGCACATGACATTTCTTAGGAAATTCCTTAGTTTCTTGGTTCTCTAAGAAACAGAATTCGGTGTCATTGTCCACGACTGAAGCGGAATATATTGCCGCGGGTCTTGCATATGCACAAGTTCTTTGGATGAGACACACTCTTAGTGACTATGGTGTCAATTGTGATACTTGCCCTATCATGGTTGATAATCAAAGTGCTATTTGTCTTTCCAAGAATCCGGTACACCACTCCCGTACCAAACACATAGACGTGAGACACCATTTTATAAATGATCATGTAGCTAAGAAGAACATCATCTTAGAGTACATTGAAACCCAAAAACAAATTGTCGGTATCTTCACTAAACCTCTTAAAGAAGATACATTTGTGAGGTTGCGTGGAGAATTGGGAATTATGGGTGAATCTGAAATCTAGAAGCTCAATTTTCCATGCTATAACTCCTTATTGAGCTCATATATATTTGATTGTCTTTCTTCATGTGCTTTATTGTTTTATGAGATTAAGAAAGGCAATTGTGACTTACTTGATTTCATGAGTTCTCGAAGTTGAATGGAATAATTTGTGTTTCAATAGATTTATTGTTTTCATAATGATTTTAAGATGTATTTGTGATTAGAGTATAGGTCCTAGGGTGAGTGTTCTTATTCTCTGGAATTCTATCTCACTGTGAATTTTTGGACCAGGACAGACGACTGTGTTTCTTTTGACAGTCGACTGCCCTACTCTATATCCTTCATATGAAAATTGATATCCTTCACACAGCCGACTGTTGACTGTTTTACAGTCAACTGTTAATGTAACAGGCGACTGCAATTTAGTCATCAGGCGACTATTCTCTCTGTCAATTTTTTACAGTGTTCTCTGTTTTTCTTGTGATATGTATTAATTCTCGGCCAGCCGACTGTTGAGTATATGTCAGTTGACTGTCTAGCAGACAGGCGACTGCATTATACTTACCAGTCGACTGCCCATCTCTCTGAGATTTAATTTTATCATTTCTTACAATCGACTGACTTTTGTTCTCCAGTCGACTGTCTCCTGCTGTGTCGGTTCATTTGATTTGATCCAAACCGTCGATTCTTTGATCCAATGGCTCAGATTGATTTTTCCCTAATTTATATTCAATCGACGTGATCATTTCCCCACGTCGTTTTTCTCTCTCCTCCGCATCGACCGTTCAACTTCCCGCTCGATTCTCTCTACAAAATCAATCGATTTCGTGTCTTCAACCGTCGATCTCCTCCTAAACGTCGCTGTCGATCATGGTCTTCTGTCGTCTTTGATCTTCATCTTCGTGATCGTCTATCTTTCCTCGGTTGGTGTGTTTTCTCTCTCTTGACTGTCGTTGTTTCCGTTTGTTGCGTTTGTTTTTCCTCTCTTGTTCCCATGGCTCCTAAATCTAAGGGAAAAGAGAAGATCATTGCTTCTAAACAACCTAGGGCTCCTAAGAAACTCATCGCCAAGAGAAAGAAACCCTATAAAGCTTGAACCAAGTTTGCCCAGTCACCCATACGTTCATCGTCGCCGGGTTATTCTCCTACTTCTTCGTCAAGTGATGCTCAGCCCTTGATTCGTCGTCAGCGCAAGCCTATTGGTGTTCACATCAGTGAGCCTGCTGCTGAGAGTCCTCATGTGTCTCTTTTTGCATCCAGTTTGTCTGAAGAAACTCCTGATGTACCTCCCTCTGATCCCCTGGTTCCCGTTTGCAGAGACGATCTTTGTCTGGCAAAGTTCCACTCTCTTCTTGGGATCAATCTGCTTAGGGAGCGGTACATTGCTTTTCCCGCATTCACTGCCGAGAGACTTGCTGACATTCTGTCCGCTACTCATCTGGCTGATCTGGCTGCTCTGCAGACTGCCTCGAAGAAGAGGAAGACTACTTCAGCTCCATCCTCATCCACTGTGCCTCCAGCCGATTTGCCTTCATCATCATCTGCTCCACCTCCTCAGGATACTATTTTGTCGATGATCTCTGGTATTTACCGGCTGCTGTCTCTCTCTCTCTCCTCCATAAGGGAATTCCCTTCCTTGAGGATTTGAGACAGTATCTTCCTCAGACCCATGTGCCCTTTCAGCCTCCTGGTGTTGCCTCTTCACAGGATGCTGCTGATGCTGTTGCTCCTGTTGCTCCGTCTGATCCTTCTCCAGAGGACACTCCTGCTGCGTCAGAGCCTGCTTCCTAGTCCACAGACCCTGGAGACGCTCACCCTTAGATCGATATTTTTGAGTGATGTTAAATGTTTTGTCGTTGTATGATGGATGATGTTGTATGCGAAACTTTTTATATATATAGTCTTTGATGTCGTCATGATGTAGTTATTTTTGTTGCTCATGATGTATCTTTTTGGGATGGCCATGTTGATGACCATCTGTTGATGTACTCAGTTGTTTTATATTTTATATATATATATATATATATATATATATATATATATATATATATATATATATATATATATATATATATATATGTTGTTGCATCTCTCTTTTATGTCACACTATGCTATATTGATTAACGTCTGTGTGATATATGATATATTGTCTCTATGTATGCTTCACTCTTCTTGCTATGTTTTTGAGACAATACAAGAATTTGATATTGGATAATTCATGCTCTTTCCTTGATGTGATGAATTTGTGAAAATTATTTTCATTTCGCATATCTAAAATGTTGATATTGGACTTCAATTCCTTTACTCACATATGTATATGATGAGACTTTATGAGTTTTTTGATTCGCTATATCTTTATACTCCTTGATTGTTGTTAGTTCGTATTTTAGCACTATTATTGTTGTTGTTATTTGCTCCCACCTTTTTGGATAATGCCATAGTGGAAGAGAAATAAACATACAAGATTCATAATGGATGTGCTAAGTATGTGTTCTAACACTTGATCTAAGATTTTCGTTGCCTTAGATTCAGGGGGAGTAAGATTACAATGAATAGGGATTTTTTATTTCCTAGATTTCTTGAATTAAATTCATTCTTATCTCACTCATTTGCTTCAATCGCTATATAGATGCTCTAATATTTGTTGACTAACTTGATTGGCATCTATGTAGGGGGAGTAAGTTTTCATTACGCACAACTATTTATCTTTTTTTTATGTTTGTTTGTCATCATCAAAAAGGGGGAGAATGTTGAGTATTGGACTTCTCCCTACTTGGTGTTAATGATGAGCAAACATAAATACTTGTGACTAATCCCCTATTTTACAGTTAATCCATTGTCTAAGCTTACTATGAAGATCAACTAGCAATGGATGACTCACAAACGTGATTGAAGGCAAATGATATGAATTGGATGATAGTAGATTGATGATTGAAGCTCCGTAAAGACTTCAAGCTCATACGATGGAAAGAAGAGATTATTCGTCAATGTAATTTTTCTTTTATCTCTTCTAGTATGTAGCTTAGAAGTAGAACTATGATGGAGCACTCACACACATCTACTTTTGATCATAGGACACCTCTAGACCTTTGTCCTTTGATCTCAATTCAATTCTCTTTTGTTTGTGCTAGGATTGTTTATAACAGCCGACTGCTTAACAGTTTACAGTCGCCTGTCTCAAAAACAGTCGACTGTGTTTTGTTCTACAGTCGCCTGTTATGCACAGACTATTACAATGCAGTTTTTGGGTCCTCTCTGATTATCTCACACAGGCCACTGTTGAACGTTTATCAGGTGCATGTCTTAGCGATAGTCGACTGTGAATGGTTCATCAGTCGCATGTCTCTCCTTGCCCAAACTCTGTTTGATCCAATTTCTACGTCCAGTCGACTTATGTTGTATATACAGTCGACTGTATTCTAGATCAGTCGACTGTCTATGCTGCAACAGTCGCCTGTCTGTAAGTCTAATCTTTGACTTAGCTCTCTGGAAATTTCTCCTGTCTGTGACAGTCATCTGTTTAAGGTTATACAGTCGCATGTTCTGATTAACAGTCGACTGTGTTCCTTGCATCAGTCGTCTGTCCTGTATCTTGTGAGATTTCCAGTATTTCATCTAACTTACTCTTCTCTCGGCCAGTCGCCTGTCGAAGTATGTACAGTCGCCTGTTGATTTTACAGACGACTGTCTTGGCTTCATCAGTCGACTGTCCACGTGGTAAGTTACCGTTATGAATTCTCACCTACCCTTGCTGACTGTGCAACAGTCGACTGTGGTCTGTTCAATAGTCGACTGTCGCGAGTTCAGATTATATCCGTTGAGATTTTTCTCACGGATTTCGATTGGGTTTTTGCCTAAACTGTTTTGTGGATTTGAGAAAGCTATAAATAGAGCTTCTACTGTTTCATTGGAAGGTTACTCATTCATTGCAAAATCCTTCAATTTTTCATTTCCAAAGATCAAAGCTTTCAAATCCAAAGCCCTAAGTATTTCCAAATCTGATTCTCTTGCTCTCCAACCTAGAACCAAAGATTGATCCTCTAGGCATTTGGTGCAGTCAAGAGAAAGGTCTTTACTCCTCTCTTCCAAGAGAGTTCATCAACACACATCACACTTCTCCTTCAAGTTCTACTTCAAGGCATAGGTGATTGTAAGTGTTGCTTTCAGATTTCATAACTTCATTATTTGAATTGTGCTCTCGGTTGTGAGAGTGGTTTTTGCTTGCTCCCTGGTTGTGGGAGTCAAGTACATCGATTGTATTCGATTGCACTTGTAGGGTCGCTACAAGTGGGGTTTTAAGGAAACCTCAAGTTAGGGTTCTAACTTGAGTATCCGGTGGTATCCGGGTGGTAGGGACGTAGGATTACCGGGAACAAGTCGGGAGTTGACTTGGGTAATCCGAACCCTTGAAACATAACTGTGTTTGCGTGTGTTTCTCTTTGGGTTGTTTTCTATTCCGTACTATTTGTTGGATTGCATTTTATTTGGCGTAAATTCCTATTAAATTTGCATAAACACTATTCAACCCCTCCTTCTAGTATTTTCCCCATAGACAGGATCCTTACACAGTCGACTATAATGCATAGCTCAAGTCAACGTTTATTGACTCGATCTTGAGCTATTAGAGACTGACGAATGACGTTCATTTTACATGTGCATATCTTCCATCAGGCGGCTGTGAATTTTTCTACAGTCGTCTGTATGCCAAAGTACGTAACTTGCATTTTTGGGCATCTCCACCTTGTGTGACAGCCGACTGATTCAGAGCTTACAATCGCATGTATTTCCATATGTGCATGTACTTTGATCATTAGTCGTCTGTATACACAAAGTGCGTAATTTGCATTTCTCGACTTCATGTCCATCCCCTGCAGGAGGCGACTAACGAAGGATATTCAGGGGCATGCCTATTATACAGGTGCATGTGTAGTCTTCTATAGTCGCCTGTCCTGGCTCAAATTATATCCGTTGGGAATTTTATAGCTGTTGATCAGTCGACTGTCCGATGTTCATCAGTCCAATGCATGTGTCGTAAACTGTCAAAATCTAGATATTGCAGATTTATTATTGTAACGGCCGTTTTACGACTGTTTCAGAGTGTTTTCTCACTACAAAATCGTTGACCGTGGACTGCCCGGTCAACGTAGTCAAGGGGCCGATTTGGGTCCCTTGGGTGTGACGAGCACGTGTAGACGCGACGCGAATCGGAGATGCAATCGTCGCAGAGCACGTCAGCTGGGCCGGGTCTGGATCCTCTGCCTAAGGGGGGCTGAGGGGAAGCCTCGGCCCGGTGAGAGGTGCTCGGCCTCGGACGGTCGGGCGACGAGGGGAAGCCTCGACGCCTTGGCTTGGCGTTCGACCGACGCGGAGCTGAGGGGAAGCCTCGGCTCGGATGGGTGTGCTTGGCCTCGGTCGGTCAGACGACGAGGGGTAGTCTCGGTCGCCTCGCTTGATGTGCGGCTGGCATGGAGCCGAGGGGAAGCCTCGGCACTTGGATCCAACGTCTTCCTGAACAGACGAGAACACTCATCAGGGGGGGCGGACCTTGGTTCCGGCCAAATCCCCTCCGATGCCTAAGTCAGATGATGATCTGAAAGAGGAGGCTCGGCGGGGACGGTTCGACTCGAGAGGAGATCGGAACGACGTCCTCCGGCGCGAGCGGGGGGAAGGAGATGAAGTGGGGGAACCAGGTCATTGATGGCGTACCTTAGGTTTTGTTACCTCAGATGCCCTCCTCTGTCCAGTCGTCCTCCTAGCCCTTTTATAGGCCTCTCATCGCATCCACCCATGACTCACGTCCCTCGTCCGCCCCCAATCGTGCCCCCTCAATCTGCCTCCCCATCGCCGCTCCCTGCGCCATCCCAGCACCTCCCTATAACGGCCATTAAGTGGTAGCGGGCCTGGGGGAACGGTTATCGCTGGAGTGGGCGAGTGACTTGCGTGTTTTTGGGATCGGGTCGGGTCGACGTTTGGGGGTCCTCTAAGGGGCCTTGTCGGGCGGGCCCGATCTCGTAGATGGGCTTCTGATCGGTATTCGGGTCTCTAGGCTCATGTCTTTCGGGCTTCGGCCAAATAGGCGTAACAATTGCCCCCATTGGTCGGGTCGATCGGCCTCGGTTGGTTCGGCTCGGCTGATGTGACTTCCGCCGATTTCGACAGGCTCGTCAGTCGAAGCTGATTCATTAATTGGGCGTCATCATGAGTCGGTCCGTTCGATACCTTTAAGACGCGGGTTCCGAAGCGCCGTCGGTCTCCTGATGTTGCCACGTGTAACTGCGGGTTTATCCCCACCGTTAACGGGGTCGTCTTTGGTAGAGAAGCTGGGTGGGTTGTGAGCCGCCATCTCTTCTTCTTCTTCTTTGTGTTGATCTTGATCCTGCCCGAGCTCTGCTCCATGTCGTCTTCCTCTGCCACTGGTTCGGGTCGGCCGGAGCGTGACGTCACTCCTAGCCTGACGGGTAGTCCTCCCTCGGCGATTCGTCGGCATGGGGGCGAACTTTTAGGGGTGCCTCCAGAGGTCCTAGCGTGGCCTTCATCGGTCTGCACCACCACCATCGGGAGTATGCGCTCCGCCTACCTGCTTCCGCCTTACTCGGCTCGTGCTCCCGGGTCCGACGAGCGGATTTGCCTTCCCGGTCCCAACGAGGTTGGAGTGTACGAGAAGTGCTTCCGCTACGGGCTCCGTTTCCCGCTCCACCCCTTTATCATCGAGTTCCTTCAAGCCCACAACGTGGGCTTGTGCCAATTCTGCCCCAACGCCATCGGGCTCCTCGTCGGGTTCGTCGTCATCTGCGTGCTGAAGGGAGTGGTGCCCTCCCTCCGTCTCTTCGCCCAGTTCTACCGCATGAGTCATCATCAGTCGGGGGCGTGGATTTACATCAGTGCACGTCCGAAGATGAGCCTCGTGTTGGGGTTGCCGAGCTCCCTGAAGCGTTGGAAGGGGGAGTACGTATTCATCGTGTTCCTGTCGAGTGTACCTTTCCCGGTTCGTTGGGGAGCGGCCGGCGCGGTCATCCTTGATCTGGGTGACCCAACTGCCGCCGAGCTGCAGACGGCAAAGGCCCTGCTGGCGATTCCTTCGAGGGATCGGATGATCGACGTCCTCTTCAGCAGCCATAACTTGCGCAAGACGGTGTGGCCCTTGGGTAAGTTCTCCGAACGTTCGCCATTCAGGGTTGCTCGGGCTCTTCTCGGCCCCTTACTTCTTCTTTGGGTGCAGGTGGATTCCCTCTCGGTTCTTCTCCCGCCAGCCCTCACGTGCTGGCCCCGGATCCGGGCTCGCATAAGAGGGACCACGTGTTGGAGGTCCGGAAGAAGCAGCGGGTCGTGACCTCAGCTGTTGGCTCCAAAAGGAAGAAGGGGCCATCTCCCTCCATCCCCTTGTTGGAGTCTTCCAAGAGGGTCCGCGAGGGGGCCGAGGAAGTTAACGGCTCGTCGCCCGCTGATCAGCACCGACCTGCCCCTGTTGAGATTGCCTGGCCGTGGGTTGGCCCCTCGCCTCTTCCAAACGGTTCTCTCCTCGATGCCTACGATCGGTATCTAGGCGCATTCCGCTCCGACCCGGGCGAGTTTCCTTCATCAGGGGAAGGCCTTCTTCGTCCACGCTTCCCGGTGGGGGAGAAGGAGTCGGTGTTCTTGAGCCGTGGAGCTGCCGCACGAGTGGCCGAGAATAGTTGCCTCCCTCCTGATCAGGCCGCTCTGGATGGAGTCAGAGGCGACTGTTTTACTACCTTCGTGATTCAGGCTGGCCAACAGGTAGAGTGTCTCTGCTTGTTCTCCCTCTGGCTGCTTTCGCCGTCTTACCTTTTGTCGCTTTGGTGCAGTTGTCCTCGGTGGGACTTTCGATGAGGCGCCAGTTTGTGGCGCTCCCTAAGGCCAAGTTCGACGCCGGTCGAGATCCTGATGTCCGTGGTGATGAGGGGGAGGCAGGTCAGTTAGATGAGGCGCGAGTCATGTCCTTGGAGACCCGCATAACTGAGCTGTCCTCTGCCCTCGAAGAGACAGATCGGGAGAGAGCCTTGGCTTTGGTTGCAAAGTCAAAGGCCGAGGCGCGGGTCGCCGAGCTTTTGGGAGACGCCGACACATCTGGGGGAGCTGACAAGATCCCCGTCTCCGTTGCTGCCCCCGAGGCCCTGGAGCTCTCCGTTGATCTGGAGGCGGAGGAGGAGCGGGAGAGGGCTCTCCTTGCTCAACTCGGCGAGCGATCCCGGGAGATCGAGGTGGAGAAGGCGGAGCACCAACGCCAGATCGAGACTTTGGAGGCTCGAGTGCGTGAGCTTGAGGGGGTGGATCCGTCCCAGGTCGCCCAAGACGCTGTGGAGGAGTATGCCACCTCCTTTGTTGAGTCCGCCTTGGCTGAGGCGTTCGAGAAGGGTTTCGCCCGTTGCCAATCCGAGATCCAGAAGAAGTTCCCGCTCTCGGGAGTCAATTTCGAGGATCTCCGGGCGCACTCTGACGGCGAAACGGAGCGGGGGGGCGACCCAAGTGAACAGCCAGCATGTGGCTCCACGGGTGCCCCTGGAGATGTTTGAGGGAGGGGAATGCCCCTTGGCCTCTTCGTACGCCTCTTTGTATATCCTTTTGTTAGGCGCGCGCTTAGCAGGCGTCCCATCGGGCGAGGCTTCCCTTGTCCCGAGTGGGATTCTTGTGAACACATTTATCTGGATAGGAACAAACTTAAGTAGATTCATTTTGTAGAAAACAATACATTTATTGAAAGTACTTGTGTAAGTGTTCCGTGTTCCAGGCGTGAGTGAGAATCCTCCCCTCCATATTGGCTAGACGGTAGGTTGCGGGTCCGAGGACCTCGATGACTTTGTAGGGTCCCTCCCATTTAGCCCCGAGCTTACCTTTGCGAGCAATATCCGGGTTGAAGCTTGCTTTCCTAAGGACCAGGTCCCCAAGGTGGAAACTCCTTCCCTTGACCCGAGAATTGTAGTATCGGGCCACCTTCTGTTTCTGGCGGATGATGGTGGCTAGGGCTTGCTCCCGTTGCTCACCGAGGAGCTCCAGGCCTTGCGAATTCCTATCTTCGTCGAAGCACTTGAGGCGGAGAGACTCTTCACCCAGTTCGACCGGTACCACTGCCTCGGCTCCGTAGGCAAGCATGAACGGGGTTTCGCCGGTGGCCTCCTTGTGGGTCGTCCGGTATGACCAGAGTATCCCGGGGAGCTCTTCTGGCCAGTTTCCTTCGGAGTCCTTCACTTTCTTTCGGAGGGGCTCTATGATGCATTTGTTGGCTGCTTCCGCCATCCCGTTGGTCTGGGGGTGCGCTACAGAGGCGAAGAGGAGCTTGATCCCCCATTCCGCGCAAAAGTCTTTGAACCCCACGGAGTCGAACTGTTTCCCATTGTCTATGACGATGGCCCGTGGAACTCCGAATCTGGAGATGATGGAGTTCCATACGAAGCTTTTCGCTTTCTTCCACGTGATGGTGGCCAATGGTTCGGCCTCGATCCACTTGGTAAAGTAGTCCACCGCCACAATCAGATACTTCCGCTGCCCCCGACCCGGCTTAAATGGTCCGAGGATGTCGAGCCCCCATTTCGCAAAGGGGATGGGGCTCACGATAGGGATGAGCTCCGACGGGGGAGTTGAGGTGTGGTTGGCAAACCTGTGACATTCTTGGCACTTTTGGACGTAGTTCGTTGCGTCCTGGACTAGGGTCGGCCAGTAATATCCCTGCCTCAAGATCTTCTGTGCGACCATCTTGCCCCGTGGTGATTTCCACAGATCCCTTCATGAACCTCCCGTAGGACGTAGTCGGCTTCCTGCGGTCCGATGCATTTCAGGTATGGGAGGACATCCGCCTTCGTCCAGCGTCTTCGGTAGAGCGTCCCCTCATGGATCATGTATCGGAGCGCTTTCCTTTCCAGGGTCCGACGCTCATCCCAGTCCGTCGGCACCTCCCCATGAGTGAGGTACCGTATGATCAGGTCCATCCAGGTGGGATCTTGGTCGATCGCCATCACATCCCGCTCTTCCGTGCTGGGGGACTGCAGGTTCTCCACGTAAATGGTGCGGCCCAGCTCCTTGGTCGAGGACGAGGCTAGCTTCGACAACGTGTCTGCCCGTGCGTTCTCCGATCGTGGGAGATGTAAGACTTCCGCGCTCTTGAACCTAGACAGCGCCGCTTTGGCGACGGCGAGATACCTCTGCATTGCTTCCTCCCGTGCCTCGTAACTTCCCAGAAGCTGGTTGACAATGAGCTTCGAGTCGCTGAGGAGGCGCACGGACTCGGCCCCGAGCTCCTGGGCCAGCCTCAGGCCGTTGATTACCACTTCGTACTCTGCCACGTTGTTGGTGGCCCGGAACTCGAACCGCAACGTGTATTTCATGATGTTCCCTTCCGGAGATCGGATCGCGATCCCAGCCCCGCCTCCTGACTGTGTTGCCGATCCATCCACATGGACTATCCATGCTCCTGGGACTCCTGACTGGACAGGGTGGAGGTGGTCAGCCGAAAGAAAAGATAAGGGCTGGGTGATTACCGTTGCTGGGCCTTCTTCCTCCGGGGAATGTTCTCCTTCCGTTGTGCATTCAGCGATGAAGTCGGCCAAGGCCTGCCCCTTGATGGCAGTGCATGGCTTGAATCGAAGGTCGAACTCGCTCAATTCCACCCCCCAATTCAGCATCCTTCCCATTCGATCGAATCTCTTGAGATTCTGCTCCAATTGCGAGTCGGTCAAGACCAATATGGTGTGGGCTTGGAAGTAGGGTCTGAGCCTTTGCGCTGAGAGAACGAGGGCGTACACCAGTTTCTCCATGGGCGAGTATCGCACCTCCGCTCCCTTCAAGATCCGGCTCGTGTAGTACACCGGCCATTGCACCCCACTGTCTTCCCTGATTAGCACCGAGCTCACCGCTTCCTCCGTGCGTGCCAGGTAAAGGCTTAGCGATTCCCCTTCTCATGGCTTGGACAGGAGAGGCAGGCTGCAAAGGTACTCATTGAGATCCGCGAACGTCCTGGAGCAGTCTTCGTCCCATGGTATCGCCTTCTTGTTGTCTGACGGTTCCGCGATCGCTTTCCTCAGAACTTTGAAGAAGGGGAGCGATCTCTCCGCCGATTTGGATAGGAATCGCCCCAAGGCCGCGATGCGCCCATTCAGCCTTTGCAGTTCTTTGATCGTCGTCGGCTCCCGCATATTGATCAATGCCTCGATCTTGTTAGGGTTAGCTTCAATGCCACGGTTAGTTATCATAAATCCCAAGAATTTGCCGGATCTTACCCCGAACGTGTACTTCGTGGGGTTGAGTCGGATGTTGTGTCGTCGTAACCGCTCGAAGGTTTCACGGAGGTCGGCGATATGGTCCTCCGGCTTTCTCGACTTGACAAGCATGTCGTCGACGTAGACCTCCAGGTTCCTCCCGATCTGGGAGTAAAAAACCTTGTTGACCATTCTCTGGTAGGTGGCCCCTGCGTTCTTCAAGCCGAAGGGCATCTTCTTGTAGCAGTAGGTTCCCCGGTCCATCGTGAAGGCTGTCATCTCTTTGTCCCAGGGGTCCATTTGGACCTGATTGTACCCTGAGTAGGCGTCCATGAAGCTAAGCATCTCGTAACCCGAGGCATTGTCCACAAGGTGGTCTATGCGCGACAGGGGGTAGCTGTCCTTGGGACAGGCTTTGTTGAGGTCACTGAAGTCCACGCACATCCGCCACTTTCTGTTGGGTTTTTTGACCATCACCACGTTCGATAGCCACTCCGGGTACCAGACCTCTCGTATGAAGACGGCGTCGAGAAGACGCTCTACCTCCTCGGAGGCCGCCTTCATCTTTTTGCCACCCAGGTTTCGCTTCTTCTGCCTGACCGGCTTGAAGTTGGGGTCGGCGTTGATCTGGTGGACGATCACCTGGGGATCTACGCCAGGCATGTCCTCTGGTGACCAAGCAAAGACGTCAAGGTTCGCCTCCAGGCACTCGACCAGTTGGCTCCTCAGGTTATGGCTTAGCCCTCTCCCGATTGAGACGAACCTGCCCTCGACGTCCGTGACCGGGATCTGTTCTTGTTCCTCTGCAGGGGCGGGTCTCGGCCCGCTCCTTAAGTCGAGCGCGGCCATCTAGTCGACTAGACGATCCTCGGGCCCTTCCTCCTCCAGTTGGTAGCAGGTATTCAGTCTTCCCGCGTCGCCTTCGACCTGCCCCATCCCCCTTGGCATTCGGAACTTGATAGTCTGATGAAGGGTCGAGACAACTACGCCGATGGCGTTGAGAAGGGGTCGGCCGATGATTCCGTTGTACTCCGACCCGATCCCCAATACGACGAATTCTACCGCCAGGGTCACCGTGTCTGGTGGGCCTCCAAGTGTTACTGGGAAGCGGATCGTGCCGACGATGGGGGTGGAATGACCCTTGAACCCTACCACGGGACCTGAGCGAGGTTCTAAGTCTTCCTTCCACAGCCCCATCTTCTACAGGGTTGACATGAAGAGGACGTCGCAGGAGCTGCCGGTGTCGATGAGCAGCCGCCGTACCATTGTTGTGTCGATGATCACCGACACCACCAAAGCTACGTCCGACCTGCGTGCTACTACTGTCGTGCCCGTCCTCCCGACCGGTAGGGCCGGCGAGGGTTTCCTGGTCTTCTCCTCATGGTCCTCCTCGCGCTGGGCCCGGGCCCTCTCTTGCCAACCATGGCGGGCCCTGTCGCCTCGCGCCTGAGCCTTGCCCTCCCTTCGTCGTGATGGGTGAAGCCGTGTCATTGCAGGTGCGGTTTGTTTTTCGTGGGATAGTTCGTTTTCCACAGACAGCGCCAGATGTTTCAGAGTGTTTTCTCACTACAAAATCGTTGACCGTGGACTGCCCGGTCAACGTGGTCAAGGGGCCGATTTGGGTCCCTTGGGTGTGACGAGCACGTGTAGACGCAACGCGAATCGGAGATGCAATCGTCGCAGAGCACGTCAGCTGGGCTGGGTCTGGATCCTCGGCCTAAGGGGGGCTGAGGGGAAGCCTCGGCCCGGTGAGAGGTGCTCGGCCTCGGACGGTCGGGCGACGAGGGGAAGCCTCGGCGCCCTGGCTTGGCGTTCGACCGACGCGGAGCTGAGGGGAAGCCTCAGCTCAGATGGGTGCGCTCGGCCTCGGTCGGTCGGATGACGAGGGGTAGCCTCGGTCGCATCGCTTGATGCACGGCTAGCGTGGAGCCGAGGGGAAGCCTCGGCACTTGGATCCAACATGTTCCTGAACAGACGAGAACACTCGTCAGGGGGGCCGGACCTTGGTTCCGGCCAAATCCCCTCTGATGCCTAAGTCAGATGATTATCTGAAAGAGGAGGCTCGGCGGGGACGGTTCGACTCGAGAGGAGATCGGAACGACGTCCTCCGACGCGAGCGGGGGGAAGGAGATGAAGTGGGGGAACCAGGTCGTTGATGGAGTACCTTAGGTTTTGTTACCTCAGATGCCCTCCTCTGTCCAGTCGTCCTCCTAGCCCTTTTATAGGCCTCTCGTCGCGTCCACCCATGACTCACGTCCCTCGTCCACCCCCAATCGTGCCCCCTCAATCCGCCTCCCCATCGCCGCTCCCTGTGCCATCCCAGCACCTCCCCATAACGGCCATTAAGTGGTAGCGGGCTTGGGGGAACGGTTATCGCTGGAGTGGGCGAGTGACTTGCGCGTTTTCGGGATTGGGTCGGGTCGACGTTTGGGGGTCCTCTAGGGGGCCTTGTCGGGCGGGCCCGATCTCGTAGATGGGCTTCTGATCGGTAGTCGGGTCTCTGGGCTCGTGTCTTTCGGGCTTCGACCAAATAGGCGTAACAACGACAGTGGTATTTTCAACGCGTACGACTCTTTTCGTGTGCGTATTTTATTTAGCCTCTTCTTGGATCCGGACTATACGATGTGATATGTCTTTGTGACCGTATGGAAGAGTAGTTATTTGTGGGATTTTTAGTGAACGTCATTTCACTGGTCATTCTCCCACAAATCAGCTTTGATTGCAGAGACGGCATTGCTATAGACTTTGACACCTGACCTTTTTATTTTTTTTAGTTCGTTTTCCATGGACTAAACGCACGATTGACCACCGTACCCCCAGCCTCTCGTCATCAGGTCGTCCCGATATATTTTTTTATAATTTTCGGACACCATTAGACCAACCAAACCCACTAATCAAATTCGAAGCCCATTAGCCTAACCAAATTTTGAATTTCAAAACTTAATCAAATCTTAGGGAAATCTCATACGTATCATGAGATTATTCTCCATCTCTATTTGGTACCCAAAACTACACCCCCTCCTCTCTCACACCCTCTCTCCTAGTCACCTAAGTGTACCCCATTCATACCCCAAATAGCAACTTTATCATATTTAAAACAAACCCTCACCCATCTAACCTAGGTCACGCAATACTCCACCAGCCGCCAGTTCCCCTTGCGTTTTCTCCCCCTTCTCGCCGCCAGTGAGAGGCTACCGGCCATCCCCAACACTCCGGCCATCTACCCTCTCTCTTCCCTCTCTCCTCTCTCTTCTCTCTCTCCACAATATCCCCTAGAAACCCCACAAAAGGAGCCCAGGCCGCCAGATTTTCAAAAGCTGTGCCTGTCTTTGCGCCGTCGTCGCCGCCCCTCTGGCCACCACCGGCGGCCGTCCCCACTGCCATCCGACTCCCCTTGATCCACTCGATCACCTGCAACTCTTCTCTCTCTCTCTCTCTCTCTCTCTCTCTCTCTCTCTCTCTCTCTCTCTCTCTCTCTCTCTCTCTCTCTCTCAACACCTCTCAAACCCATCAAAACTCAGTTTTGGACAGATCTACCCATCGCCGGAAAAACCCATGCATGTCGCATGTCCGGCCACCACCGACGACCATCCTACTACCATCGGACTCCCCTCAACCCCCTCTACCTACTGCAAGTGTCTGTTGTCCCCTCAGGCCGTCGCATCTCCGCTGCGACACAAAACAGCGACCCGTTGTGCAAATCTGTCCTCTTCGCCTTCTCACGGCCGGTCGCCGCCACGCGCAGCCGCCGTCAGCAACCCTCCAGGCCGAGCAACCCCCCATCGACCTTCTTCAATCCCTGAAAGCCTCCCTTGCTCCTTGTAGTTCAGGCACGTTGCCGATCTCGCGTGCTTTCCCCTGACGTTTCCGCAGCCGTGTAGATCTGTTGCGCTACCCGCAACCGGAGAGATCTCGACGCTTGCTCGCTGTTCTCGCCTTCTGCTCATGCTCTGGATGTGTCTCACTGTGCTACCCACGGTTGAGACATTGCTGACGATGCAGATCTATCGCCGTTCAGACCCGACGTCCGATCTGCGATCAAATGCCGAAAATGTTAGCCCCCTAATGCGTAGTAAGAACCCACACCGTAGCAAATCTAAAACCTAATCTAAAAGTCATCAACGATAACTATGTTTATATTTCTACTCCTTTAAAATGTTGTTCAACCTTAGACATCGACGAACGGACTTGATATCTTTGCACATAGGATAGTCGTCGATTAGGCGGAACGAATCAAAATCGTGACTTTTGACTGTTAAGTAGTCCCGCTGAACTTAGAAACTTACCCTAATAGGATTGATGAAAAATGCGATCTGACATCACCGTTGTCCCGTTTTAGACGGACCCTCGCCGATGCGTCGCTTCGACGAGCCGATCCAGACCGACGACTCACTCGCCACCGCAGGCAAGTGTTTCCACTTGCATACTTTCGGCCATGTTTAGGCCATCACCCTTAAACTGTAAAAGTACGACTAAAGAGAACCGGGCGTGAAATGATAGCGTCTGGGACCCCCTTGACAACTTAGACTTGACGACGAAGTCTAAGTACAAACAACAACAACAACTGACACCCTAGGTTATATCTATGTGTGCGTGCGTATGGACCCCCTAGAATGAACAACTCCTTACAATTTGTCATGTCATGCAATGTCACAAAAAGCCTACGGGCATTTCAGATTCTCTCCAAGCGAGAGTGATCTCTATGTTACAAAAAGCCTATGGGCATTTCAGATGCTCTCCAAGCAAGAGTGATCTCTGTGTCACCAAAAAGCCTACGGGCGTTTCAGATGCTCTGCAAGCGAGAGTGATCTCTGTGTTACAAAAGCCTACGGGCATTTCAGATGCTCTCCAAGTGAGAGTGATCTCTGTGTTGTCTTATCTTGAGCACTCGGGTTTGGGGTAGGGTTGAGCGGTTCCACGGAGGGAGGGTCTGGCCGCCCTCAAACCGTAAGGTGTGAACCCTTTGTGACACACACGGTACTTCTTGGTTGTCCTGTCCCATCTAGCTTAGTCCCGTAGCTGGTAGCACACGCTACAGCTACTGCCTGTCACGTTTACTTTCCTGTACCGTTTTACTTTTTGCATAGTATAACTGCCATGTCATCACAACATCATGTAATCAACTAGTAAAATGTTGCTCTTAAATTACTTTACACTTGTAGTAGAGTCCCTCACCCCTACCTTGTAGACTTTACCTGACGTACAGTTCCTTTTCTCTTGGGTGTTGTAGTCAGGTGTTGAGCCAGGATACGTGGATGAGTCAGACATACCTGAGTACTTGGAGCCAGAGGACGTCGACCTGGAGTACCTTCCTGACGAGGACCAGACCAAGAGGTCCCTCACCGTTGCCGATTCAGAGGTTTGCTGCTTTCTAGTTCGCGTTCATAGCACCGTTTTATTTTTCTACCTAGGTTCAGTGCTTGCACCATTAGTTTCCTTTCTGCTATTTCTAGCCATGCTGGGCATCTGTTTAGATTTCCGTACTTTCTAGATATCTTTTGAATAAAATGAATGCTTTTTCCTTTCAGTACTTTTGTTGTTCCATATCTTTTATACGTAAGGACATGTTTAATGCTTTGGAGCACCTCACAGATGCTTAGTGGGTCCGAGCTTCGCAGCTCCGACCCACGCGGACCTCAGTCACGTTTCGCTTCCGTTGTTTTGGGAAGCGGGGCGTGACAGGTTTTAGTGGTGCCCCATGCATGTCCTTTTGCAAAAGTTTGGAATGATAAAAGTAAATGCATTCATTATTATCCAGTTTTGTGTGCGAGTCTACATCGTGTCTTTCTTGTTAATAGGATGGCAGGAAGACACAACACCCGATTCGGGAGCTCAGGCGCTAGAGTTCGAGAAGATCAGGGTGGTGAATTCCGTCAGTTTTTGGGCGTAATGAGGGAGATGATGGACGTTCAGCATCAATTGGTTCAGCAGTCCCACCGTGCTGCCCGGGCTCCTCTGGCTGCACCGCCGCCTCCGCCGCCTCCGCATGTACCTCGAGTTGCTCCTGGAGTGAAGCAGTTCAATGAGCTTCAGCCGAAAATATTTTCTGGAAGGGAAGGACCATTAGCTGCTGATGAGTGGATTCAGAGCACAGAAGAGAAGCTGGTAGCTGCAAAGATTCCTGAGGATACCAAGGTTGAGAGAGTCAAGATGCAGTTGACCGAGAATGCTAGGAACTGGTGCCGCGTTGAGGAGAGGCGCCTGGAGAAGCCAGTCGAGTGGAAGACTTTCAAATCTATGTTCAGAGAGAAGTTTTTCCCCAAGGCTGCTAAGAGGGAGATTTTGAGCCGATTTGTGAATCTGAAGCATGGGAACATGACGGTTGATGCGTACGAGGCAGAGTTCGAGATGCTCAGTCGATTCGCCTCGCATATGGTTAAGAAGAAAGAGAACCGAACTTGGCACGCCCCGCTTCCTAAAAGACAATGGAAGCAGAAGTGTCACTAGGTCCGCTTGAACTGGAGCGGTGAAGCTCGAGTCCAATAAGCGTAAGTGATAACAATAATAAGGAGGTTCTTGTATTGCATTTCAGAATAATAAGAAACATTCAAAAGTAAAGCCACATCCAGAAGAGTATCCAACAAGGAATAAAACGAAAAACCACAGCTGGACCAGAGTACAACAAATGGAACGTACACAAGCAAAAGTACTGAAAGTAAACTAATGAAAACAACAACCGGTAGGCCTAGTCCTCCGTAGGGAAGGCTCGGCGTCAACGGCAAACTCCTGGCTCACTAAGTCATGCGTCTCAAAAGGATGCTCATGAGACTTCGGCTCGAGATCTGACATACATTCAAAAAGACATGAATGTATGTCGGCAAGGTCTGCAAGTAAAGGTCAGAAACCAAGGCAAAGTGTGCGTATAATATGAATTTAGAAATGACAATTATTTTGCATATAAGATGACCACAACAACATTTTAAGGGATGACAATTTAAAAGCGAAGTACAATTAAACATTCCTAGCATGGCAGTTCTAAGCAGGTTGAAGTAAAGTAATGACATTTATTTTATTAGCATGGAAAGTTGTAATTTCATGTCTGTGCCTTCTATTCACTCCTAGGGTTCCCACCTTTAAGACATGATGAGTAAGTCATTCTTCTCACGGGGGTATAATCGTGATTGATACTAACCCGCCGTATAGACGGTGTTCTTGAAGACATGGCCCCTACATACGCTTAGTGGATGTTCAACCCTAACCCCA
The DNA here is from genome assembly GCA_030789695.1 of Scilla litardierei. Lineage (NCBI taxonomy): Eukaryota > Viridiplantae > Streptophyta > Magnoliopsida > Asparagales > Asparagaceae > Scilla > Scilla litardierei. The sequence continues at coordinate 104,655,121 of CM061134.1, read as the reverse complement.
CCCAAAAGTTTACCGGAACACGAGCCGGCCTGGTCGACTCACATGACATCACGATTTCACGATTCCGCCTTCAAGGTGCACGATTTCACGATGTCACACTTGCCAAACACTCCAAGACATGCAGTAATTTAACGTTATCAACATTAATTTGTTTATACAACATTTTTCATAAGCAGGAGTGGGTTGAACAATATTTACAAAAATTTTAAGATAACGTTGAACATGAATTTTCGTTGAATATGCTACATCAACCAATTTTCTTCGCTAATGATTAAAATTAAAGTATATTGAATTATATGTCGTTGGGTCACAAATTTAGTCCAGAATGTCATGGCATCGTTTTCATGCGTCATTTCACGTATGGTTTTATAGTTATAAAGCATAAAGTAAAAGTGACATATTACACATCAAAATTCAAAAATTCATATCTAATTGCACAGTTGCCTGTTTTTCACGTTCTTGGTGTTGTTGGAAACGTCTCGACGGGTACTACGTACAGTGGTAACGGTTCGCTGGTTTGATAAGACACAAATTCATATTAAACTGTTTTCGATCATAACAGCGTTATAAAAAGCTCCTATGACGTATAATCATTCGATTTTATTAGGTATTCTAAATTACGGTGTGGGTTATGAGTTATTGGCAGGGGTACTAACTGTTACATAGTGAGTGGGGGTAGTGATAGCGATACATGCGACGTTTACAGTCTGAAACTTGTCGCGGTAGCTAGGGAAACGGCGGAAAGCGGCTGTTCTGAGTGCTACAGGGGGGTTGTCGATGCTAGGAGAAGTGCTGACAGTAATTCGTGCACGGGTAGAGGCTGACTGCAGGTTGTGCACGGCTGCCCTTGGGTTCAGTCGGAGAGAAAAGGGCTGGCTGGTCGGAACTGGGCGCGGGGAGGCCACGTGAGATGAGGGGAGGAGATCTGGGTGCTGTTTGTAGCGACTGTCGTGTACTGGGGATAGGGCTGCGGTCTTGCATGCGTTGGCATGGAGAGGAGGAGCAGCTCGCATCCTGGGCGTGGGGTTCAAGGCGGCACCGGCGGGTGTTGTGTGATGGCGAGGGGGTGAAGGCACAGCTGGTGATGGACGTGCAAGGGAGGAGAGCTCGTGGAGAAGCTGAAGTCGAAGGGCTCGCCACAACATTGGACGAGAGGGGAGGCCTCTGGCTGAGGTGAAGAGGAGCTCATGTGTGGTGATGAGCAAGGCGTCGCTGGGTGGGTGCGAGTGGAGGTAAGGGCTGCTGCGGCGTGTGGGTTGCATGTTGGCGTGGAGAAGTGAGATAGGGGCACGGCTGCTTTGTTTTAGCCTTAGGGTTTCTTTTATATAGGTGCAGTATGAGAGTGGACTATAGCTGCTATTATAGTTAGCCTTGGGTTTAAAATATCAGTTGTTGTGTGAGGTTTGTGAAAAGCAGCACGTGGGAGAGTGGGGATTGTTGCGTGAAACAAGGTGACGTGGGTGGGGAGGACGGGTCAGAGGGAAAAGAAGTTGGGATATTAGATAAAGGTTTAGATCTTTTTATATGATTCAGTTCTAACAGAAATTAGTAGTATTCATTTTTAATTAATTTTTTTGAACATTGGTTTCAGTTCAAATTTGAACTGAGTTTGAAAAAGAGTTAGTATTATTATAATTAACAGTTTATATGTTACTAAATATTAAGACATAATAATGAGCGATTTTTACAAATTTGTGCCCTGACGTCCAAAAATTAAAACGAGATATCTGGGAGATCGCGCCTTCGCAAGAGTCATGAAAACGAGTTTCGGTCGCGCGTCTGGACTAAGGAGCAAAATAACACAAACAATCATGAAAAT